>JAVJGI010000063.1:16418338-16472006 GCA_035590275.1 Ibycter americanus
ACACGCCGCAGCTCCTGAAAGCACTCTGCGATTTTTAAGAACATCCTATGTCGTTCGCTAACCGCACTTCACCTGTTGCTTCAGGTGTTTAAGCACAGGCTTTCCCCCAAGTTGTTCCTGCCAACCCTTCCGTGATGCAGGATATCTTCATTACAACGAATTTTGCTCCCAATTAATTCATAGCAAAGATAAGATAATGAACCATCCAGAATTTCACCGTCATACAGAACAGCAGAATGTGACCAAATACAAAAGTTACTAAACTTTCTAAACTAAACGTGAAGAATAGGAAAGTTACTAAACCCGGAGCAACTTTTTTAGAAAAGTTAAAAAATTTTTAAAAGTTTAAAAAGCTGACATTAATTTCCAAGACAAAGCAGTGTGCTTTCTTATACTGTTAATGCTTGAGGGGAGATCTTGCTGCTCTCTGCAACTGCCTGAAAGGGGCTGTAGGCAGGAGGGGGTCGGTCTCTTCTTCCAGGTAACAAGTGACAGGACAAGAGGAGACAGCCTCAAGTTGCACCAGGAGGGGTTTAGATTGGGTATTAAGAACAATTTCTTCACCGAAAGGGTGGTTAAGCACTGCAACAGGCTGCCCAGGGACGAGGTAGAATCACCGTCCCTGGGAGGTGTTTGAAAGACACGTAGATGCGGTGCTCAGGGACGTGGTTCAGTGGTGGGCTTGGCAGTGCTGGGTTAAAGTTGGACGTGATGATCTTCAAGATCTCTCCCAACCTAAATGATTCTATGATTCTATACTTCATACCGATCTCAAGAAATTCACAGCTTTTGAATGCCAGTCCTGTCAACGTGGCAGTTCTCTGCAACTGCTCAGGTACAACCTTTTGTCTCCATTCTAACTACACCATTGACCTGCCATTCACACTGATCCCACAGCGCGCTGAAGGGTGAACTATTTAGGTCAAATCAAATTTGAATTTAATGCATGCAGTTCTGCTGCAGTCAGTTAAACACAGGAGAGGAGCCAAGACAGGAAAACAATGACGTCATATTAAAGTTCTCATCTCTCAAAAATAAAAAATTACTGCAAAAAGCATTGGTGTCATCAGGCATCACACTGGAGACTCTTTCCTTCTGAAACTGTCATAATGGGCTTAGGTAGAGCAGTGTAAAAGTAGAAGAGACAAACATAATTCCATCTCTGTAGTGACAGGCAAGACAGAAGGAAATCGTCATACATCCAAAGCGGTAAGGCTCACCAGCATGGAATCATGGAATGGTTTGGGTTAGAAGATGACCTTTTAAAGGTCATCTAGTCCAGCCCCCTTGCAGTGAGCCCCCCTTCAACTAGATCAGGTTTCTCAGAGCCCCGTCACAGAATGGTCAAGCTTGGAAGGGACGTCTGGAGACCGTCTAAGTCCAACCCCCTGTTAAAGCAGGTTCACCTATGGCAGGTTTCACAGCATCACATCCAGACAGGTTTTGAATGTCTCCAGAGAAGAAAACTCCACAACCTCCCTGGGCAGTCTGTCCAACCTGACCTTGAATGTTTCCAGGGATGAGACATCTAGCACCTCTCCAGGCAACCTGCGCCGGTGTTTCACCACCCTCATCATAAAAGATTTCTTCCTTATATCTAACCTAAACCTACCCTCTTTTTACTTTAAAACCATTACCCCTTGTCCTATCACAACAGACCCTGCTAAAAAGTCTGCCTCGTCTTTCTTGTAAGCCTCCTGTGTAAATACTGAAAGGCCACAATAAGGTCTCCCTGGAGCCTTTGCTTCTCCAGGCTGGAAAACCCCAACTCTCCCAGCCTTTCCTCACCGGAGGGGTGTTCCACCCTTCTGCTCATTTTTGTGGCCCTCCTCTGGACCTGCTCCAACAGCGCTGATCTTTTCCTCAAAATTCCGAACTGGTGTCCTGTACCATCACTGCACAATCTTAGAAGTCTGCTCTTGTGTGTGCTGTAATACAGGATCACGGGGATTTCTTTGTAGTTCATACATATTACAAATATAAACAGAATGCTTTTTTCACCCTGTATGGCAGACAGATTTGGGAAAAAAAGTTTCACTGTATTGTGCAAATACTTCCTACCTTATGGTCTAGGCACCAGTTACACGACCTCAAATCTGTCCTGCTCAGCTTCTACCATACCACAGTAAGTTTTTCAGCTTTCTATATTTTACAAAACAAGATCAGGAATCTAATGCCTCAATTGGTATTGTCAGAAACCTGTACACTATTTACAACTTGGTTTGGCTATTCAAAAAAAAAAAAGAAAGAAAAAGGCAAAAAACCCCAAACATTGACAGAACTGCCACTTCATTATCTATTTATATTCCCACTACTAGCCTCCAATGAAACGTTCACCAAAAAAGAAACTCACTGACGTTTAAATTACTGCCCGAGCTCTTTACTATATTGTTGCAGATGATCCATTTTATGTAAGACTACTAACATCATACAGATGTGCATAGCTTTTTGCAGGATGAAGTCTTAGAATGTGTTCCACCAGTAAAATCTTGACATTCTGAGGAATAATAACAAATCCAAATATGTGAAAACCTCCTGAAAAATCACTTCTGAGGCCTTGTGCCTTGGCAGACTATTCTGAAGCTATCACGAAGTTCAACTTATACGTGAATAGTCTTTCTGATGACAATGGAGATTATAAGAATAATTGTTAGCTCTGCAGTTGATACCCTAGCTTATCATAGAAGTGCATATTTGAATTTTGCTTATACTATTAATCTTGTGAAGGAAAAAAAAAAAAGAAATACGACCTTGCACAGAAATTCCCCGAAGATATTATGTCTTAAGCAAGCTTAGTTTATAGTTTCATAGATATAATAAAACTAGTAAGTATCTATTAGAACAGCAAACTAAAGCTTTCCTTCTGAGAACATAAACAGAACTGCACTCCAGAGGCCGTATAGCATAACAAACAGGAATTCTTCATCTTTATTGTCCATTTCAGAGCACAATGATTGAGTAAAAAGACTGTAATAGGCATGAGCTACCATCTGGAGAATAAGAGAAGCAATAGAGCACTCTGGTCTCCCCATCTGTCTGATCTTGCAGGGTTTCCCCTGCATTAGAATCCAAAAGAAATTTAACGTTGTTTATTTTTGAAAAGGGCCATCGGATCACTGTGAACACCCCATCCAAAGCTGTGGTACAGAACCTGCTTAGTTGGCAGAGTTTCTGGATTCTTCCCCAGGCTGCTAAGCTCCAAAGCTCCGAAGCTGCTGCCTACACCACAGATTATATGGCAGTCTGTGCAGTACCGTGCTTAGTTTGTTAGGACACAGAGCATCACCTCTGTTGAGAAGCTGCCCTGTTTTTGAAAGTCAGGAATCAGTTGACAGCACAGTTTTGTGGCAAAGGGGGTCCCAAGCTTAGACTGCTTGGAAAGTCCTATTAGCTGCTCCAGTGGCAGAAGCAGCTGTCTTACTGGGCTGTGGACGTGCCTTTCCCAGCCTTCTACTGAGTTTCTCCCCATACCATCTAACCAGCACTTCATCCAAAAGTCTCCATATCCTCTCATGCTCTGCTACAGCCCTACTAATCCTACGTCTCCTCCTAGATCTCTTGTCCCTATATAACACATATGAAATTTTGGTCCATCCATACAGCACTTGCTATCAGCTGCAATGCAGCTTCAAGCTTGATGGCTCCGTTCCCTTTCCATGATGAAAATCAGAGGTCCCAATGGTACACTGGTGATCAGCAAAGCAGAATGGAGGCTTGGGAATGCTGCTAAGTTCTGGAAACCTTACTCCTATTTCCTTAGTAAAAGGACAGAAAAAATAAGCTCAGTAGCAATCTAAACCAGTGTGAGAAAACTGTTATCCCCTATACTCATCAGTCTTTTTTTCAGGTAGGCAGAATGCCAGCAAGCAACACAATTATTTCCTGGCATTTCAGAATTTGTTTCTCTAAAGCATGTCCTAACACAAGCATGCACAACTGACATGCAGTGAAGCATGGCATACAAAAAGGATGTAAATCTGCCTGTTATATGGCAACTAGAAAGAAACTATCAATATAAATATGCAAACTGCAGATACAACATCACATTTATGCTTTTCACAATTCAAGCTTAGTCATACAGTTGAAATAAATTGTTAGGAGATAAAACATAGCTTTACCGCAAGAGTTATTTTTGTATCCAAATTACACACTATGTATAATAAAGAATATCACTTGATTATCCTGAGGCCGAGAATGTATTCAGATGGTGTCATGCTTAACTAATGCTCCCACTGATGTTTTACTTTGCAAAAATCGTTATTACTGAAATCTCATCTATTTAGGCAGCTGTCCCAGTAATAAAGCACATCAGAGACTGGCATGTTATTTTCACTTGGAGAACTAATGCTGAAAGATGGACTGGGCTGCTGAGGGTAATGCTCCTACAAGACAAATAACCAAACTTCCTCTGACGATGGCATTAAAAGATTATACCAATTGTAATCTTTATGAATGCTATTAGAAATAATGCAATCTCTTTTCCTGAACTAGTTAAAGTGAAAAAAAGGTCTTATAAAGCTTTTATAACCTCCCATGATAACTGACAGATTTTATTGAATCCCTTTCTTCTCAGGAAATATGACAGAGGTTTAAGATATTTGGTTTGGGATTCCAAATCTACTCTACTCTTCAAACCTAGAAAGTGGATGGGGAAGATCATTCTTTGGACTCTCAAACTGATCAACAGTTAATGTTTTTCAGTCAGCTTCTTGTGTTTTCCTTTGAAGCAGTTGATACTGGTACCTGTTGCAACTGTATCTTCAGCAGGGACGTACCCAGGAAGGCAAGCCACAACAAGAGTTATAAATGCCCCTTCTCTTCTTCTCTGTTATCACTGCTCAAACGATGTGACACGCTAGCAGTCCAGCAGCTGCAGAGTTCCTCCATCCAAATCACAGTTGCAATTCAATATTGGCACTGAAACCAACATTGTTTCTATAGCAAAAGCTTAGCTTTAAAATGTTAAAAGGCTTCTGACCGCATGCAAAAAGAAAGGCTTGATTTTGAAATTCATATTAGGTCCTAGTCTATTCATGTTCAGAAAAAATGGAATACGTAGGTTTGAAATGTCTTTGCAGTAAGTGTAGGGTCAGCCACAATAGCAGACTTACAGTGGTTCAGACTACACTAAGCGCCGTGATTAACCTCACCCCACAGCATTACTTCAGGCTTCTATCAGTGACCGACACCAGAATGCAACCCACTCCATTTCTGCACATACATTCCGCACAGATTATACCATGTTGGATACACAGGCTTGCTTTTCAAGGAAAAAAAAAAATAAATTTCTAAGAATTAGAGGAAAATAAAATATACAGAAAATAGTATAACTCTGATGATTTTATACCAGAGGAGGTGAGCTTTTTCACAGAAGCAGCCTTGGATGCTCCTCTAGAATACTGCAGAAAGGTTAATGGAATTAGTTTTGTATATCAACCTGGGGTAAAAGGTATTAATAGGAAGAAAGATATGTGGAATTCCTTCTTCATTGCTATACTTTGGCAGGAAGGCTTAATCATTGATTCAGTTCCAGCAAATGGATGGGCCCTAAACAAATGTGTATTATTACCAAAAAAGCAGTCAATTAAAAAAAAAAAAGTTACAGATTGAACAGCACTGGAATAAGTGAAATTAATGATAGGAATATTTAATTACATCCTTTCAAGAAATATTTTACAGACAAATAAAAAGTCCGCATAGGAAGACTTGGAATTGCTAGATAATGCTTAACAAATTGCTACCTGAAAAACCTGGAGCTATACCCCAACCCTTTTAAGCTTCCATCGTGTATTTCAGTGGCACAAGGATACAAAGCTCCTTACGGCATAAGCAACATATACTTTAAGTACCACCTCTGATTTCAGGAAATTCCTACTTAATATAGAGTTGCAACAATGAATAAATTTATACAGAGCAAACAATGTCCCAGCTGTTATTTTGGAATATTCAGTCTTAATGATAAATCATAAATTAAGAACCAATGAAAAACAATTTCTTACTAGGTAAGCCAAGATGGTGTTTAAAATTCAAAATAAAGCCCATAAATATCTGCAAGTAGTGCAGCACAAAGAGTACTATTCAATGGCACCAGCAGAATGCTTCATTGTCTTTGAATGAGCATTCAGTAGTCTTGGAGGAAGATGCCTTAGAGATGCATCATTAGGGCACTGGCAGCTAAAGACTATTTTCCCAGAAAACTGCTCAGAATTCCTCCAACACACGTTAGAAAAAAATCAGAGCTGAATCACAGAGAAAGATGACTCAAGGAACGAAGTCAAACAGAACGATTCAAACACCATGGCTACAACCACCCATCCGTAATTTAAACTCTGGGAATAAAAGCAACTGATCAAAACACATGACAAATGGTAAGTGGCTCTATCACATCTATCCACATCTATCACAACTTTGTAACATTACTGGAATGTGCAAACAGTGAACAGGACTGGAGAAATCCACAGATAGCTACCCTTGAAGAACAGTCCTTGCTCCTTGCAAAGGATCCTGCTGTTCAGTAAGGGGCCAAAGGAAGAAGAGGACGCTCCTCAGCCATCCAAAAACCCACCCAGGGATTAAATACTGAATACTCATTATTAAAAAAATTATCAAACCTAATTGTCTCTATATTGAGAGTGGCACACATAAACACAAAGAACATTTTTTGGTAAAGGTATTCCAACACCACAAGAAAAATTCGGAGTTTGTATACGATGGGAACTCTCTTACATCATTCACTGTCCAGGAATCTGTCCAACGAGAAAGCGTGGATGCCTGTGTGGCCCAAGGGTACCAGACTGGAAGAAGGAACATAGCTGGATATAAAGCAGAGGAGCATTAAGGTTGCCTCTCTACTTCAGAAATTTCTCCTACTCTCCACGTTGTATCAGGTGTACATTGCATCCATGCCTCTTACAGCTAGTGTTGCACACAGTGCAATCTAACAAAGAGCTCTTTAATGCTATCTGTATCTCTTAGTAATTTTCAATCAGAAAGTACTGAATACAATCAGTATTCCAAGCCTGTTTCCCCTCAGCTTTCTGTCATTCATTTTATTTACCATTGTGATTCACAGGGAATTAAAACTATTTTTGCCTATTTGAGCACTATTAACATATTAATTTGGTATATCACTATATACACCATAAATATACATCATAAGACTATTTATAAAGCCAAAAGAAAGAAACCACACTATATAATCTGTTTAACAGATCATACAGAAATTTCAAATAATGAATTTACTGCAGGTATTTATGACTTTCAGAAAACTGAACACAACAATAGCCACAAAGACAGCTGCAAAAGAAATGCACCAACTGCATGGGGATAATTTATAAATGGAGAAGATGGCAATGTGATCTCAGAACATTCACAAGAAAAAGAGAACTGCTAGCCGTATAGGTAGATTATTAGAGGCACTATCTATCAACTCAAGTCAAAACCACAGAACATATTCTTTGAGGTCCTGATAGTAAAACACATTGTAATTTTAAAGACACAGAGGGAAAACTGAAAGGTAACTGAAAGACTATATTAAAGATAGCAGTAAAATCATGCATTAGAATGTAATTAAAAACAAATATATTAAAGCAATTTAAATGCATCTGCCATTTTCATCTTTAAAGTCTGCTAATAATCTAGAATTGGATCTTCTTCAGTCAGAAGAGTTATAGTTTCCATCAGTAACCAAGTAATCACCAGTTACTTATTCACCCATAATCAGGATAAAAATCACATACACTGGATTAACTAAAGAGGAACCTTAAAGAAACTTATCCATGACACCTCAGTGCCTCTTACAGGCATGAAACTAAGTGACCACACAGACTTCTACCTGAGAAGAAGATTAATCACATCCTAGAAATGACTGCTTTTCCTCTACTGCCAACAAAGAAACTCCAGAAGGCAAGTTTAGACAAACATGTCCAAAGTTAAGGAAAATTGTTTCCATAGCAGTATTACCACTCCAGGAAAGTGGGGTACTAAGATAGACCTTATTCAGACACATTTCCTAAAAGACGGTCTCTACACCAATGGGTACCAAGAAAAGTAGCGAGATGGAGTCCTTATATACTAGATTTTTATTATTAGATTAGACTTTAAACTTAAGTAGGGGTTTTTATATAACTTATCTAGATGCACAATTTTCAGGAAAGCTGCACATATAAGTCAATAATAGAATGTAAACACATAAAACTGTATTTTGAGTATTTTGCCCTACTTAAGGAAAAAGTGTGGAAGGCACTGAGGCTTTTCCAGGGGGAAGAAGGGGCATATTCCCTCCCCTTCTCCCAAACACCTTTGTTTCAGAGCTGTGTGTCTGAATTTGCAGAGCAGAAAATGTGCAAGTCTGTGCAGATCTCAAAATGGCACATGGCTATGACACAACATTCAAATTGTTCTGGGAATACAGGATGGAGGGGGCACTCTGGCAGAATACTTAGTTCCTTTACAGGCATTGTAGCTACAGCCCACGTAAACAAGCAAGCAATTTGGCACATTCCGTGTCTGGGAAGAACCCCCTCAGATTGCACTGTCTGAATTTATGTTCCTTGTCTCCATATTAAAAGATCTGAAGATACAACAAAAGGATAAGAAATTTTGCAAATTGTGACTCAAAAAAAAAAAAAGAAGTAATTTTCTAAACAAGTAGAACAAATCTGAAAGACTTAAGAAAAGTATAATGTTATCAGACTTTTGAATGTGCATGACAGACTGGGTGCTATAAGACTGCAGTCTCAAAGGTGCTGAGCATCTACACCTTCTGCAGGTGCAGAGGTCCTCTTATAAGGAAGAGGTTGGGAATAACAATCAAATCTGACAATACTCTTGATAGCAGTAAGAGGTTGTATCGGCAGGTACATTTTATATTACAGACGACAGTAACAGAATATTTGGGCAGCTGAGCCAGAACATCTCTGCTATACAGCCTTTTTTACTAGATGGTCTTTCAGCCTTAAGCTAACATTTTTTGCTATATACCCTATACTACGCTATTCAGTGTTGCCATAAAAGAGAGCTAAGTATAGCTGCCAGTCTTAGTTCAGCATCTCAACAACCAAGATGTAAAATGGATGTGTTTAAAGTTTAACAAAAAATTATGAACTAAGTATGTAAATACAGGATAAAGGCAACTGGCACAGCAACAAAATTTATGTTGGTTTCTAACTATGTACTACCACTGTATTTCCTAACGTAACAGTCAATTAGTAGGTCATTCAGGAAATACTTTAGTGGAGATCACTGCAAAGTAAGTTTACAATTCTCAGAAACACACTGGTAACTTTTCCTCTTTGACAGTTTTTGTCACCATGGTATACAATTGTACACTCTTTCCACTTTTGTTCTTACTTCTAAATCAATATTTGGATCTTTGTGTCAACAATGACAAATAGACCTAAAAAAAAATAAAATCTTTTCTCTTTTTAATTTTCCAAGCTCTTTTTTATTGCTTGCCTTTTATCAAGGGTTTTTTCTTGAAGAAAGAAAAAGAAAATCCATCACAAACAAGAAGTGCCCAGGATATTCATTCCTTCTATTTGTTTCCTCTGTTCCCCCAGTGTTATTATTGTGTGGTTATTTTTGCAATGTCACTTTTAAAATTTTGCATCTTTCCTGCATAAGATAGTTTATGCACATATTTTTAAAAAATCTTCTTTAGTACGAGCATGCCCCCCTCTGTTGTTTTTTTTTTTCCCTTGTTTGTTTAAATCAACTATGTCTACAGGATATGATACTTTTTGGCTTACCAAAGCAGCATTACCAAGAATACAGAAAAACAGTACTGACGCTGACCCAGGGTGTTGCATTTGTATCCTGCACTTTCTAAAGAAAGCAATCCAAACTGCCTGTTCAGACAGAAAGTTTCTTTTTAGAACCCTGCAGTTATTTGTTGGCTATACTAATAGAAGAGTTAAGAGTTCATCTGTGATAATGAAAAGAACTGTCAGACCAAATATCTATAACCAGGAAGAACAAGGAGGAGATTTTGCTTAATGTATTGTGCATTGTCGTTCATTTGCACTCTCAGTTATGATTCAACTCCAAATTATATCAATGGACAGACCATTATATTGATTCAGAATAGACTCGACTGCCCACAGGGCAAAAAAGCTTCCTACCTCTGTCTAGATGTATGGATAAATATGACAAAAAAAGTAAAATGGGAGTTTAACTTCTACCAGATATTGATTTCTATTTTCACCTAAGAGAGCTGACTCTGTTTTCTATTACTATTTTTTGCTCAGTTTCAGATTATGTCCTACTTGTCACTTCTTACACACACAGATTAAAGTAGAAAAAAAAGAAGAAAATCACTGCATTTCCTTTAAAAAGTTTTCACTTTTCCTCCATAACAGAAATGATCACAAAATTTAGTGTATTTAGTCTATTTCTCATCTGTATGTAAATACAGATTTTACAACTAATGTTAGGACAGGTTTAATATCAATGCAATTAAACATGGTTATACAGTCCCTTCAGGTGGGAAAGCTGGATATTAGTACTTAAGTTACTAGATAAAGGAAGTTTAGCATTGAGGAAGAAATGTAGCATCTCCCCAGCCGAATCACCTACTTTAAAAAAATAAATAAAAATTGACAGTTCTATAGTGATTCACTACAATACATTACTCTTCCAGCAGAGATCAGGTGCAGCCTGACTGGGGGCTAATCCTGGGATTATTTTTTTTTTAATATTTTTTTTTAATACAATTTGGAGGCTGATGATTGTTTTTGCATACCTAACTGACTACGAAAAGCTGCCCGGGTCTATTAGATACCAATTTTAAAATTCATGCTCTTATGCATAAGTGATTATCATTTATATCTTATCAAATTAGCTCAGCATCTATTACAGGTATGTAGGGAGTCTGTTGACAAGCAAAGATGAGGATTACTGAATGTATAAATTTTTATATGAAGCAAAGCCACAATGACTGGTTTGGTTTCTCACTAAAAAAGAACATTCATAATCTGGACTCTAACCTGATTTTCCTGCTTATCACTCAAGTCTTTGATCACTTATTTACTTAGTTTTTATAGAAGATCTACTGGACCTGGCATCTCCTGAGCCTAAATATATAATCTAAATCATTAAGAAAAATACAGACCAGGAGATTTCCTCTTGATTACATATACCAGTCATTTCATCTGGAATGGCAAAGCCAGTGTTTCAGCCACTGAACTGCAGCAGAGAAACTTCCATCTAAGAACATTTACTAAGAAGCTGTGAGCCATCACAGGCAGAGAGCACCACACTAACACAGTCATTCTCCTAGCAGCTGCCAAAGTATTGCCTTCAGAGCCAGCTTAAGTCTTACCGTGCAGTACTGCACTGTGCAGTGATGTCGTGAGACCATTTACAAAAGCTTCATTTAGAACTGCTAAAAATCCTGGGTGTTTCAGGTATTCAAATTGACTAGATTCCACCAAACAGTCCGCAGAGAGGATTTTGCACTGTTTCCATTACGCTGCTTAGAAATAATTTTCAGCAAAGATGTCTCTTCAGGTGAATAAATTTCAGTACTGCTTCTTCAATTTGAGTTTAGCTTGTTGTAACTAGGTTTTTAGAAAACATGTTGCATTTTACTTCTGTACACACACCAGTAATTGTGAGCAATTTTGTAATGGACAAGTTAATATTGCATTGTAGGACTAGCTGATCCACACAGTTACAGGCGATTCAGAAGTCATACCTGTGCAGGCTGTGATAAATCCTGCTTTGTTTGCATTTCATAGCTTATCAGAAAGGATCAGATGAAGCATACTTACCTCATACAAATATAAAGTAAAACATTCTACAGATCACAGCATTTGGGATATATTCTGGGTCACAAACAAGAGTATTCCCTCAGAGCTTGTGAATTCTGAGCTAAAGGGCAATTTTGGTTGTTTTGATACATAATCACATCTAACTATTTTGGTTTTGCCATCAGCTGCTTCTGCCGAAAATTACAATTATTGCACAGTATTGTATAGCATGAAGTTGTAATGTTCCATTAAACACTTACGCAAGAAGGCCTAAATATACAATGCGTGTTTTGACAAAACTGACTTTCAGCCTTTATAAGGTAAAGGTATTACAGAACCTTGGAACGATATATTTCAACACAGAGGGAATTAATTTAAAGGAGCATTTTCAACCTGAAATTCATTAATGTTTATGGTATTTTTTTTTCTCCATAGACTATTTCAAAACATTTCCTTCTTGTAGTTGCCACAACAGCACAAATGGAAAAAACCTAGCACTTTATGAGAAGCTGATCAGTCACAAAATATACCTTGGACTGATGTACAGGCATTTATATAACAGTAAAAACCACTTACTGAAAAACCCTCTTATATAAGCCGTAAGTCCTGTCCACAGAAAACGTTTCTGCAAACCTGCTATGACTTCAAGCAGTGCGATGGTTAGAAAGCAGGTGTGGAGAGGCTTCTCTGAACCCTCTCCACTTCAGCTTGTGCAGCCAAGGCTGCCTTGACAGAGAAATCAGTACCATTAGTGAAACAACCCACAGCACTTGAAGAAGCAGTTTAGAGGATTCAGAACAACTAAGAGGGGTTGGTAGCACAGTCATTTGATTATTCCGTACCTTCTTTCCAAGCTAAACATGAGTATTGTACTGACTGTTTTAATTCTACTGAGGCAATGCCTCCAGCACCTTCAGCACTGAAAAAGTTCTGCTCTGTAAGCACTCATAATGACTGACTGCTTTGACTGGTTGGGATTATATGCACTAAAGGTTTGGCTATCCTTTCCTTTTAGCAAAAATTTAACATTTTTGTTTTGAACCATTGGTGGAAAGCATCCCTATTTGTTAAAAAAATGCCTGAAACATCCCACAATATATCCAAGTGACCAGTAGAAAGAATTTTACGTGATACAACAAAAAAACTTCTGTTCCCCCTATAATGGCCAAATAACAGAAATTTGCTTGAGAAAATTAAGGGGGTACTGGAGCATTTTTCTCAAAGTGGCAGCAATAGACAGCAAGTGTATTCAAGCTGCTGAAGTCATCCCCACAAGAACATGGAAGTCCAGTGGCCTTAGTGGATCCATTGCCTCCTACCATACCTGGAATGATCACAAGGAGTAGGAGGGTAGTGCCAGCATCTGGCCAATACACAGTGATTATCGGGCCAAAGAGCAAGAAACTACACTTCAGTATTCCTTCAAGACTGCAATCCTTTCTTTCCCCTTTAAAAACAGGCCAAACAATTGGAATTACAATGCAAAGAATGCTCAGAGAGGCAGATACTCCCAACCTTTCCTAGTTTTCTATAGGATAAAACTGATAGGAGTTAGGGGCGGGAGAAGGTTTGTTCACAAGTCCATCAGGTAGGTATAATTAGGGCAACATAAACAGTGCCTAGCAATTTAAACTTTTGAAAAGGTAAGCAGCAACAGACAAGATCCAGAAGTCAGGAAAAATCTTAATGGAAGAAAGAGATACCTACCAGCACTGTGTACTCTCTCTTCAGGAACTTTCTCCAAAAGAAACACAGAAGAACCTGAATCCTGCCAACAGGTTGAGAAAAATATGCTCAAATTACATGTTATAGAAAAGGAAGCTCCAGCCATTGCGGTGGGCCCACACATATATGCTTAGTTGTATTAATGTAACACAGACAAGCTTCTAAACATATATGTTCCCACATACACGTATACCTGTCTATAAATGAAAAAGTTGACTATAAGGAATTAAAGTTCTAATAAAAGATTTTTTAACTCTTACATTTTCGAACTTTCTGATGAAGAATCATTTTAAACATCATGTGCAAAAGAGGAAATTAATTTACTGGCATGAACTGCTCAGGCATTCAAGCAGTTACAATGTAAAGTAGATAATATTAACATTGAATGAGCGTGGTAAAATCCTGAGTAAGTCAGGTTCTTATACACAATAATAAGAAATACTTGTATAGCACGCACATGACTTCAAAGAAAATAAAATGGAATAAAATGGGGGAAGTCGTTTAAAAGTTCAATAGAAGGTACTCTGCCTCTGTGGCTGCACATTCAAGTACAAGTTCTGTATGACTTTTATTGCAGTCACCACGTAAGAGAATGCTGCACAAGACTTGCACAGATAGTAACTTGACTGTGGCAGCAGAGCTTACTCAAAAAAAAAAAGAAAAAAAGAAAAAAAAAAGAGTATTTAGCGGTCAAAGCAGCCTGTAGCAATCTGAAGATTCAGATTCATCTTAAATTACTCTGAATAGCCTGCACATTTTTCCATAACAAGGGAACAGATTGTCTGTCAAAGCACCTTTCCCGACACCCAAAGATCTGCTCTCAAATTAGTCTTATATCCATGGACAAAGAGAAAATCTGAGATAGTCCTCACTAGTTCCTGCACATCAAGGACAAAGTAGTCTTCACACACCTCTTCCTTTTTCTCGCCAGCTGCAATACCAATCCAGGAGAAGGAAAAAAAACATAAACAAGTTGAACAGCTAACAAGCTGAAACCGTAGATGCTCAGACACTTAATACAGAATTAGTTTTAGATAGCACATCCCTGACCTGTTCCTGTAATACTTCATTACAGCTGCTTCTGCCCGTGACAAGAACACACTGTCCCCATCTTCAAAATAAGCAGTACTTCTTCAATTAACAAGTGTAGTCTACCATAGTCTGAAGATCTGAACTTATGTGCAGCCAGACTAATAGGAGAAAAATATCCATATTGTTAACTCTTTCCATTTTGACTTTTTTAATGCTGTTCTACCAACCTGATGTGGACAGAATGAGAAGAGTAACTGGGAGTCACCAAGAAAATACAGCTTAATTTTATTACAAGGTTTAAATTCAGCAAGCATAGTGCTGAATAACAGCTATTTAATTACTATTTCAGAAGACAATAGCAACATAAGCCTGCAATAACCCGCTTTTTTCTTTTCTTTTCTTTTTTTTTTCTTCAAGGATCGCAAAGCCCAATACATCCATCCAGCCCTAGGACCCCTTTTGATTACTAAAAAAAAATATAATACTAACCTTATTAGATATATTTGGAAAACACGGCAGATAAGCAAAATTGTTTTCTAGATAACCATGAATTAGTATGAATTATAAGTTAACACATGCCACTAGCACATGCTTGATTTCTGAGAGAAGATTTTGAGGTAAAAATAGGCAGAGATAAGTCAAGCCTTAACAATCAAACTTCAAAATCCATTTCCTGGAACCTTATCATCTCTTCATATACTTTTAAAGGACACCTTATCCTATTCCCACTGAAGTTAGGACAAAAATTCCATCATTTTGAGTGGAAACTCCATTGAACCTTACTGTCTTTTTAGTGCTCCTATGAGTATATAGCATTTTATTTTCAGCATAGGGAAAACTGTAACTACAGAGCCAACAGAATCTCCTCAGCACAGAAAGACTTTTTACCACATCCTTTAGTCATACATTTTGCATGAGTGCTGCAGCAAAATGCTTTAAAAATGGCAGACAGGCACCACAGTAGTGTAATTACACACAAATACGTAATCTTTCCTTTATCCATCCTCTCCTCCTTTCCTACCATACCATTTCTCCTCAAAAGCTTTCCATTAATTTATCAGCCTTTTCTAAATCACAACATATTTTTAGTGTTAATAAAAAGCTCTTCTGCTGTTAACCACCAGAAGCATGAGGAATATAACAAAATACTATTGGCAGTTACCCATTAGTCAAGCTCTTGGAAGAAAAGTCAAAATTATCTCATTCATCAAACAAAAGAGAAAAGGATCCATTAATCTGATAGTCAAACAGTACACCAATACAACCTTCACAGGTCAGAATCTGGTATGTTTGTATCCACTAGCATCTTGTCCTGATCAAACATTGGGGAAACAGCCCACCACCTCCATATCATTATACTGTAGCTTCAGATAGGTTTTTATATTTTGGAAGACCTGACAATCACCACCTCCTACAAACAACTAGATAACCATGAATTAGTATGATTAGAAGCAAGCAAAGAGACAGATTTCTTCATAAGTATTTCAATGAAGTTTTTTCACTTCTCAATGAATACCATCACTAGTCCCTTCACAGAAGGGCTGTTAAATGTTTAAATATTTTTCAAAATCTAGTAAAAATATTCCAAAGCATAGTCCAAAACAGTAATCTGTTCATGTAGTAGTGGTTGAGGTAGACAACTCTCAAATAACAGCTAACATTCTGATATTAATACCATGCCACAGTGAATTATGTATGTTTTTTATCAGTAACCAAAATATCTATTCACCAAAACCACAATGTGGTGTGTGCAGCTCCTCCTTTAAGCTAAGTGATGGAGGTTTGGGGTGAAAATGTCCCTCAAAAGAACAGGCGAATTAGCCCGCTGGCTCCTGTGCAGCTACACACAGGCATATTACTCAGGGAAACAATGGTTGTAATGAAGCACAGAGCACCCGAACACCAAGTGAGACCTGTTCTTGAGAAAATAACAACACATGTACACAAACGGCTCCTAAAGAAGCTGCGTTCTGCCACACCACTTCCAGTTTTTCCTGCATCTGTTCCACATAAAAGAAATTACTGAAGAGATCTGTTTGAGTGTTCAAGTCCACATAGAACTTCTTTTATAAAGCCCTTTTCATCAACAACAGAAGCAACCAAAAAGCCCAACAAAAACATCAACAACAAAATTCCCAAGTCCCCAAAGATGATAATCTGTGATGATTTGTACCTATCCTCAAGGCAGTACAGGCAGAAAGGATTTCAAGAGGCACTTACCAACTGTTTTATACCTGACAGTATAATGACTTCTCCCAAAGCTTTTCTTTCTTTTGGTACTCTTTAAACATCTCTAAAGAATTTTCAGCAAGGAGAGATTCTGGGGAAGCATCCTGTAGCTAGTGGAATCATGTGGAAGGCCTGCTTAAGAACACTGCAAGGAGCACAGAGATATTTTGATCCTTACGTGTAATATATTAACCGAGGAGCAGTCACCACAAATATTTAGCTGCCACATACAGCAGTCTTACATCAAGCTTATGCAGAAATTTTCTGTTTGTCAGTTAAAGAGGAAAGAGTAGGAGATGGTAGTCAAAAGCCTTGGCAGAGTCGAGTCCTGAATTATGGATGACAAAAAACGGGATCTAAAACCCCTTCCATTTCTAAGCCACTGCTATAAGGTTGAGACAGGCTGGACTGAGACAAGAGAAGCTGCCAGGAAAATGTCAGATGAATAGGATCACAAAAAATTAAGGTTGAAATGAACCTCAGGAGGTCCTCTAGCCCAGCCTTTGTTAATCTAATTTACAAGATAGACTACTTTTATTACAATTGGCAGAGTGTATAAACCTGGCTAGCAATCACCACATGCAACAAATCCATTGTGTCTAGTTGAGACAGACCATATGACAAGTCAAAGTTACCCACCTGTGATTATTTTCTTAATTAAATTCTATTAAAAGTTCACTTTCTGCATTCCCACCAAAAAGCTTATTTGCCCAGAGGGCCAGATAGGAGGCAAGTACAAGTGACTCGCAGCTAGCTTAGTAAGCCAGGCAGAGAAATGCCACCAAGAGTGTTTTCCGGTAGAATTTCTCCATTAACGCTACAGCAGATGGTTTGATTTGGATAAAGTCTGACAAAAGAAGAGGAACTATTCTGGCTTCCCACCATATCACCTGCTCTTATTCTCAGGAATTGATCTTGTGAGTCAAAGTGAAGTGATATAATTTCCTGATCTATAGTAAACTACCACACAGCCAGGCCTGGATTCAAAGACCCCAATTCTTTTCAGCAGAGCCCCCAGCTAGGGCTTTTAGAGTTGATGGGGAGAAATGGAATTCCCTACACAACTACATTTTGCTTTAAAGTATGTGTATTTTCTGCCATTATTACTCTGTTCACCCAGCATTAAAAAATACATGAAAATTCCTAAATAAATGAAAATAAATAAATAAAATAAATAATTTCCTAGCATCTAACATCCAGAATAACAGATAACGTACTTTACTGAAACACGGAGGCCAACACGACACTCTAGATGTTGAATATCCACACAGCCCACTTTCCCACACCCTCTAGAGTTCGAGGGTTTTGAGCAAGTTACAAAGATCTGAGAAACAGAATTGCCAAATCAGCCTTGTTTTAGAATTGCAAACAATATAGATCTTCTGAAGCTGGGCATAAAAGAAAAACTGTGGGCAGTATAAATGGATTTCAGCCAATCCTGTGATATAAGAGTCCTTAGGTGATCTTTTTAAGATGGCATTAGCTAAAGAAGCCCAGCTCTAATTTGCATTAAGAAAACTTTGCTGGGAAGGCAAAACAGAAGATCATCTCTGAACTGAGTATAGTGTTAGAACAGCCAAACAGGCCAGCTCCTTCCAAGACACTGCGTAAGAAAAATTCATGCACAAAATGTGAAATTAGTGATTTCTGATATTGTGTGCTACTGACGCCCTCAAAATACACCTGCCTAAGTACACACTGTTCTTTGAAAGAGTGAATTTATGACAATGAATAGGTATGTTATTGTAAAAGGATGGAAGAGTAACTCACAGAAACACTGAGGGAAGAGATATAAACAGGTTTCAGAGTGCAGTAGATGCCAGCCAAATGAAGGAGCTGCTTAGAAGAAGCACTCAGGCACCTAGCAAAGCAGCGCTGCAACTCTTGACTGGAAATGGAAACCATGGATAAAAGCAGATTGCCTGCAAACATTCTGCTGTACTTTGCACTTTACTAATATTTATTACTTTAACAGTGGACTGAAACAGAATCAAAACAAAAATTGCAAGCAGTTCACCCAGTACAATTTTAAGGGCATTATAAGCTTTGACACATCCAGTGTACATTTCATTGAACTATTTTGCTCACCAGTGAGAGAATCTGAGAGTTTTAATATTAGCTATTCCCATGGCTGATACACACTTCTAAATTATAAAGTAGCACAGAAAGTATTTGAATACAGACACTTGCAGCAGTCTCAGCTTTCTTAGTACTTGACAACTGATTTGTTTAGGATAACAGGAAAAGAGTACATGTGGGAAGTTAAGAGAAAAGGTAGGAGTAAAACGCCTGGTTAAATTACTACAATGTCTTTCTTGAAGTTCCTAGAAAACACAGGTAGCCATTATTGCAAACATAGGGGTGGCTAAGACTGTCACTTTAAATTCCTTTCTCCTTAAACAGTGGAGGGAAGGCAGGAAGAAGAAAGTATATATATTTGCCCACTGCTTATACTCTCCCACTGGGCAGCTGGTTTTGGCCAGCATCTGAGATGGAGCACTGAGCTAGATGGATCTTTAGCATGACTTGGTGCTGACAGTCTATTGTTCATACAGATGTCTTAGTTTCCTTTTATTCTAGAACAATATGGAGTATATTGGGGACAGATTTACCAGTGGCTATCCAACCTTGGGGTAAGGTGAGCATTTATCTCATAGGCTAATGATTGCGGTGAAACCATCAGGACATAAAAAGAATTAAGATCTGAGCCTGATCCCATCCTACTAGTTTCACAACACTGATTCTTACAGTAGTGATTTCATTTCCACTGATTTAATTGGAATTATTTTATTTCTACACATTTTCTTGATCAGATTCAAGTCCTTATTACTAAAAGAGAACTCTAATCGATTTTACCATATGAGCCACAGAGTCCCTACAGGGTTGTGTACCCTTCTGCTCAACTATGAAGAGCATTTTACATCCTTTTTCCTCAAAAGTCTATTGTAAAATATTTAGGAAAATAAAAACCTGCCTTCTTTTTAATAGTATAAAAAAGAACTTTGTTAATTCAGTGAATGCCTACTCAGGCTCTGAAGAATTTGTAGTATTCAACCATAGATCTTTGTAGTGAACAACAAGTCCAATCATTCTGGCTGCATTATACAAAGTTCCAGGAATTCTTTGGCATGGAAGAACTAAAACACATTTTCTCTGGTATATGGAAATAATATTTTATTTAAAGGTATATCCCACAGAAGCCAGTCTTGGCAAAATGTAGTTTAACTATAAACAAGTATTTTCACATTATTTAACCCCTTTTGTGACTTTTTCATGACCAGTTCAACTGGCTTCTTGCCCCTGAATTACAATTATTGCACAAATTCTTTATACCAGTAAGTAGATACATAGCACTGACAGGAGAAGGAGCTCCAACAAAAACTTTATCAGATTTTTCATTTTTAGAAATCAGTGCTTTTGACTAACTAAATGATCATGGAACAAGGAATGAAAACATGTTTGTGTGGGAAACTGGCCAGGTGATTCTTGGACTCCCCTAAACCTCAAGCAACACATACTGACAAAGAATGAAATTGTATTGGTTTTGCATTCCTTGTATTAACTTCTTATTTTAGCAAACCTCTCATTCTGAGCCTTTTAGAAATAATATAAGTAGTTTATTCTTACCATTTGCATGTATAATAAAGAATACCTAAGGATATAGGTGCTTTCAAATCAAGCTAACATTTGTTTTAATAAATGAAATAATTCAGAAATAATGAAAGTAATGCCTCCCAAGGCTCTTTTTCCAAGAGCCATGCTACTCTTTAATGCTACAGCCTGACCCAACACCTAGCAAGCAATATACCATCTTTAGTCAGTGAGTGACAGCCACAACCACATAAGGCTTCGAGGTATCGTAATCTCCCTTTATATCCTAGACAGAACACAAAAGCAATGATGTGTGTGCACTGGCAACAAATACTGAGCTTGACTTTTGACTAAAATATGTGGGGAACACAAAGAAAAACATGAGGCAGCTAGCAAGCAAAGTTCAACACAAATTTATTCTTCTCAGCAGCTGAAATCAAAGCAACACTAAATGCAGTAAACCTGTTTCAAATCATGGAAAAGAGCTGGAAACTTTCTATGGTAACTTTCTTATACTGCTACATCAAGCTTTCTTAATTTGGTATGCATGAAACAATTATCCATCTACTTCAGAACTGATCATTCATATTAGTTTGTCCACATTAACAACATATAAGAAATACGCCATAAAACAGACCAAAACCAGTCTCAAAATCTAGCTCCTCCAGAATGTAAATATCCCCAGTCTACAAGCAATAAAAACATACAGCTGGCTTGTTAAAACAAAAAATATTAATGCATGACTTCCCCAAAAAACTTCTAGGTAGGCTTAAAAATTAAAGCCACCTATCATCTCTTTTTGAAATCATATAATTTTAATACTTTCAGAACATCAGATACTATGCAACAAGTTTTAACCCTTATTGTGACCAGCTCTAAATACAGGACACAAAAGAATTGTTCACCAAAGTTCTGCCCATTTCTGCTTGTACTGTAAACAAGTCTCTGCATAATAAACAGATATGGAAGAGCGTGTGCACGTGGAGTAAGAACAAGAGTTCAGTTCTCAGACTGAAACTGTTGGCTTCTGGTTGTGTAAGCTCTGTATCTTCAATGAGGTTGCAGTAATGCCGGAAGCATTTCTGTGTGAATTCAGCCCTTATTCTCCTCAAACTGTGTTATTTATTTATTTACTTACTTACTTAAAGAAAGGCTTCTTAAAAGAGATTTCACATTCAATAAAATTCTAGGCCTCTTCCATCCTTTCCTGAGTTAAAAATATTCTATCACTAGAACTATTGTACGTAACTCTTAAACACCTTTTGTTCCAAGTGAGATCACAGTCCTTTAGATATAAGACCCTTTTACCCATTAGATGGGTTTTCTTATTAAATGTGCTCTAATTTTTTTTCTTTATTCCTTTTAAATGCTAATGCCAACGCCTTGAGTGAATTCAGAAAAAGAAGAACGAAAACATTTTATGGGAATCTTTTACATTTGTGGCATGGCAGTGAAAGACAAGGATGCACAGAGTCTTACTGCCAGAGGACATAACACAGCCTTGCTGAAAACAGACTTGAGTGACTGGATTTTCTAAAATTGAGAGCGCTAAGCAAAAAAAGATTATTTTAACCTATTTCACAAAACCATCTATTTGGACTCATAGGGGTAAATTTATAGAATAGGCAGCTGAGTCAGCTAAGGTTTTCCCATAACAGAAATGGAGAAAATTCAGACTACTTCTGGTGTTTCAAAACAGTAGGTAACAGGCACGAGTACCTTACTCATACTCCTGTGTTAGTCTCATCTTTTAATAACATCATTACCTTTTCCTATAGACCTTTGGTCATTATTTGAATGTTTCCTGTAATTGCTTAATGCAGTTCTTGAAAACGTTTGGATTTTTGTAAGTTAAGTTTGTTCAAGTTACCCAAAGCTACAGCAAAAAAAAGAGGAGCATCACAAAGCATGGAATCCAGCCTTTAGTTTGCATAGTAATTCTGAAGAGTTATCAAACCAACTGGGAGTATAAAGGAAACAGTATATACAAAAATATATAGGATAGCCAGTAAGACCTTTCTGATGTCAGTGCAGGATTGTATCTCACAAAAGGTTATTGACAACTTTGTGCATCCCAATTTTAGCATAAAACTTTTGGACTTTTCTTCCTTTCTGTAGAAAATTAAAAATACGTTTAGATGTGCTCAGCAAAGAATTAATATAATTTCTTCTAGTTGTACCTCCAGTTAAATAACAGATCTCTTTCCTTGATACTCAGAGCCATCAAAACTTTGTTTACTTTTGTGTTCTACTCTCCAGTTACAATTCTAATCACCATTAGGCATGTGTATCTCTATCATTGGCTGTTTTGCAGCAGATACATGGAGCTGTAAAGGTAAAATTACAAAATTTTCTTTTCAATAGCAATGGCCCCTGATCTATTACAAAAAACAAACTTCCATCTCTAAGCAACTGATCTCTTAGCAACAAGAAGCACCTGCATAAAAGATGCCACAGACAGTGATCACCAGAAAACCTATTCAGATCTTTAAAAGGAGCACATCAGTAACAAAGATAGCACTCTTCACCAGTAAAAATCAAGAAGTAACAAGGGGACACAGGTAAATTTTTAATTCATATTTTAGCATTTTTCTTCAAACAGTGTGAGTAGGACATTACAGAAATGTTTTTTGATTTTGTTTTTGAGTGGGAAGTATGCCTTCCAGAGCTGCTTTGATCTGAGTTACTGTAATTAATTTTGTGTAAATTATATGTTGTTACTATCTAAATAGAGATATTCTTTTTTAGTAGAAAATCTGCAGGTCTTAAACCAAATTCTTGGTATTAAAATAACAATAACATGTTATATATTTTGTAAGTATTCTACAAAGTTTCTTTTAAAAAAGATGCCATAATGTTCTTGCAGAATAGTCATCCTTAGAAAGTATTCACTTCATTCAGCCTTTCAAACTGTTTCTATTGCATCAAGAAATACTAAAACTTCTTAAATTTTATAGACACAGGCTCCACCAATTAAAAAATCAAACCTGTTCAGTGTTTCTGTGGTCTCTGATTTCATTCTATCTACTTTGAAGTGGATTTTGTTCCAATCACTACTTTTCATGCAAAGATGTGTACTATGACAAAGTTAAGTTAGAATACATAGCACAGCTTGGACACTGCCAACTGTTGATGATGTAAAGCAATGTAGAATTAGTTGGAAAGTGAGTGAATTTGGACAAAACAACATTTCCAAGCATCATGGTCACAGCAGGGAAAAAATGGATTATGAGTGAGGTTAACAAAAGGTCATCAGGTAGAATAAGTCTGGAACAGACCCAGAGAATTTGTTTACTCTATCATAGCTTGATCTCTCTCAGTTGGTGCCTTGTTGTGGAAAAGTGCTGTTTTTCTTTAAGCTACTACATCTTAGTTAATAATTATTTCTGATTAATAAAGTAATTTGCAGGAAGAATGGTTTGAGAAGAGCCATGCATTATTCCTTAGTCTTGTTTTTTCAAATACCCAGATAAATTTTCTGCAGGATTAATTTATATACTTTGATAGAATACTCGGAATTTATAGCCAAAAAAGAGGTCAAAAATTTAATTTACATGTCTTACAGACTGTTCCCTTCTGTGTCAATTAACTTTTTGCTTAAATTGGTCAAAGTATTTGCTAGCAGTAAAAGTACTACAGCAGAGACATAATTACGGCAGACCACACTGCCTTCTATCTGCCAAATTAGAAACAAAACCACTCACCCAGTGATAATAGCAAACCGATAGCAGCTACATACAGAAAACCTTCCTCACCTAGATCTAGGTCTGTTTTGCCATAGTTCTAACAAGGACATCTGATAAAAAGCATGTTAGAAAGAAATCTCAGTTGTCTATCCCACAACTCATTTTCTAGTTAGTTTTGAGATAATTAGAGTTTATGGTGTTCTAAGGAAACTTTGAGGTAGACAGGCAGTAAAATATATTCTTACCAATACTGCAGAAGTTTGCATATCTCCATAGCTCTTTTTGATGGCTTACAAGCACTGACATACCTATTCTGCTTCAGATGTATGCTTCAGATTAAACCCTTTTACAATCTAATGTGGCTAGTACTTTTCATGGACATCATGTTGGTTCCTAAGCAACAATGAGACCTTTTGTGAAAGGTACTAAAATTGGCAAGTTATTTTTTGAAATCATACATCAGACTGCAATTAAAACCTCAGAAGAGGACATAGTCCAAATTCTAATTTCAGATCATTATTCTTCTGAAAGAAAAATCACCATATAATTAGATTGTTCAGAAAGCAGAAACCCTTATTGTACAGTCATTTGAGAAGCACATAGTGTACCTTGCCTCACACATCCATGTTGTATAAATAGCTACAAGAAAGTAGTATGGACCCTGGCCAGAAAGGAAAGAGATGACTACCAAATTTTGAGTTACACAGAGCAGGTTATCACTCCAAATCTTGCTTGCTACAGGCAGTTGTGGTTTTATGACTGGCTAGTTATTTTGAAGGCTTAACACTCCAGTAGAAAGTGATTTTTCAGGATGTGAATATTCATCCTCTGAAGATCAATTTAGATATCTAAAGTAACTAGCAATCTAGAAGGATACATTTGAATCAAGACTTTCTGAATGTCAGAACTCTCACTAGTTAGTCCCAAAGACAACAACCCAACCAACCTGACAGTATAATATAAATACTTTATTTTGGAAGCTCACTAAGTTCCATGATCAATAGCAACATAAAAAGCTTGTTTAGCCATTTCATTGATAATTTATCATCTTGGTCGGTACTTGGTTATATGTCAGCAACATCAGATCTTTGGCATTAGGGATCACTACAAGAATCCAGTAACTTCTTTGGAATGTTTACAGGTAGGACTTACAGCTCCATCGGACCAGAAAAATCATTTACATAAATCACAAGAAGAGCAGCATGTAGGGTACCTATTTGACTATCACTTGCAGAAATTACAGCTCCAAGCTCATTACAGTGGCTTCAAATGGCTCATCTATGATACCTAAGCATGTGTGTAAATGACTCCCTTTTTGATACACGACAACTTCTGATTTAACCCAAAAGATATCTCAGTAGATGATTTGGAATGACTGGCACAAAGATGGTAAGTTCACAAGATGAAGGCTGCAACCATCATGTAAAGGCATAGAAAAGAGGCATTGCCTTTACTGCAGTTACCCAAACAAATAATAATATGCAATGCAGAGTCCTAGATTCATAGAAGATATTTTTAATGTAGTTGTTTCCCTGTCAATGGGTTCAATCTGCATTAACCAGTTAAGTCCCAGACACATTCTAATACTAGCTGGTGCTCAGGAAACTAATTGACCAAACAGACTCCAAACAACAGGAATGTTTACAGCATTTACAACAGTACTGTGTCTCCAACCTTCTCTGAACCTTGCAAACTTACAGTACATTTTGAGTAGGAGGGCTGAAAAGAAATGAAGTTCAGTGGCCACTGAGGCAGGTGAGAAAAGCCAAGTATCATTTACAGTGTGTATGAGCCACTGGTGGCCACCACTAACATATAACAAACATACGGTAGCATTTTAGATGTGATACTGAAGGCTGCTGACAGAACTTAAAAACGCAGAGAAACATGCTCTAGGGATAGAGCCTATTCAGCTGTGAAAAAAGGTAACACTGTCATAAGAAGGCTCACTAAAATTAAGAAAACCACTATTTCAAATAATAGCAGAGGCATCAAGTGTAACAATCTTTCTTATCTCACAGTACAGACAGTTTTTCCACACCACAAAATCATGGATATGTCTCACTTGCCCTCTGACACATTAGGCTCCCACCTCCTCCTTTACTTGTCAAGAGCCCTTTTAGATTGCCAGGATGATTGTTATTAAATTCCCACTTCCAAGCTTCTGCTGAAAGCTGTCACCTCTTCCTTCCCTCTTCCTCTAACCTAAACAACAGAGAAATTTATAAGTGCCATTTAGATCAGACTTCATAATAAGCAAGTAGTACTGGATTACTCTACAACGCTACAATAACCATTCAACATTGCTAGAATACATTTCCATAGTAATTAGTTGTGATAGACCTCTGCAACTATACAGATTCTAGCCCACTGACTTGAACTCTAGAAATGGCTGAAAAAGGCAACTAAATGCAGTATATTCATTCCCTAATGTTCACATTTTACCATAATTATCTTTCTTTTAAGTTGCAGAGGATTGAATTGAAAGTAGAAAACAGATCTAAACAAGCCAAAGTGCTTTCAAAAGCAGATTAATATAAACACCTAACTTTAAAAAGGCTGTTCTGCACATTATAATTGTAATTTCAAATGGAACCATTTCTAATAAGACAGATGTCATCTGAGGCACAGGATCAGATCACTAAAGCACACATTCAGAGCAAGTAAGAAATGAATAAGAAAAAAATTTTATAATCAATGTCACACAAGAGTAACACAATATCAGATGACCAATAAATTGTGATGGAAGTCTCTCAGTGACATCCCCATTGCATCCTGAGGGAATTACAGCATTAGAAGAGACCACAGAATACCAGGAAGCAATTTCCAGGGTGACACTAAATAAACACGCAATCTGATGTTTACAGAATAATTGTACAGCTCGGTTTACAAGGAATGGTAAGCGCTCTCAAGTTTAAAAAAGTCTTTTGATGTGTCCTCAAATTTAAAGCCCACAGACTTTCAAGAGAACAAGACAATCCCTGTATCAAGGCTTATGTGACACTTGGTGATAATTATTCACTTCAAATGAATTCATTCTTCAAAAGGAATGTAAGCATGTACCAAAAACCTAGATCCTTTTTAGTGGTTCTTACAATAGGTTCCATGCAAATGCAACTAATTTTACAGTAGTTCCACATATGTCTTCTTATTCAACAGCTGGGAAAAGAATTTCTGACTTTGCAATAAAATCCACAATTTAAAGGCAATGTTAAAATACTTGTATGGAACTCCTTCAGCACTAGTTCTATTAAAGAGATCTGACATGCAGTTAAGACTCAGAGACACTTCTCATCCCATGTTAAGTGCTGTAATCCCAATACAACAAGACAGTTACATGCCTAAAATTAGTTAAAAACAACTGTTTTATTTGTCAGAAGGTACTGTGTTCCTTTTAGGCTGTATCAACATTGGCAAATGGGAGCAGATCTGTAAAATAAAACAGCTGGCGATGATCTACTCCCTACACTATACACATTTCCTGGGAGTTCACTTCAATATAGATCTCAACTGGTTTTGTTATTTGAATCCCCATTAAAAACTGGTGTGCACGAGACACAGCTTTGGAGTACATTACCTGATTTATCTTAATCCAAAAAGCCCCCAGTTTGCATGCTCTGAGATTGCTCTGTAACATGTACTGAAGCATGGGAATGGGAATAATCTGAAGGTTTGCTGTCAAAGCATACCCCTGATAGAAACTAAACCACCAGTACAGACATCATGAGCCACCATCCTTCTGGGCTTCTGCACGTTCAGGCAGCACCCACAGAACAAATACAAGAAACCCACGACTTACCTAGCTGGGCATTAGCCTGCTAGTTGTGAAACACAACAAAAGCTCCCTACATACTTCCATGTAGAAGGCTGAACCTTTACAGTCTGCATGAAACCATCAATCTTAATTGAGTGAAAACAGGCAATATATAGAATCATCTTCTAGAAAGAAAGTATTTTGTCAGATCCACCGTTAAATAATATTAATACATAAAATAATGTTAAAATACTTGTACGTCACTAGCTCTATTAAAGGGATCTGACATTCTTTGTCTGCGAGAATAAGGACTTACTGGGCTTATGTAAGTCAATAGATTTATTTCTGTATTAAATCAGCCTATTTGAAATTTTACTTATCCAAACTGTTTAGTTAAACCCGGACAGTTGCTTCAGATGCTGCTAATACTGGTCACTAACATTTGGGGATTTATAATAAGTAGCAGATATTTTTCCCTTCATGTCTCTCCTGACAGATGAACTACTACAGAGGAAAGAATTCCAGCACTCAAAAACGGCTCTTCAAGAGTTTTCAAGCAGTTTTATGAGCTCCTTCTCAAAATTATCAGAAAATTTCAGCTGCAATTCTACAACACAATACATAACTTGCTCTTTTACTGACACAGCCATTAAGTACAAAGCTCTAACTGAAGTAAAAGGGTTCAGCAGAGTTGTCCTTTAGATATATGGACTTTTTTCTTTACTGTGGATCCTGTCATCATTCATCAGACCATCTTTTGCAAGAAAAGGTTAAACTGAACTTAGAAATTGCCCACACTGCTTTACAGTCAAGACCTAAAGCCTGAAGGGCCCTCTGCTGGCAGATGCCTTCCCAGCTGTTTAGATCCACAACTGTTGTCCGGTCAGGCAGCTTCTGCACATTCCTCTTTTTCGTCGCAAAAGCATTTCCTTATTATAAGCCTATTTCCTCCCACTCTTTGATTTTAAAATATATTTTGCCCCAGCTTCGTCCCCCCTCTGCCATATAAGTAACAATCAGAACCAACAAATCCCTCTGATCAGGCACGTGCCTCAACCAGCTCAAAGGAAAAGGAAAATAACCTATCGATTTCAAGACAAAATGAGCAAGAATAGTGAAAGTTTCTTTCACACACAATGGGTACTCTAGATTTGTCCATTTCTAAACTTCTGCAGTCTATTCAGTGACTACTTACTATCAAAATTTACTTGGCTGAGGTTTTTTTAGGCGTGATTTACCTCATGGACAATTCTTCCAAAATACAATGGGTACAAGGAGGATGAGCAGTTCAGTTGAAATATTTTTAAGGTGAATTTTTCATGCTCTGGTTGGCTTTTGCAATCAAAAAAACATTAGAAAAGCAAACTCTGAAAGTCTGCTTGGATCATACTCATTGAAATAAGGCAAACTTCTCAATACAAGAAATGCCAATTGTTTGTTTTAAGAGCTTGAGGAGCCACTTTGACTAAAAATAAGACTGCTTCAGATCAGTTCAAGAGTATAAAAATTATTCAAATTTAATATAGTGCCTCTTATCTACATGAGACCATGATCCAGCATATAAAAATTACAAATCTAACAGCAAGGTGCACACTGATGTATTGGGTATCATACCACAGCAAAAAAGACTTTATTCTTTTACTAAAAAATCATAAAATTATGAAGTTGGGGTAATCTAGAACCTAAAACACAATCCATTACAATCTGCGTATGTTGAAAAGGGAGACACCTGCCTCTGTTTCTCTGTCAAAACAAAGATAAGCTTTAGCTGTGAATAACTAAGAACTGAGCAAGATCAAAACTCAGGGTCGAATTTTAGAAAATAAAAGGGGCAGACTCATGCTTGCAAAGTACACCATGAAACATATCAGCACCTTGAACTCTAGCAGGGCTTAACCTACAGATACAATATTCATAGACAGATACACGTTTGCACATAAAGGTGTGTGTATTTCATACCACCCAAAAGCATAACCTCCTACATAATTCTCTTTGTAGGGAATATGAGGCAGAGAAACTACTGTACAGACACACCAGAATGTCTTGGAGATGAGAAAAACAGCAAAAAAAATGAACATCAGAGTCTACCTGTGGCAATGGAGTACAAAGATGAAGTTCACCCAGATCCAGAAAGAAAGCAACACAAAAGTGAAACTATATGCCCTAAGTGTAGTTATCTCCTTCTATAATACTGTAAGCTCCTATAGTGAAAGGGACTGAAAAGAATAAAAGTACTTACATATACATGCAGGCATGCTTTTATTGTGGTAACAAATAGTATTGAAGGAAATTTAAAGCTAGCATTTTTACTTGAACTGAACAAACATCATTAGTGTGCAGCAGTACATTAGTGAAACTAATAAATAGCATTACATGATAAATAAGTGCTTGTGATTACAAAAACATTTCACAACATGCAAGACAGTACAACAGTTGAATATGTTCAATTCACAAGATGTGATATGTACACAGACACTCCCATAAGTGCTAGCTTTTGGAATAGCATGCATTTTTATACAAGGTCACCTGGCATATTGTGTCGTGGTCATGTTGGATCACCACCATACCAGGAGCCTTGCATAGCAATTATCCAAAATACTGGAGCATTGCATGCACCTACAATACTTTGAGCGACTGCTTGCTCCCTTCCCCAGGCTGTTCTCTGTACTCTGTACATTTTCTACTTCGACCATAAATACCAATCTTCTTGCTATCTAGAAAGCATCTATCACATTCTTGGCTTAGTTTAATATAATTATAGCACTGACAGTTACTGACAGTAGCAGAGAAAGCTGTACTTCTTCTGTGAGACTAAAGCAGAAGATAAACAAGAAAACACTTGCTGAAAGTAGTAACTGCAACAAAAAGTTTCCTATTAAGTAAATACATCCCTCAATTTTGAAATAGTTGCAGGAAGGAACAAAGCAAATACATTCTTAATTATTATCAGAGCCAAATTAAGAAGGTGTTTTGGTGATAAATTACTGTGCAGATGCAAGCACTATCTTTCTGTGGGTATGTGAGTTCTTATTCATACACTATATTTTCCCAAGTATTTAGCAGAAGAACCGTAAAGAAATGCAATACATTATATTATACTCAAAGGTTGACAATAAAAAGCCCATAATACATTATTTCAAACAAAACCCTGGGGTATGCTCTATCTGCATCATGAAAAATTAATGCAGTTATTCTGGAAATTCAAGGACTCTGGCACCACAGGCATGCAGGAAGGAAAAAGGCTAAGTAACAGAGACAAAAGTTTGCAAGTGAACTCAGTCAGTGCTTCCACATGTGCTGAAAGTTTAATTTCTTCTGTTTTGGTTAGAAATTTGCAAGGAGTAAACCTCAGTATTGGTCAGCCAAGTCAATATCAGAGATAAGAGGTCTGTCAGCCAAAGTATCTAAAACTATGCTTCAACATCAAAGTCAGAAAAGCTTTGTTATTTCCAAACAAAAAGAGCATCTGCTGCGTGTCTGTTTCAACTTGTGATGTAGCTTGTCCTGGCAAGCAGTCCAGGCAGTCACTCTCATTATAAAATAAAGCTACCTCAGGAGCTAATTTGCTCATTTACAAGACTTGCAAAGGGGTTGAGAGGTACCAACTAAAGCTGAATATATCTTTGAGCTTTGAAATCTCTGCATCTTTCCCCTTTCTCTCTCTCTAAATCTGTGCAGAATCTCTTGGAAAAGATGGTTCTGGAAACTCTGAATCCAATGCAGCACAACATCACCAGCTTCATATCGGATATGATGCCAGTGGTCACAGTGCCCATACTCATTCTCATGTGCTTTCTGTTTCTAATATGGAATCATGAAGAAACTTCATCAATACCAGGTAAATTAACTTTAACTATAGTATCACCTAAAAGCTGTCAGAGTATGTTGGGTTTTTTTTTGGTTTTCAAATACATGTGCAAAAGTAATGCTGAATAATGATTGTATGCCAACAAAATTTACTAAGAGCCAGTTTAAATAATACAGCTTTTTAAAATAACTGATAAAAAAGCAATCAGGCTCGCTCTAACCTCAGAACTTCCACAATAAACCTAGCTTGACTATATAAATATATGACAGTTTTCTGCTTTATTATGTATACACTAGAAAGATATACTACCATTTTACAAACTCTAGATGTTCACATTTCCATGTGCATTATAAACTACTTTTTACACGTTTTAATTTTAAAGCTTTCTACATTGTCTTTACTAGAAACAAACCATTATTTTCATTATTGTTATTACAAATTATTCAGATTGTAAGTAGATTATCAATTTTTCTCTCTGTGTTTGACACTGAAGACCCTCCAGAACAAAACAACATCAAATGACTTCCCTTTCAGAGGGCCCCCTTCTGTAATATTTTAGGGGCTTACGGTAGACGTTCCTGATTCAGGCTATTTTTCATTAGATGCAATGCAATGACCTACTGCACGAATGAGATCAGTGTATACATCTCACAAAGGTGTTTGGCTACAGGAATAATCCTAAACCTACCGAATAATCCTAAACTAATGCAGTGGCACCTGAATGAAATTATGAGAAAAGATCCTTGCCAAACATCCTTCAATATGCTAAAACTCTTTGAAAGTTAGAGAACAAGGAAAAGTATTCACAGAAGGTTACGTATTCTATTTGAATACTTGATCGGATCAATAAGAAGACAGAACTAAATTAATATTCTTTAAGTTTACAGGTATTTAAATAATCTGGGGTCTTGCAATTCCTAGCAGTAAACCTTGGAGCCACATGCAACTTCTAAATTATTAAACAGTATACAAAAGTTTTCTAAGTACTTAATTACTTTTTGGTTTATGGAGTTAGATTCATGCTTTACAGACAAAAGGGGCAAATTTAGCTTTCCCTGAAGAAGGAAACTTCCTTTTAAAAGAGGTAGTTAACGCAAATTCTCTCCTGCTGTCTCTGCTTTCTCCTTTTTGTTGCAAGAGGGAAATCTGCAAGTTACAGTTGAAGGATTTGGTTGAGAACTTTGTTGACTAAATGCTTATTAATACATTCTTAGCTCCTACTTTAGTATGTTTTAATATGTTTACAGCAGTGAAGTACTTCTCCCCTTAAATATCTGTTTACTCACTGTAGTATTAATGACTTTAAAAGAAATGTAATTAATTACAGGTAATTACATCAAAAGGATATTGACTTTTGTAGATGTTACTATGACACTTGAACACAAACTCAGCCAAGATCACTCAAAGGATTTGTTAAAATCACAAATTAATAAACCATATGTATTTTTTCTAGATCATTTCTTCTTTCTAGTATCTAGCCATTGGACCTCGAAATGTCAGCAATCTCAAAGCAGCAGTCTGAAGTTGTGCAAAGTAATGAATGTCATTAGTTTTAAGTACATGGAAAGAACTATAGGCTTCCGTAGATACTAAGTGAGGCTTCAACAATGTAGATGCAAGTTTCTTTAAGACAGAACTTCAGGACAGGGTTGTTATATGTGAACTGCCCAACGCAAACCTTGACTATCATGTTAAAAAGCTCCTTTCAAAAGGATGATGCTCAGAGGTGTGTTTTTGTCAGTGAGCACTGCTCAGACAAAACTTTTCTTATTCTATTTCTTAGGGCCAGGATACTGTATGGGAATTGGTCCCCTCATTTCACATGGAAGATTTCTCTGGATGGGAGTAGGTAGTGCCTGCAACTACTACAATAAGACATATGGAGAATTTGTGAGAGTTTGGATCAGCGGTGAAGAAACATTTATAATTAGCAAGTAAATTCTTATTTTCTGTCCTTAATAATATGAAGAGCTTTTTTTCACATTTTTACAACCTCTTTGCTGCTTTTTTCTAAAGTAGAAATGAAATTATTATTTTCAAAAATTATCCTAACATACACCTTTTATTTCTGCTGTTCACAGACCTTTTTCTAATATTTTGTTTCTTTAAAGAATCTGCTATTGAAATATATGTGAATTCTCTCATTTTCTTTGTGGAAAGGAGGGTTAAGCATTGTGGGTCAATCTTAAAAAAATGTTTGCTGTCTCTTTTACTATTCCATTTAATATTAGGATTACATACTATACAGTAACCTAGACTGCGCTGCAAAATTAAGCCAAATTTTATTTTCCTGTGTTCTTAAGTTTCTCCTTAAAATAGGAGTAATGCTTGAAGATTATGGCTCCAATTCAGCAAGTTAATTAAGCAAATGCAGTGTTATAGGATTATGAGTAATTCCACTCCAGTTAATGGAATTACTCATAAACTTCGATTATACACAGTATTAAACATAATGCTAAACCGCAGACCATCATTTTATTAGCTCCAGGGGATGGTTACTTTCTTCTTACATTGGATCTTCTGAATGCTTATGAGTTATGCCATGAAAAAAAATAAAAGTAAAATTTTTACCATATGTAATTGATAAAGAATCACAGCCTTTTTATTAACAATATCAATCAATTCATACTCAGTTTTCATTATGGAGAAGCTTTTCAAAGACAATGTAGCATAGAGGACTATCACAGGATTTGCCATGTGAAGCAAGTCAGCTTCATCTCTGCCTATTGTTACCTCTGTAAAAAGAGATAATCATGACAGCAAAACTATTTACATTCCTATCCTATATAGGTGTTGCAAATATCAACTAATGCACTATAATGTTTTGGTAATGTGAAATGCTATGAACTCCTATTGCTGTCTTCCACTTTCTGTACTACCAATTAACCAGAAACAAATCAGGAGTGCTGATTAACAATGCCACAGCTGCATTAGGCTTTACAGTCAATAAATCACTTTTCTTCAGACGTTTTTTGGTTAAAAGCATTGACTGTACACAGAGAACTTGTATTTCACTTTTTTTAAAAAAAATAATGCAGAATAAAGTTTTCAGTGGATCGTAAATTCACTGCAAAACTAAACATAACCTGAATTTTGTAAAAGTATACTATTTCTGATGTCATCTGAATTTTTACCATCAAATCTAATCGCACTGGAGTGCTAATGCACAGAGAGCAGGACTTGCAGTCTTGGTTACAACAGATACTGCCTTTTGGAGGACTTCATCAAATAGTTTCATATGGAAAATCTGCTTACACAAGCTCATATGTCAAAACCTTCCTTAAAACATTATTATGCATCTCCTGGGTTGATGTGTGGAATAGAAGGAAGCAAAATGAGCCTCCTGCACCTTTCCATTCCTGGTGACAGCTGTCATAATCCAACACCATCTTTTCATGCTCATGAAAATACAGATGATGATCTTTGACATGTAAAAAACCTTTTAGGAAATTAGAAAAGAGAGCAGATGTGGGGAAGTGTAGGGAAGAGAGAATATACTGCTTTCCTTAGAAGGCTGGACCTGCAGACACACTCCTCCCTGTTTTTACTCCAGTCCTTAGTCCATGTTTGTCTATTTGTACCATACAGCATCTCACTGCTAACTTTACCTCTGGTCACGCAAATCTATGGTGAAAACCCAGCACTGCCGAAGTCAATAGCAGAGTCCCATTTTCCTTGCCTGAGGGAAAAAATAAACTAAATCCATGTAAGAACTCTGGGATTTGGTCCACAGAGCATGCTACACGGTAAAGTAGCGTATTGTTTCATTTCAATCTCTGTTCTAAATTTCCTTCCCTTTGTTGGATTTCATTTGATCAGGTTCTCATCACGTCAACATTTCTAAAATGCTAGCTCCCTCTAAAGGCAATTATACCTTAAGGCAATAATGCTGGTCACAACCCGTTTACCAGCATGTGTAAATAAACCTTGTCAACTGTAAAAAGAATTACACATATCATGGATTTCCCTAACACGTCTATTTAGGGATAGCTATCCCACACATATCATCATATTATGAAGTTGCATTTTCAAATGATGCATGTATATTTTTGCTTTCTGTATGTGTCAGGGAGTGACCAAATAGCTACAAAAGTATAGCTGCAATTTAATGCACATCGTGATGAAATTATCAACTGTCAAATATTTTTCACTTCATCTTCTGAAATATCTGACACTGGTCATTGCCTGAGTGTATCTTATATATCTACATGTTTCTATCTATACACACTATTCAGATTAAAATCTATGTGGTTTTTTTTTTACTGAAAACAATTCTAAATCTGAGCAGAATACATTCTTGCTCCAATATACATACTGAAGGCATAGATCATCGAGATTTTTAATTATGTAAAAGGAACAACATTTAATGTCAAGCATCGTACTTCCTGCTAAATTCAGAATGCAAATCAGCATTTCAACTATAAAACATCAGAATAAAAATTCTGTGTACAATCTATAAATAGTATTTTTGTTTGGGGCTTTCTTCTCCCCCTGTTTCTTTCACAGATCCTCAAGTGTATTCCACGTAATGAAGCACTGGCATTACGTTTCTCGATTTGGGAGCAAGCTCGGATTACAGTGCATTGGCATGTACGAAAACGGGATCATATTTAATAACAACCCAGCACACTGGAAAGAAATTCGTCCCTTTTTCACCAAAGGTAAATCAGTGTGCATTAAGACACTGCATCACCGTAGAACACCATCTATCTTTTCTGAAATTCTGTTTTGTCCTCTGCATACTTAAATTACAGAAAACTGTTCTCTTTATACATCCCATAGAATTATTTTATTGCACATGTTGTTTCACATTTATCTTTCTTGGTATGCTATTTGAAATGGTTCTGAAGTAGTTTTGCAGATTCTTAATCTCATCCAATTAAAACAAAAGAAAATTATGCCCACAAGCCAAATTTTTAAATTTTTTTATGTTTCAAGTCCAACATTTACATTAGCTCAACTGGCACTTCCATAAATGTAGTTGGCTATTCCTATCCCAGCCTCCACTGAATTCAAAGACTTTTCTGTCTTGTTCCAATTTTTTTTTTGGGGGGTGGGGTGGGGGGGATGTGTGGTGTCAGTGCTTTCATTTCAAAATTGATTTAGAAGATCTGCGCATTAGAACTATTTATTAATCCCTTTAATACACAAGGAATCAATGTAGTAAGAGAGAAAAAGATTGAATTCATATCACTAGGTTGAAATCAAATAGGAAATTACAGAAACTCCAAGTGTTATCATTTTATGAGTCTGCAATTTTTTGATTCACCTTCTTTCCACAAACTGAAAATTTTCAGTATTTGCATATCATGAGAATTAGCTACTTCCAATAACCTTACAGCCTTGCTAACAAAACTGCCACACTTGCTCTGCAAGTTCTACAGTTCAGAAAAGATTCTCACCAGCTGAGATTGCAGTAGTTAACAACAGTGATTCTAGAACACAAACAAGAAAATAAAGCAGCACCTAAAATAAATTATTTATCTGTTAGTTTAAATTTTCTGTATTATTTTGATGATATATCTGTGCTCCTGTATGACACTAGGGCCCTTCCTACATGATTTTGCTATTGAAAAATATCAGCAACTTTGTAACATTTGAAGATGGCAGGAAAAAATATTTTTATTTTACTAGCTATTCCTAGAACTACCAGTTCTCTCTATTTATAAAACAGACCTCCTCCAAATTACCAACACACAATCCCTCTCAACACATATTTGACAAAATAACGTCCTTGAGGCAATTACAGCAATAAATAAAGTACTTAGGGCAAGGTCTCCAAAGTCACTCAAAAATTATCTGAATCCATTCCAGCTGGAGCCAATCAAAATCCCACTGAATTACATAGCAATGGAACTGACCACTGCTTTTCGTTGCTTTGGCATTCTTAAAATGCAATAAATCTGTCATGACACTATTTCCACTGTTCATAGGTGGACAGACTACCGCGAGGCTAGGCTTCAGTAGGTCCACAGCGACATTACAGGTTGCCAATACCTTACTGCAAAGCTACCATGCTCTTTAAAAGCACCCAGGAATTATGTTTTCAGAAATTCCCATCATCCTCCCCCACCAAATCCCCAAGCTACCTTCCCTGCTCAGTGTCATTGCAAGCAAATGTGACAGGACATTCACAGTGCATGCAGTGCAGCTGAGGGTATGGATACCCTCCCACACAGAAAGGCGGCACAAACGATGCCAAATACCTATCCTTCACACAGCATGAACCTGGGACAAAATATGTATCTGAGATACAAAGTGCCTGGATGCACGGAAAGTTTGGGCTTTGAGTTCATTGCCATTTTAACTCAAAATGCTTACATATTTCTTTCAAAAGATGATAAATGACTAAGTTTCAGAATTATTTTATTCTAGTCACTCACAGGACAACGTTTTACATGTTGTTGACACCATTATCACCAATTTTCTGATCATTTTGCACATATATTTCAGCTCTGTCTGGTCCTGGTCTGGTGCGTATGATAGCAATTTGTGTTGAATCAACAATTGGTCACCTGGACAAACTAGAGGAAGTAACCACTGACGCAGGAAACATCAACGTGTTGAATCTTATGAGACGGATCATGCTTGACACATCTAATAAGCTTTTTCTTAGGATCCCTTTGGATGGTACGAACAGCTTTATTTTTATCCCTTATGATGGGCTTAAAGTGCACGTCCAAGGAAAACTCACTGACATCGCTCAGCAGTTTTGTTTCAGAAAATAGAGCAAGAACAGACTCATATCACCAGATAATTAATTGAAAATGATTTATGCGTGATTTTAGTTATAACAGAGAATATTATATGACCAAAAATATACACTAGCTTGTCACACCCACCTTAATAAATAGTACCATTTAAAGAGATTTTTATGCACTGAGTTGGTACAATCCCAATATTATATGCACTTCAGAATCAGAAATTTTTCCCCCAAACTAAATGATTGCCTTGAAAAGTTCACCTGACAATTTAAGTCTTCTGTGACTTCTTCATCCTCAAAACATGTGACAGAAATAACATTATCGTGATGTCTAAATTACCCCATTACAATATGCTGTAAGAGTTCTGCTTCTGCTCTCCTGTGGGAGACTATTTGGCTCTGGTGGAAACACCACCATCTCCCCTCTTAGCTAGCTACCGAGAGTTTTCACAAAGATCTACACCTTTTCTACAGTGTGCTACAAATGTTTCCTAATGTTATCTTACCACCACTAAAACCAGTTGTTTATCAAATTCCTGTGAACTTAGTTGGAGTATTATTAATTTTTCTGAAGCATTTGTGTTATTTGACTATTAAGGTTTATATTTTATACTGCTTTTCGTTAATGTTTATTTTCAGAACATGCCATTGTACTTAAGATTCAAAACTACTTTGATGCTTGGCAAGCACTTTTATTAAAGCCCGACATCTTTTTTAAGATTTCTTGGCTGTGCAAGAAATATGAAGAGGCAGTGTAAGTATCAACAATTTTACACATCATTTGCATAAGATTCTTCTTCTGGGAAGGGCATCTTCCTTGCCTTTTAGAAAATAAATTGTGAAACTTGCAAAGCTGGGTGGCTAAAGTCCCCATCTGCAGACCCAAGATAGCAACAGAACAAGATTTGCCACTGATGTTACAAGTGGCTGATCTCAGGGGTGATTTAAGGCCCTTGTCTACTCAGTCCTAGTTTACTCACCAAAATATTAGTTAATGCCAGCTCAAATGTGACACTAAATTGAAATCACTGGTTCAGTTCAAACAGACAAAGAAAAGCCATCACATGCGATGAAGTTACATTTGCTGTCTAGTTGAGGACAGTCAAACAGTAGGCTACAGTTCACCAAAACAAGAAAACTCATCTGTATTCATGGCATCGTCCCAGAAGAGTTAACCCCTGAGCATACTTCTATTTTTTGGTTCCTTCAATGCGCATTTTTGAGTCAATAGTCATTTTTTAATTAAAACTTGGTGCTTAGCATGATAATCCATTTCAAGGGTTTTTTTCCTAAGGAACAAATATGTTTTGCCATCTTCCTCTTTGCAAAAATATAAAATGCCTTTTCTATTTTTGTGATCTCATTTGTCGCCTTCTGCCAAAAGAGGACTGGCTATAAAAAGAATTGGTAATTAGTTTGTTAATTTTGGATTTAGAATCCATCTAGTGAGAGTAACTCTTACTTATGAAGCATGTGTAATAAATTGTTTTGACAGTGCTATATAACGTAAAGGCTTTAAAGAAAAGATGGAGGTTCATCTAAAGTAATTGAGAACTCTTATGAACTAGACACAAGATTTACCTTCCCTAACATTTGCGTACCAGTTATTATTATGGCACTGATTAGTGCTTTATCCTGCGAGTCTAATAATAGCTAACTGCAGTGGCACAATTACTAGAAAGCCCCTGCAGGCAAATACTGATGTTTCAAAAGCAATCCCATTAAAATGGACTTATTCATAAATTTCTACTGAAAAAAATAAAAAAAGATTGATGGATTTAAAGCAATGCAAAGAACGACCACAGGATATTGTGACTTCCAATATTCTCCTGTCAAAGTTGGCAAAAAGGACCTTTTGCTATTTCTAATACATAAAAGATGTTATAAATAATGAGAACTTAATCAGGTTTGAAGTTTTAAATGCATTTACCCCTACAAGCCCAGTCAAAATTTCTTTCCCAACAATGACAAACACAAATGGAAAGCCTGAGGATTTTATTCAAAAATTTTTCAAAATACTTTTTAAAAAGAATTGCCCTGAAATCTATAGCTTATTGAAAATCCCAAACAAAATTACAAAAACTGTTCGATGTTGCTTTTTTTCACCACTGAAATACAAAGTGTTGACACAGTATTACTATTTAAATATGAAAAATATAGATCAACTCTACCTTCAAGACAGTACAATTTTTCTAACATATATCTACATTTTTCTAACAATTATCCCTCGCGTTCTCTAAGTTCATTTCATTCACTGATAAAATACAGTATAAAATAGAAGGAAATACACAAATTCTTTGGAAACATTAACAGATCTTTAAAACCTCTGTTCATTAACAGGATATACAGACTTATTTCCATCCTTTTCAGTCTCCCTTATAAAAAGAGAATAAGATTTCAGTCCAAGCTAACAAGCAATTATTTAATAAGAAAATACACCTTCCACGGTATTACTATTTTTGAAGAGAACTATATAACCACTCTCAGGAATACTTAATTCCTGCCATTCTTATATGTTTTTATTGGTATAACCTCTATGCTTTTAGTCATATCCTAGTGTATCCTACAAGTCTACAGATATTTCTCAGTATGTTTGGTTTAATCTGTTTTCAGCAAGGATCTGAAAGAAGCGATGGAAATCTTAATAGAACAGAAACGACAAAAGCTTTCCACTGTTGAAAAGCTGGATGAACACATGGATTTTGCATCCCAGTTGATTTTTGCACAGGTATTGGCAATGTACTCAAAATACGGCTAACTGACTTTTATGACATTGTCCTGTCACTAACACCACAGGCTTTGCAACTTAAACTTCACGTTATCTATTCAAAAGTCATGTCATCATAAAGGGGTACAAATTAGTGGGTTCTGTGGAGTCCCTAACAGTATTTCAAACATTGAATAGTTGCATTTTCTGGAATAGTTGCATATCTGATGTTTTTCATGGCTTAAACAACATCCTTAAAGCTCTTGCGTCCAACCCTAAATGTCCTCCAGTTTTTCCCTAACCCCCGTATTTTATCTTGATGTATTGCCTTTTGTTTGCAAAGGCTTCAAACCCTATATAAATCCTATCTTGTATACTCTCTGACAGCTCACAAACTCTGTTTGGAAAGGCAATAAATCAGTAAGAATCTGAGCTAAGACAAGCTCTTGCTTTTCTGTAAGATAATACACACCCATCAAAACACAAGTTTTCTGGTTTTCTCTGAAAGACACACAAAAAAAAAGCTATTTAGCATATAACATAGAAAGATTTTTACTATTGTTTGAAGCAGATATTCTAGGTCTTTCCCATCCTACTGCTATAGGACCTTTGCTGCCATCAGAGGTCAGCAATCAACATTTTCCCCAAAATTTCCAATTTTTTTTCAGAACAGAGGGGATCTGACTGCCGAGAACGTAAACCAGTGTGTGCTGGAGATGATGATTGCTGCTCCTGATACTCTGTCTGTGACTCTCTTCTTTATGCTAATACTGATTGCAGAGCACCCCACAGTGGAAGAGGAGATGATGAGAGAAATTGAAAGTGTTACGGGTAAGCAGGAGCTGCAAAGTCAGTGATGTGGGAATATAATTTTGCTTCAGCACTGATCTAATTTCACTCACTCTTAAAACTGAAAGGCTGAAAATTCTAAGTGCTTTCTTCTAACAGAAGCATTTGCTGTAAAATAGATGAAACACCATTATATGTAAAAGATTTTATTCAAGGTCAAAGGAAAGAAGATGAGCGATTTGTAAGATAAATTCAAATAGGAATCACCAGAATTTACAGTCTATTAGAAAGAATGAGCTATATTCACTCCTCAGCAACAGCAGTGGGGATCAGCACTCACCTCATAAGTTCCATTGAAATTATTTTCCTTTTACCTTGAAATAGCAAAAAGGGACACTAATTTCAAATACTTCTCAACACCAATATTTCTCTGTGTATATACAGAAACTAAGTTTCACTATGACTGCAGAAGGGAAAGATTAGAGAAAATTAAAATTATATTCTGCTGTCATGCATTTTGATATCAAACTGGTCTCCTCTTTAAGTATTCAAAACACAATCAAGATATTCCAAATTTGTTTCCTTCCCTTCCTCTAGACTTCATTCAAAGACTGATAATGAACTACTGTAGAAAATAATTTCATCCACTCTTACTGAAGATTTCCTTCTGGTCAGTTAAACAATGGAAAACGTATAACAGGTCCTTTACTCTTTTTCCAATAATAATCTTTTAATAAACTTGATTTTCTTGCCCTCATGAGAGTTGAGTACTCACTTATACATCTTCCCTACTTCTTTCTGATAGCCTCGATTTCTAAGGCAGTAGAATGTTGTTGCCTTCTCCTTAAGCAAATGACCAACTGGGGTAGCAAAGCTGCCTTTTATCTTAAAAACCTACCACTGCAGCAGTCAGCCTGTAGTTCTTGAACTGCTTGTGGCTTGAAAATTAAAAGTAAGGCTCCCACTGGCAGTACATCGTGGCGCTGATACTGCTGCTGATGGAATCAAGCAGGGAGAAAGTTACTCATGGTAACTGAAATAGTCAGGCCACAGCGAGACCTAGCTGTACACCCAGCCAAACCCAATCACGTGGTGAAAATTTAAGGTCCCTACAAAGTTATCTCCCATCTGCAGACTATTTCCAGATTGTGTTTGCTGTCACCTCTCAGAAGATTTATTCATTGGGTCTTGTTGCTCTCAGTCATAGAAAAGTCAGGGAAGGATTTCCACAGTTTTGTCATTGACAGGAAAGCAGAACAAAGACTCAAAATGTATTAAGGTGGTGAGATCATAAACTGATAAACCAGGGTTTATGCTGATGAATAATAGACCAGGTTCCCCATATATGTAAGGCTACATAAAACTCCTTAGAAGCTGTTGGATCCTTCCTACCATTTCAGGACCTGAGAATCTTCCAAAATATTTTGGTATTTGTACAATGAAGCGATGAAAGTCATAACCAACTTCTTGTTTTATTCCACAAGGTGACAGAGACATACAGAGTGATGACATGCCAAACTTAAAAATTGTGGAGAATTTTATTTATGAGAGCATGAGATACCAGCCGGTTGTGGACTTGATCATGCGAAAAGCTTTACAAGATGATGTAATTGATGGCTATCCTGTGAAAAAGGGGACAAACATTATTCTCAATATCGGACGTATGCATAAGCTTGAATTCTTCCCAAAGCCGAATGAGTTTTCTCTTGAAAATTTTGAGAAAAATGTAAGTTTTCTATCTTATTTCTTACAGGAAATTGGGTATTATTTATTGGCAGTATCTCTTCCTCTAATTTTCATCAAGAACATTGTGACCATAAGACTGTTTTACCTTTGCCCAAGTACCTAGTTAGCCATACATCCCGCTTATTACTATTATTATTATTAAAGCCAGGCAGATATTTTCCTGTCAAAATGCTTCTTAATTAAAATTTAATTTAAAAAATTAATTATGATATTGAAAACAAAGTTTTCCCAGACATCTTAGTTTTGATTAAAAATTTCTGATTAAATTTGTCAAAGACACACATTACATCCCCTGACACAGGACAAAATAAAAGAGGCTTTAGGGAGCTAGAGCCATGCAAGCAGTACCATACAGAGCTGAGGCCACATGAGGATTTTTTGAAGAGGTGAAGCTGTATAGTAACTCCTGAGAGACTGAAAATTAGGACACATTTGAGTCTCTCTTTTTTTGTTGTTTTTTATTTTAATTTCTACATAAAAATAAACATATTTTACAGACCAAAATGGAAATCCAATAGACCAAAATTTAACAGACTCAGTACTGCAGATGTTGAGCAATTCAGTCCCAGCTCGGCATTTCAAGTTATATTTTAACTCCCAAAAAACCTAGAATTTTCTTTAGTCTAAATTATTGATTCCTATATCAAAAGCAGCATGTGAATTTTTTTCCTACTTGTAATTCTCTACTATTTTAAATCATCCTTCAGATTATGTACTTTCGTTTAGATCCCCCCGCTCTTATGATTACTGATTAAACAAATTGTTTTGCAAAACTGTTGTTCAGCAATAATCATCAGGAGAGATTAAAACTGTACTGAAAGAAAACAGACTGATGCTATGGCATGTTTGACTCATTGTTTTTGACTGTTAACCAGTGCAGATGGAAGCAAAAGATAGTGCTACCCATGTGATAGCACAAAATACGAAATGCCAAGGTTAGGTTAGCACTCCTGTGAGGGAATTAGATCTCCAGAATAAACAGTCATGCAAGAGTGGAGGGTATAATCAATTTAGTTCTATGAAGGGAATCTCAACTGCTGAACATTAGCCTTACTATCATAGATCCACCCAAATTCCTGGTATGCAAACCTTCTCTTACATTTTCTAGTGGCTTGTCAAATATTAAGGTTGAATAGGGTTGAAGCTAATGGCTTAGTGCTTTCTACAGCTGTCATACTTCTCATTTTGTCTAATTCAAAAAGTTACAAAATAATTTTATTACCTGCCAACATTTTTTTGTTTGAGCTATTAGAGGTATTAGCAGCTGTGCATGTAAGTGTCCACAGTCATTTCAGATTTACATAAATAAATAAATGACCCACTTTGATCCACTAAAAATGGACTTACTAGTAAAAACACCTGAAGAAATAACTATGAAAATAAAGAAACAAAAGATATGAATGTTCAAGCCAGAAACACACCTCTAAGTTTTACATTTTTCCTATTAAAAAAAAAATACCTAGGAGTACCACGTATGCCACACAAATGAGTACTAAACAACCTGGTTAACATTTCTAAACTGCTGCTTGATCACCCATAGCAAATTCTGCACACAGTATTATAAACAGTTCAAGAAAAAAGTAACTGTAGAAAATTCAAGAAGAGCGTAAGTGATTAAGTTTATTGAAATAACTATTCACTGTGAATAGTTTCCATTTTGCCACCCATTATTTTCATTCTAAGTATTTCTACCAAAATGGATTTCTTGCTTATTTTGTAAGTACACTTTGCTACTAAAAACATTTCCCCTTGACCAAATATTTAACCACACATTTTCTATCTGACTTGATGCATTGTTTCCCACATAATTATTCTAGCAGGCACAATTTTCACACAGTTCTCGAAGTGAAGGGCAATCCACGCCATTATTTATGATAAGATGGTATTGTTAGAATCTAAACATTTTTCCATTTTCCCAAGCTGTGCATTTGCCATTGCGCTGTACTGCCAGCTGCTGTACTTGCTCTGTATTATAAACACTTGTATTTTCCTATCATCTCTCAAAAAGTACAGCTCAGTTTATTCAAAAAAAATCAAACAGTAAACATTTTTCTTAGTATGAAAATGAGACAAAAAGACACTGTTTTCTAGATAATTTAATATAAACCAATCTTTCCTACTTTTCTTGGGTTAAATAGGAAGTCAGAACACAGCGAATATCTTACTTTTTTGAGAGGAAGCTACACAGATGAAGACAAATAATTTACTGATAGCCAGACTTGCTGCTTCTCACTTATAACAAGTACCTTTGTGCCTCATTAGCAGAACTATTCATGCTGTTGGGACTGTCAATAAAAGCAGCAGAAACTGGCTATGCATTCTGCAACAGTTCTGGGAATCCTGCATTTCGCATTTTAGTTGCTAGGACAGGAGACAATAATTTTATGTGTTATCTCTCTGTCAGATATCAAATAAAATTTTCAACATTACATTTTATGCCAAATTAATTCTCAGGAACACTAGCTTTTTAATGCTAATGGTAGTAGGCGTACAGCTTTACGATTATCTTTAGACAAGGCATCAGCCTGTATCTCAGACATTTATAACCTTTGTAATGAACATTCTCTGAAGAAGTTTTTAATAAACTTTAATACATACTGAAGAGCAAAAGCTTCACTCCATTTCATAGCTTGTAGTAAAATCCCTGTAGTTCACAGGATGAACTGACTGAAATACATGGGCAGAATTCAACTGCTTAGCTTTACATTCCCTGCCTTCAAAATGGCATACCTTCTGTAGGTGTCTCTGTACTTCGGCCTGACTTGGGTGGGAGGGCTATTCAGCATCAATGAAAGAGATCCTAAGAGGTTATTTCTGCAAGTTTTTCAGAATATATCTACTACCAATTTCCATCATAGTTTTGGCTGCTTTTATGAAGAAGAATTTGTCTTAAAGTTTATTCCTCATGTTATTCTGTGCAGGTTCCTTCACGCTATTTCCAACCATTTGGATTCGGCCCTCGGGGCTGTGTAGGAAAGTTTATTGCCATGGTAATGATGAAAGCAATTCTGGTGACTCTTCTGAGACGGTGCAGAGTACAGACAATGAAAGGAAAAGGCCTTAACAACATCCAGAAAAACAATGACTTATCCATGCACCCAATAGAAAGGCAGCCTCAGCTGGAGATGGTTTTCACACCAAGAAGAAACACAAACAAGAATCAGGGTAACTAAAATGGATCAGCATCAGCGTTAAAGTTACAGGGCTTTCTCAGCCACAGCCACTAAGAAATACCCATCATTCCTCTGTAAATATATAGAGTAAAACAATTTGTTGCCCCTACATGATTACAGCTTCAGATGACAACTTGTTCTGCCGGCACAGCAGGACCAGGTTCTGGCCACAACTTCAATGTAATAAAGACAGACTAAAATTACAAAATAGTCCTGTTGCTAGGTGATACCACATTACATGCAGGGTTCCCAGCTACTTTTAAAAACCATTAAGTTTAGATGAAGTTATGCCTTGCTTTTCAAAGAGTGCAAGTTCAGAGGTTTGGGGGTCAACAAAAGGACATGTCTAATGTGTTTAATTCCAGGACTACAGGTGTCCCCCTTCCCCCCACCTCCCCGAAGCTGAACCTAGCGTATTTAACTACTGCAAAAGCTCTAATTATCTGGTTTCGAAAACACCTGAATGAGTAATATTAAAGGTGATTTTACGACTATGGAAATTAAAATATTTAGGACATACATAAGTTATAAAAAATGTTTGTAGAAGTAGTCATTCAAACATTTTTCTCCACTGTGTTTTGCTGTCATATGAAACAGATACCAAAGACTTACAGTGTCAGACAGATTTTACTGATGGCAGTAATTTTCAAAGTACTAATAATAGGTAATAATAACTGTTGAGATAACCTATGTTTTCAAAACCCAGTGTCCTGATACAGAATAAGTTACCGAGGATCTGTAAACATCTTAGTAAAGACCACCTGAGAATAAGGTAATGAACATGAAACGTTACCGCTAGTAGTATACAGGCGGTGTGGAGCAACACTCAGCTCCACCTCATCTGGTTAACTGTAGAACCTTCCCACCTCACCTGTTCGGTGAAGTTTAAATTCTCTCTAGGCTGTCTAACCAAATCCCATTTCAATCCCATTTTAATTGCTCAATTCTACTTCAGAGAGTAAGATACAGAGTTGTTGCCCATGTTCTCACACCACAGCAGGGGAGAAAGTCCATCCCTGATTTTGCACATAGGTCTTACTGCTTGTCTTGAAAGAGCACTGGGTTGTATCCTGCTCTCCAAGCATCTTGCTTCACACCCTGATTTAAAGAAAGTCAGTAGCATAAGAAGAAAAACATTGGCTCAAGAGGTAGACTCTTTTTTTTTTATTTAAAGGTAAAATGGGCTTTCCTCATCTACTCAAGGTAAGATGTAAGTTTCATTGGGTAAATGCTCAGTGTTGTAGTGGCAAAGGAGAAAAGTTCTGAAGTAACAAGCAGATTTCTAGAAAACATTTTTTTAAAGGGTTTTTGCATACATGGATTTTTATTTTAATTATAGATTAGGCTTAATTTTATATCTAGTCTTTAACAGGAAAGCAGCATAACTACCCAATATTTCTTGTTGAAAATGGGCCTGTCTTGATATCTGTAGAATCTTGACATTCATTGATATCTCTGCTAGCCTAATGATGAGTTGTTAGTTTGGTCAAGAAGAAAAAGATCTTCCTGGCTTAATGACAACATTCCTTGACAGAGCCTTCCCATTTTCAGTAAGCTTGAGTTTTCATACTGTGTAACCCAAAGTTTTCTGGATAAAGAGCTTTGATAAAGCCGAACAACCAATGTACAATAGGTTTTCTATTAACCTCTTCCTCACAAGTCACTTAAACGATAAAAAGAAAAAAAGAAAAATTGTCTATGTCCTTAGAAAATCTAATTAAAATTAATTATTTAATTAATCTGTTCCCTCAGACCACTGCTCTCAAGGTCCAGCACAGGAAGATAGAAAAAAACTGCATAAACTCAACAAATAAATACATGTTCCAGCCAGAGGTAATGAGTTAGGTCAGACTGGGACCGGTGATGAAGAAAGATGCACATTTAGGTCATTTCTCAAAATAGCATGTAAATTTTCTAGGCTAATTTAACAAAAAAAGAAAAATCAAACTTCAAAACAGAATCATTTGTTGTAGCTAGGTTACTTTTAATGCTTTCTCCATAGCATTTGCATGGTACCCAAAAATGACAATAGTGAAGTACAATCCCATAACACCTGTAAATACAGACAAAATTGGGCATTTGAAGATGTGTAGAAATAGGATTTAATGGTTAGACTCAATGATCTTAAAAGTCTTTTCCAACCTAAGTGATTCTATGATTCTAGGACTTCTATTTTTTAAGTCAGGAAGTGAGACAGTGTTATGAAACTTTGAATACCTAATGTAACCTCTGTTTCTACATCATCTACAGCCTTTAAGCTAGAAAATTGTTAGAGCTCTTCGGAGAAGGAAAAAAACCCCACCAAACAACCCCCCCCCAAAAAAAAACCTGATTAAATTCCATTCTTACTCATTCTGTATCATAAACCACCACAAATGGTATTTCAGTGGATATGCATTTCACATTTGTATGAGAACTTTAAGAAATCCCTTGAAGGGTCTTTTTTCTTGGGAATAAACTACTATTTTATATACAGGGTATGCATCTTCACTTATTTCACACACAAAAACATTTTTATAGGGATAATTTACTCTATGATTTTCCATCTCATAATTATAGGTCTCTCCCTGAGTAAAATTTGTCACAAGGCTGGAATTAATAAATTACTTTTATCATTCAAATTTTGAAATAATTGTATGAAATCATGTACATATATGGAAAATGCATGCTGCTCTGATTTCTTTAATGTATTACATATTGTTGAATTTGTAGGCTGGGATTTCAGAAACTTGATTACCATAATTATTCTATGGAAGAAATGAAGTAGCTTCAATTTTTACTTTTTGTAAGCAAGCCTGCAGAATTATTTCCCATTGTATTTCAAGTATATTCTTTCTGACATACTTTGCACAGTGTTTCCAGTCCTCAAATTTCTACAGTACTTAGTTTTTTCCACTTTTGGACAATAGACCTGTTAATTAACATCTGAGCTGTTAGCTAATCTGAGCCATTAGCTAATCTGAGCCCCATTTTCCATATCTTTATTATAGCTGTTATGCAGTGGTCTATTTGCATGAATATTTGCACGATAAGGTCCATTTCATATGTTTGAGAACTGCAGTTGGTGAAGCATTGTTTCAAAGCTTGCCATGCGGATATATACAGTTCAAATCTTTTCAATGTATATATGCCACTGTACAAAACAGAGCTCTGATTTTAACTGGTTTTATTACCAGGTACTGTACAAATTTAAGTGACTTTTAAAGCCACATCAAGTCTACTGTCATCAAGTGACTATTCCATTAATGTTTAATACATCAACATAGACCGAACTTGAAGACTATGTTTTATAAATCACTGTGATTATGGGATGTTGTTAGAAAATAAAATAATCACCAAATAAAAGCTGTATGCACAAAAACAAGTTTCAAATCATGTTTCATCATGTTTTCCCAGTATAAGCATCACAAAAAGGTATTTAAATGTATGAGTGTGTTTGCATGCATGAACTGATTAAAGTATTAGATGAAATTTGGAAAGTTCTAAAATCAAGTTTCCCGCTGATTTGGGAGGATATACTATTGCAAATATGTTTTTAATAATAGTAGAAGAAGCAGAAATAGATTACATAATTTAAGTTCGTACAAGACTGCTTGCCTAGGGATGCACTTTATCGAAGCTTTATAAGAAGGAAGTAGTTGTTTTTGGTGATTCTTAAGATAATAGGGATTTGTGGACGTAACAAAAAAGCTTGGCTTGATGGCACAAAAGGCTCAGCTATCTGTGAGAAAAGTGCCTAAGTAACACATGAAACAAACCAAAGAAATAATCTACATAGTTCAAAGTAAATATCATCTCTTTTTCCACTCATATCATGATGGCATGACATATTCAGTTTGTATCCGTGTAACTAATTTAATTTCACTTTCAAATGAAAGCCTTCAGAGTGATAATCCTTGAATTTGGCTAAGTGACAGAAAATTGGATGGTAGTAAATGGCACACATGCAAAAAACCAACAAATCACAAGAGTTCTCTAACATAGCTGCAAATGGATAGATTTTTTCAGACAGTAACCTGATCACGAGACACTCCCAGTTCCATTACACGAGACACAGTGACAACATTTTTCCTATAATTTTACAACCTTTATTGGTAATTTTAAACATTAATAAACAATAGTCACTTTATTAGACTGTTCACTTTCTGCATTCTCCAAAACAATCCAGTGTTATAGCCTCAGTCAATATCCCATTAAAATTAATTCTTAACTTTGAAAGAAAATCCCAATTGAAACTTTATAGCAGAAAGGAATGTATTACTGTTGGATAGAGGAAAACAGTTAATATATTGGGCCAAATCTGCTCTGACCTATGGTGAAATAAATTGTTCTCTAATCTAAGATTGGAATTTGCTGCTGACGTATTGATTTTAAAGTGGCAGTTACCCAGGACTTGAGACGTTAAGATTGTTAGGGCTCAAAACAACTTTACCTATCTGCCATTATTGTAAGCCTTAAACTTTATGATATCTATTTATAAAAGTGCTGGTTTTGCATAAGTCCAATGTTTTCAAACAAAGATCTTTAATTTTACAATATAAACATTCAATTCCACAAATCTACACTACTGTAGCAATAATTCCATTCCAATGCATCAATGCAGAATTACATAATGTGAACTACAGTCACTCAAAAAAATCTACTGCTTTCATAAAGTGAGATGATGTTGTGTTGTTCGTATTTTTGCTATCATCTCTTTAGTTACAGATAACTTTATTTAGGTACAAACGTAATTGGAAAGATCTTTAACACTGCACTCTGAGCAGGAGCCAGCAGATGGCACAAACAGAAAATTTATTCATGCACCAAGAACAGCTTATGTGTTATGGAAGACCCTGGTGATATACAAAACCTAAAAGCCAATAGAGTTCTACGGTCTTACTCAGTTAATAATATGCTTTAGGAAGAGGTGGAGTCATTCTAGAACCATTGAAAGTGTACAGGTGGAGAGAAAACTAACCACCAATTGTGTGGGCAGAAATTATTGGCATCATTCCAATTAATACAGGCATTAGAACTTTATTTTCAAGTATCGCCTTTTACTAAAAGCATTCTCCCAGTCTGCTTGAGTGGAATCTGTATGTATCATTTGGCATCAAGACTGACAGAACCCTGCTTAGTAAGTTTCAAAATGATTTCTGAGAAATTGTAAGGCTCTGCTGGTATTTTAAGCATAATTCAGCTTAACAATTGATTTGAAGCATTGATACCAACTCACTTTCTCTTAATATAGTATTTTTATATGATATTTTTACCCTGTTGTTCGGTTAATTTAATTTAGTGCCTTTATGGCATTCTTCCATAGCCTACAGTAGAACAGGAATTTCTAATGGAACATTAGTCTTTGAAGGACAGTTGATGTTTGTGTATTGATCCTTCAATGAGTAATGCAAGTCCCAATAGTTCATGCAGCCTCAGCAAACAGCTACAGCAGTTATGAACTTATTAGTCCAAGAATTGAAGAGGTCTTCATAACAACTCTTTATTCTTTAAATAATTGCTGGTCAAAATCAAGGTGAGTCAACTCAGCTGCAAAAAAGGATACGTTTGGCACAATATGCACAACTCCATTAAACTGCCTGATTAGAGCTGAAAATACCTCCCATTGGATTTCAATCATTTAATTCCTCTTCAGTTTTAGAAGAGCTGATTAGCATCTCACTCAATGCTTTATAAACTTATCCTTACCTTGTAATGACATGTAGATGGAGTTGAATTTCATTCTCCATTTAGCAGCCATTGAAAGATACTTGGCAAGTAATTATAGACCAAAATAGCTATATTCAGAAACTGCACCTTCTATCACCTATGCGCAATTTGTATTTATACTCATGTTTTTTCATTCCAGCAAATGTTAGAAGATATTTTTCAGTGTTAAACAATAGTTCAAGAGAGACATGAGAAGAGTATAAATCAATATTATTATAATATTAAGTATGGTGCTAACTCCATTAAGAAAATTGCCACTTACTTCCATTTCAGAAAGTACATAATTAAATTTTGCAAAAGGATTAGATCCAGCTACTGAATGAATACTAAAGCAGCTGCAAATAGATCTTTTTCTGTTTGATGTGAAGTGAAATGTTTTCAAATGAAATTTCACCAGCTCAGATGCATAAATACAAATGAAACTATATTCATTGGTCTTGTCTTCCTTCTTACATGAATAATGCAAAGAAGATAAATTCATACTACAGAAATTTTATCAATCCATTATATTACTTCACCTAAGGATCTCAAAGCATGTTATGAGTATCAATTAAGTCTCTGCAACAGAGCTCACTTGCTAAACCCATGCCCCAGAGAAAGGTTAGAGTGAAAACCAGTTTACTGTGTAGCTCAGGGACTGATTTTCTGAGGGCCCCTTCACTCATACAGCAATCCTTGGTCAAACCCCCACGACGCTGGGACCATAGTCCAGTTAAAATGCTTAGATGCTGGGATATATGGCCAGAGTCTGCATCTATGAGGATGTATGCATGGTGTGAGTAAATAAGATTATGTATATATAAAATATTTCTCTAACACTATGTAAATCATACAACAAGGAGAACACTTCAAGAGGGATATATACAGGTTGCTAAAATACACTGGCTGTGGTTTATTATTGCTTGCTTACTGTTATTAACCAGGTTGCCAGTAAATTATTGACTCTAAACAGTGTTTTCCTTCATGGCTGGCAACCATCCTGCTTAAAGTAACAAGTGGAAGAACCTCAACGTTTTTTTGGTTGGTTGGTTGGTTTTTTAACAGCCACTTAAAACTGTATCAGGGAATGACAACTCCTCATTCTCAGTTCCAGCTACACACTAGAACTTTTTGTCATAACAGGAGAATGTCACCTAGCAAATACAAAAGCCTGTTGAAAGTCTTTTAAATCTGAGTCATTGTACTGGGTCTGGCTGAGCCCCACAGCAGCCCTCAGTGCTGTACTTCGTACTGGTAGCTAGAAAGGTGGTGAGAACACACCAGCGT
>JAVJGI010000063.1:16478726-16502957 GCA_035590275.1 Ibycter americanus
ACATGACATATTTTGTTTATTTTACTTTATCTGGTCTGCGTGGTAATGCCATTACAGGATAAATACATTAAACTTTTTTTTTTTTTTTGCATGCTAATATCCAGAATCACATTTTTTAATTACTGTCTTTCAGCCACTCTGCATCCTGACAGGCTGATTAGTAGCAACAGTTGCTTCAAAACAACATTAGAAAAGGATACTCTTATCCTCATCTTTACAGAAGCCAGATTTACATAGGTAGTTCTACTACTATGGTCTAGCATAAATCCACAAGAGATTCTAAAGCCATTAAAGCTTTTGAGAAACTTTTAAAACTAGAGATCAGGTGTAGTAACATCAGCAGATATCAATGTTTTCTTGCCTTTCACTGTTACGATGCATAGAATGCACCAAGCATGACAACTGAAAGCCATTCAGTAGTAGAGCAGTATGCCATGTTCCTGCTTTCCAAAATGTTTACCACTGAGGGGAAAAAAACCATTGCTCTTAAATTTTACAAAAACAAAATTGAAAATGCTTCCATGGAAAAAGTGACCACTTCATAAAATTCTTCTACAAATTAATGTGTCATCTCCATGCCTACATGAGCACAGCGTGTTCACAGCAGAGACATAAGCATTAGCTATCCTCTTCAGCTGAAAACAGAAAAAATGTGAAACATATCCCTGAAAAAAAGCAAAAGCTTACTAGAAAATTTCTTTACTAGAACAACCAGAGATTGTAAATTCTACCTTTAATGATTCTTGTTCTTAATAATCAAATACTGTTCACAACAGGGGTTGCATGAAGCTCACTGAAGGCACGAGAAGCTTTTCCTTTTGCACACTTCAACTCAAGCTCTGTGTGTTTTATAATAATGAGTAGTGATGAGCGACAGGGTGAAGGAATAATGGAAAAATATCATATCAGATTGCAGACATCTCCTGCACTGCCAAATACTGCTTGAAAAGCCTGAACAAGGTTCCACTATAACTACCAAGTTGCTTGCAGGAGCAGACATCATAGCGTAGTTTTTTCCAGGAATGGGTTGCTCACCTGTTGCTCAGCTGTTAGTTTTCACAACCAGCAGTCTAATTTTCATCTCGTCTCTAGTTGTTGATTTGTCTATGGTAGACAACCTTACTAAGAGTTATGGTCAGGCATTGCTCTCTGGATCACTAGGACACACAGGCCATCCTCACAAGCCATTCCAGTGTCAAATCGATAAAGTTTTAATAATATGCTTTGGAAATAGTATGGGTTTATTTTAAATTTCTTTAATAGCTCTACCATGTCTGTCAACGACAAAGACCAGAACAGAAATACCATCTTAATCAAATGAGATTGGTTCCACCATAGTGGACAGTTGAAGAATCAATCAGTCGTAACTTACATTTTTTTGCTGTCAAAAAGTCTTATAAGGATGTCCTTGCCGTTCTTCATGAAAGTGCGCACCTCTCTGTCTTCTCTATATACAGTCTCAGAAACCAGGATCTTTTCCTATTTAACACATAGTGTTGACACACTGAAACCTGAGGGTCTGTAGCTGGGACATAATGTATTATTTTGCTTTGTTCAGGTCAGCTAGCAGCTGGCAGACAACGGCTGCCTTTCAACAGTACTAGGAAATCTTGTGGAGCGTTCTCTTTCCTGTCTTATCAAAGTTCTCCCTTTTGTTACTTAGACATATCAGACACTGGTTGTTCTTCAACCTCGGTATTGTATAGTATACAATATGTACAGATCTCAAAGTCCGATGGCACTCAGAGCCATTATATCATCACGTTGTGAAAGGTTCTTTTATCAAAATTATTAAAGACATCCCTTATGAGTCCTATTGGAACAATGTCTCTCTCTCTCTCAAAAAAAAAAAAAAAAAAAAAAATCCCTTTGCTCCTGCCTGTCTGGTCCTAGTCTGTCTTTTGATGAAAAGTTTTCACAGACTCTAATCCTTCCCCATGTTTTTCATAAAAGCTGCTGTTTGATAGTTCAAAGATCTTTTTGTCTCACATCAAACCTCAGACACTTGTCCCATCACAGCAGTTCCTGTAATAAGTGATATTTCACATAATTCTCAGGTGTGGGTCACAAACTAGATGTAAAATTCTATACAACCCAGTAGACATAGACCAGTAAATTATGTAAAACTGATTTATTAGACTTCAGAAAATCTTGCTGAAACACGTATATAGCAATCAATAGTTTCCCTCTCTCTTTGACACCTGTGTCAATGTAATTCTGTCATAATATAAAAGTATTTTAACCTAAAGTCAAAGAGAGTTTCCATAATGGGGAATATAAACCTTCTGTCATCAAATACTACACACTGCATTTTTTTCATAAGTGACAAACACTAAAACTTACTTTAGTAAATGCACCAGGTTCTACTGATCACGAGGAATCGAACCATTAGAGTCCAGTACAGTTTCATTGAAATCAAAGGGTCATTGAAATGGTATTGAATTTTTACTGGGAGTTTGATGCACTGGGTTTTTTTTAATGTTTCTTTCAAAACTCATGTACTATTTTATCAAATGATAGAGAAGATTTTAATTTTTTAAGCACATTCCAGTTGTTCTTGGAAAACAGGACACTGTAAGCATCCAAAACTCTTGCAGCTGTGAAGGCTTACAGGCTAATTTATCTTTCTTTGCTATTGTTTCCCTATAGAACAATATCAAGTGTACCTATTATCACAGTTAAAAGGTGGTATTAACAACATCTCTTTTCTTCCCAGTATTCCATATATGTACTACTTTATAATGCTTCAGCACTTTTTTTTTTTTGAGAAAAACAAGCTGACAATTGTATTATGCTTTAAGCCATTTTATGCTTATATTAAGGTTGTCTCTAAAGGTTAGACAGTGGATCAATACATGCTTAGTTGCCTGTTGTATTTCCAATGCTTCATAAGTGGCAAAATACTGCAGCTGTATTCTGTGCAAATGACATTTGCATACGATATCCTGAGCAGACTAATATTTTAGTAGGAGTCATTCTAGAAGTAAAAAGAGAAGGTTCCTTGTCCAGGTTCTAGACTAATACACATTCATATTCAAATCCTCTTATAAATTAATCTATAATCTATATATCTATATATCTATAAAATCAGTAAAAAATAATAATGAATAGGACTTAAAACATTAGTATAAATTATACAGTGGGTCGTTAATCTAGACTTGCGGTTCACATTACTAAATTACTGGGTGAAAATCTTTAAACTTAACTACCTATTCTTTACATTAATATCTACAAGGTATTTGGAAGGCAGGTGTGAGCATGTTTTGTCCATGGTTCTGAAATGGGAGGGAATCGTGCAATTTCATAGCTCCACAATGAACCCACCTCTGAGCTAAGTTATTGTAGTCATCTTGGAAGGGAAAAAAAAAAAAAAAGAAGAAAAAAGAAGAAAAAAAAGAAAGAAAGTAGTATTTTGGATATATGGTAGAAGGTACAGAAGGCAGGGATATCGCAGATACCACTTCCTGACGGCCACAAGTACCACTGTCCCCCAAAGACTCAAGGTGTAAATCACATGGAGATAGAAAAACAAGAGAGGTCATTGCTGCAATAACTATCTTTTAGGTGGCCTGAATCTGTCCTTTCCCAAGCCCTGCTCAACAGTGCTTCCCCAACACTCAGACATAACGAAAGGAGGGACTTGAATCCATTTCTTGCAACCAGGCACACGAATGAAAATTTTCAGGTAGTCTCTGGACACACAAAAACCAGATAATCGAAAAACTCAACATGTCAAACTTTCTAAATTCTTTTTTTTCAGGCAGACGTTCAAAAGTTTTGAAAGGGTAAAATTTGAAACTTCTTTGTGACAAGGTAAAATGTACATAATGATGCTAACATAGGTCCACAATCTCTGCTTGAATGTAATGAATTATCAAACTGCAAGCACTGAAGTGCTCAGAATGATTATATCCAGGAGAAAGTCCAATTAATGCAACTGCTATAAAAGGAGTATTGCATCTTTTGATAATTAGGTTTTATTGGAAATGGAGGAGAAGAGACATAGGATTCAATTGATTAGATTGATCTGTTGTTTTATGAATGAGAAAGAACAATAGCTAATGCTTGGCACTTACAAAAGGAACCATAATTTTTGAGAGACTGAAGCATGACTCCAATAAACCTTGCTAAAAGCACAAAATATTTCTAAAATCAATTTTAAAAAAGGGGGAAAAAAGCTTTAACTTGCATTGTGAATAATCTGCTTTAAAAAATTTCCTTGCTGGTCAGTCATCACAACAGAGTTACCACAGCATTTTCCTACCTACCAAACAAGAGTAGACATGCCAGCTTCTCAGACTAACATACAGTTAGACAAGCCATAAACCATAGATCAAGCTGTAAAATTCTGATATCCTGGGCTGTTATAGGTAAATAACTTCATTCTAATGAGCAAAATTAATCAAACTTCCTTGCCTCTGCAAGTCTTAAAAAGGACTGATATTCAAAAATTACTTTGATAAGCCAAAAATAATTATTCAACTATCATTCTTTACTGGGCACAAAATAATTGCTCAGTTGGGAACAACTTAGCAATATCTGTTTGGTTCATTCACATGAAAGAATAACTTTTGCGTGACAGTTTTCATGCATTTCAAAGACAGCCCTCACCTGTGAGTGGTCTTTGGATCATTGTCTCTTCAGAATAGCACACAGTGTGAAAACAAAACCCCCAACAAGTTAGCAAAGATCTACACATTAAAAAGGGCTTTTTGCGGCATCTCGTCTTAAGCCCTGTGCTGTGATATTGCTGACCTGAGAGTTCAGTATCAAATAAGGAAGAAGAGATTTGGATACTAAATATGTATACAAATTTACTTCTGAACTGTGAGGAAGGCAAAAACCTGTACATTTACACAGCTAGCATGCATAAAATTACTCACAAGTTTTCAAGAACTGGGTACACAGTGGAATTCATTCGATCTGATACTGATTTTTCCTCATCTCTCATTGAAACAGGACAGGTCAAACCTAAACTCATCTATTTAAACTTCCTAATTTTCCAAGTTCTGTTGAGTTCAAACAATTTCACAGAGATGAAAATTTAATGAGATAATGGCTCAGGGAAAGATCAAAGTAACAATGTTCTGGAACTGGGATTATGTTGCATGCCTTTATATATTGCATTTATGCAATTAAGAGTTGTGCTTTGGAGATTAAAGGTGAGCTCAATTCATCAGCAATTAGGCAAAGAAAACAAATCAGCAAATGAAACTGCTACAGGATAAAAATGAATGCATCGATTGAGCTTTTTTTATCAGTTTCTATTTTTATTGTGTTCCTATTTTCCTCTTTGTTCAGTAATGAAGGGGAGGGGATGTAGGCGTCCAGGCTTGAGCCCCCATATGTAGAACAAAGTTTCCATTGCTGTGCATTAGCAAACTGGGTGTTAATTTCTTCCAATTTTATTTATACTTCGCCATGGGACATCTGTTCTTGTGTGCTGTGTTATATTATTAACACTTTCTACATACTTTTACAGGAACATGGACAATAATTTTGAAAGAATGTTATTGCTTTAACTTAAGTATTCTAGAATGTGCTTTTAAAAAATTAAAATGCCAGCACAGTGCTCTCATTATGGTAACAGCTGAATTTCTATTTCTAAATTGAGGATGTAAGAAGAAACCAGATGCAGTGCAATATGCGCTGCAGTGACAAACTTAGGTACTTAATGGTCTGTGTTATACAGAACAAATAAGAGATACTTTCTCCCTGCTAAGTCCTTGGAATTTCTGAACAACAAATGGGATCCAGCTCCAAATAATTCAAGGTCCTTTTTCAAGAGCCAAACCCCAAAACCCAGCTGCAGCATATGTCTCTACAGCAAAATCAGCTCCATTTCTTCTCAATGTTTAGTGAAAGGGAGATTGGCCAAAGGTGGAATCAATCATCCAGATTCCTTTTTCACTCAAATGCCAATGAATTTGTTTATATAATTGAGGCTGAACCCAAACCAGCTTTTGTCTGAAGCTTCAAAATTAACACTGCAATGACAAACTTATGGTTTAATCCATTATACAGCATTAAGTTAAAGCTGGTTCTCAATTTCTAATAAGTATCTTTTACCTGAAAATATCATTTTCCTAAACTGAGCATCCTCAGAACAGCAGCATTATTTGAGAGAAGGCAGACTGTAATCCCAAAAGTAAGATTGGTTTATTTAAAGCTTTTCTCTCTGTTGGCAGAAACTTAGATTGAAGTCTCTAAACAGCATTTCCATGCTCTTTTGTTCCATAGTTAAAAAAAAAGACAGTGTAAAAAGGTTTCCAGACTAACATGGATTGTGCTAAAACTTGTCAGGGAAAACAACGACAAAACATTTTGACCAGATTCCTAAATGTCAGTGTAAGATTGCAAGTATCTTTCACTGATGAGATCTAGACTAATGGCATTAGTAGCCAAAACCCAAGGCTGTGTGCCAGATTAAATAGGTTCAGGGTTTATTACGAATGCATCACTAAAGCCATCAGGTCAAGGGACCAGGGCAGGAAAGAAAATAAAGGTCCTAGTTTCCCAAACATCTTTCTTTGAATTCCTTAGACACATATCTTCCGTGTCAACTGGCTTACGCAGTGAAAGAAAGAACATACATGCAAAAACATAGATATGCCTGCATTGTCCATATTATAGGAATCAGGTTCTGGATTACTGTGTTTGCCTAATAATAAGGAGGTCACGAATACAAATGTGATTGCATGTTTTAGAACAGAAACAAACCAACAAACTACATTAAAACCATGACATGTGCCATGCTGCCCCATGCAGTAGGGAACGTGCTCTCCAGCCTGTTTTCCTCAGCCTCTTTCTAGCTCCAAACCTGATCTCTTTCTTCCCCCTACACCACCGTGCACATTTCCACAATCACCCTTGATGACTCCTTCATGCTGTGATACTCACTTCCCTGGTTGCTCATGCTACAGCTTAATCCCCTGGTTGCTCATCATATACCACTGCTACAGTGCCCCAATCCCTAGTGCCAGACTTCACTGGTTACCCTATTTTTGTCATCTGCTGAATGACTGGGATCTCTGCAGAGGGGCAGGCAGAGTACAGTGCTACATATACACATCATGCCCAAGTGACCTGCTACATCAGAGGGTCACCCCTCATCAGGACTCCTGACAGGAGCAATCTTAAGGTTCCAGTTAAAGCTGCCCAACCACTCCACTTACCCCTCACCTCCACTGCTGCCCTACAGCTTCTCCCACAATATGCCACTGCTGTTTACAAATTCTTCTTTGGCTCCGAGCTTCAATAGTGGCTAGTGAGAGACCTAGAAGACTTTTAACTGCTTTTGGACCTACATCAGGTCACAATCTTCCCACCTTTCTCCCAGACCAATATTTCAAACAACTCCTGAATTCCAGGCTCCACCAGAAGCTCCTTCTGCTGTCTTCACCAGAAGAGTCATTGTGGTTATTAAAAGAAACCTGACAAACACTTCAAGTGATTGTGCTGAACTATCGCCACTCATTCCAACTGAGGCACCAACAGAACTTTGGACTGGCACCAAAAACTATGAGTAGCAGTGCTTTTTGAAACAGATTTGGTACCAGGCAACAAAACATTTGCCATCTCTGTTACTCTGAGGAATAAAGCAAGCAATATTATTTCAGATTTTACTTTCTGATGAAGCCTTGTCTTACAGTCAGACCAAAAGAATGAATAGCTACAGGAGAAAAGACACCATTACATTTTAAAGTTTGGGTTTCTTTTTCTTTTTTTTTTTTTTTTCCAGAAAACTGCAGCATTGGCCAATATTCCACTGAATTAGATTGCCAACACTGGCAGAGGAGTCAGGCCTTGTTTTATGCATTGTAAAGCCTCAAGCCACTATCAGCAGTCCCCCAAATGCTAAAAACATACCTCTATACTATTATGTCAGATATGATAAAAATGTGGCAGCAAAGCCAATGCAGTATGTTGGCTTAAAGTGGGTATGGCTCTAAAGTACAATACCTATTACTAATGAACAATCTCTATGGATACTTATTTTGATGTAAGAGAGATTTACTCAAAATTAGTTTAATTTTTTTTTTCTTAAGTCTGATATGATTGAAAGAAGAGTATGAGACAACTGAGAACTTTGGACCACATATGTACAGAATGAGCACTAATCCTCTCCATCACAGGAGTAACACACATCACTAACATCTGTGTTAATCAGTCCAGTGTAGCAAGAATACAGGAAAGGTGAAGTACGAAAGTCTGACACACGAGCCAAGGGCTTGCTTACTGTTCAAAATAAAGTACTACTTAATTACACCTTGCTGAATAGCACACACAGCTTTCTTATAGCCCATACCTAACAAGCACTCCTTACTGCAATACTTACATTATAGTTTATTCCAACTAATTTAAAGTTGATAGAAGTTTAGTTCAATTGAATTTACTTTATCAGTGAACACACTTCTGTACTGCTTCTTACTGAAGGAGCTTTATTTTAGTGACCGTTACTAAAAGCAAAAGTTTGGAAAGTTTTGGAAGAGTTCTCATACTAAAAAAACCTACCAAACCTGACTGTATTTTGTTCTCTGCTACAAGATAAATGCACTGTGCAAAGAGTTAACATTTCCACTCAGAGACCCTCATGCGGACAAGAAACAAACTAATCAAATATGCCTTTAAACTTGCTAGCCTGCCAGTAATCCAGCTGTGTTACAATGGCAGACACAATGGTATGGGAGTGACATCCCCACCATAATAAACAGCTAAAACAGAGACAATTTCATTACAAACCAAAACGAACATTTTGTCAGCTGTTACTATAATACACACTGCTGAAAATAGGGTGTTACAAATAATGATAAATATTCATTAGGACATCATTATGAAGCTAAGAAAAACACGGCTCAAACTGAGCTACCATTGCTGGTGCGTCCATTTTACAAGTCATTACACCTTGTCTCTACACGCTAACTCTCTTAACTGATTCTGAGCAATAATTTGTCCTAAACACCAGTAGGAAATGTGCATGTTTAGCATTGCACTGCATACTCTTGGTGCATCACAGGAGCAAGCTTTTAAAGAGGAACAAAAGGTGAAGAGAGTCTCCAGACAGATGGTAGGCAGCCAGGGAAAAGTCATGCTGGGTTGACTGACCAGCTAGAAAGAAGAAACAGAGGGAGATGGTCCAGCAGACCCATTGTGGAAGAGACAAGAGGAGAACTTGGGGGGGGGGGGGGGGCAGGATCACACACAGCTTGCTTCTGTTGCAGCTACCCCTATTCCCCGAAGTGCAAGGGGTCAGAACAAAGTGGAAATTGGCAAAGAAAATGGCAGCCTTGGTCGATTCACATACCAACAGCACTTGGCACAACTGCCTCTTTCCTCTCTGCTAGTGTCACTGTTTAGGCTGCCACAGTTTCTGTAAGTTTTTGTACTGAAGTTGTTTTAGCCATTCAAGGAGTAAGCAGGTAACAAAGTAAGATACAAGAGAAAGTCCCAGGCTGAGCATGCCTTAAAAGAAGGGATTGCCATATCATCAAGTTTTGTGTCATTTTGACTAGGTGTAACAATGTTCTTCAGAAGTTCCAGAACAATGTGTGTAGTCAACAATTACCCTTCATTATGGGATAACTACAACTACTAGTGTGTATTTACATACTTACATTGTTCCTGCAACTTCATAAAGTACCATTAATTCTGAGCTATACTGATGGCACCTTTTATGCATATGGAAAACTAGAACAGGAGGCCCTGTTTTCCTTTTCCTCACCCTGATCACAAATGTCGGTCCCTTTCTCACTGACACTTGTGTGATTTCATGTTAAATTTTTCAAGGAACTAGATCAGTAGAAACCTATTCACTTTTATTTTGGCAAGCTATTTTTCTGCCACTTTAAGTCTCTTTACGGGGTCTCAAGAGGAGACAGCAAGTAAGTTGGACAGCATCGTGACAATAATGGCAAAAGTAGAGTGCCAGCATTTACAGAGAGGGAGAGGAGAGGAGAAGCAGGCCTACCCTTTTCAAGTGACAAGAGGTCAGCTTAGCTCTGTTACCAAGCCATATCCTGATATGCTGTATAAGGAAACCTCATCTAGTGTGGTAAATTACACTGGTCAACATTTACCAAAACCAAGGAAACAGAAAAGCCCATGTACCACTGCAAGTGTATCAAGACTGGCAGGTATGTTTCTATGATGGACCTTTTCATGAAGATAAAAGAAATGCAGTCGACCTTCCCCCACTCCCACATACATATATTTATGTATGAGTTTATGTCCTGGCTTTGCAATGATCACCTGGTTTCTAAGTGCCACCAGCATCCACAAAGGTTTAAAAGTCTGAAATGAAGCTATACATCATTGTGAATAAAAGATAGTTCAAATAATGATAATAGGGTGCATCTTTTAAAACATATGTTCTTACTTTGCAGGAACTATGAAGCATCAAAACTGTGACAGCTTTCAGACAGTAATGTGTCTGCCATGGATAGCCAGACAACTACAATTTTAAGCAGTTAGTACAGCCCTCCATCTGCTGGCTACACTTAGTGTATGCGGCTTGCAAGTCACATACAAAATTTAAGTGGGAACTCTCAGTTTGAACTTCATCCTATTACAAGAAAAGTCACCTTTTTCACACTTAAGGAGATTTCATCAGATGATAGATTATACAAATTACAGAATCTAAAATTTATAATGATACAAATCTTCATAAGAAAAAAAACACACTGGAAAGTTCAATAGACTAACCTGTTTACCAATCAAGACCTACATCACTATCAAAACAATTTGTTCTTTTCCATATAATTTTTGCATAAACATTCTGCATTATATCTGAATTGGTCACTAGCTTATCAAATGGTCTGGCAAGACAACAAAATGAGAATACTTACTTTGAGGATATGAAATTCATAAAAGGCATATTTCTCTCAATAAGCTTTACCTACAAAAGCACTTTAATAATAGCATGTAAAACCTAACAGAAGAGGGTAGGTAAAATTTCCCCATTAGCCTGAGTAGATTACCATGAAAGGGAGTGAAGAAATGAGGGCCAAAAAACCAGATCACTGCCTGTGACCGGAGGTTGAATTTTTAACAGGCAAACATCTGAGACACAAAAATCTCAGGATTGTTCCAGGAAACATTCCTCACTGAAGCCTGGAACTTCACCTATCTGAGTGCACAGGAAAGAAGAGAATTTCTTCATAAAGCAGAAATAAAAGAAACCGTGAATAAAGGCTGAGTCATCACAACTAAAACTTCAGCTTCCACCTACACCTCTTACACATGCACATACACACAGAAGATGAACAGCATTGTTTATGAACACTGACACATCTTAATATCAGATGAGTCATTACACAAGGTATTTCAGGATTTATTTTATCATAGCATGTGAGAGGGATACAACAAATGGACTGCTTAAATCCAACCCACATATGCTTTGTCCAATGCTTTGTAAGGTTGACTTTTCATATAGTATTTTTCAATATCAAGAGCATCTCACTTCAAACAACAGTCCATTTCGGAAACTGAACCTGTTATCCCAAAGCAGGTTTGACTAGTGTTCAGTGTGACACTGTATGGTCTGTAGTGCTAATTGTACATGTCCTTGCACTTCTTAAATTTATTTTCATTTCTACCTCTTAAATGTATCCTTAACTTGAGAAAGTTTTTTAAAGTTACATAATCAGTTAACTAAGGATCACCTCTCCTAACAGTTCCAGTAGTTCACATCAAAATTTGATTGCAATGGCGCCTCAACTGTGAATATTTAAATCAGTCCTCATTCCTACTGTATGATGCTGTGAGGAGCTGACAGCAACACCACCAGCTCCATGCCTCCTTTACAGTGTTGAACATTGCTCATTAGAACTCTTAAACTCCTAGAACTCATCAGAGCAAAGAATACTGTCCTTCAGTAAAACCATGAGTAGCCAGGCCCAGTTTTACCCCAGATAACATATCTTTTATCTCCAGAATGACATCAGCTACTAACTACTTTAGATTCTCCTCTTGAAATTCTCAGTATGCTGTTAGAACTTCATAGTAACTGGCTGACTTTAACAAAGGTCTGAACACACTGTTTAGGGACATGTGGTCTCATTGATAGGATTGGTGTTTGTTGTGCATTATTTTTTGTTAATTAGGGGGTACAATCACAGTTTATTGTCCTTCAAAATGGTGGGAACCTTATCTCATTTCTTTATCTAATGAAATAGCATGCTTGCTTTAGTACCCTGATGTTCTGCAACACTTCAGTTTGTAGACTTTGTGATGGCTTTCTATCATTCTTCAGATTCTTTCATTATAACACCTGCTGCAGCAGTTGATCTGCCCCTGGGCTTGTGATATCCATGATGAATCTCTGCAGTGACTCAGCTTGCTACTCATTGTAACTGTTGATAGAGCTGAAAGTGTTGTTATATAAGCAACCCATGGATACTATCCAAAATCTGTTGATTTACTTTTGTTTTCAGTAATGAACTGGGCTTCTTAGCCATGCACAGAGAAAGGCACCTTGGATGCTCGCATTCTGAAACACATAGTGTTTCCTCTTCAGGTTTTGCTCCACATGCTGCTCATCAAGTCACCCAACGCTAGCACCCTTCACATCAGCCATCAGTTCCCCTGTCAAAGTCCAATCCCTTTGTGGTACCCAGTGCGTTCTGTGACATGCTGAGCCTCCACTTCTGCCTGCTTGTCTGAAAATGGGTAATGCTCGGCCCCTCCTGTGACTGGATCTTTACTTGGCATTCTTTTCAAATCCACTAGACTTTGTAATTTTAATTTCACAAGATGCTTGGTAGAAATAGTTGTTACAGTAATGGCTGCATTGTCATCTTTGACTCTAAATTGCCTTTCGGATAATGGATCTGATTCTCCCTGCCCACAATTTCTGGTCTAATTTTTAAATTTTTATTTATTTATTTTACAGATGCATAGCAAACCAAGAGAGAATGTGCCCCACCGACAAATGTTATATCCTCTGTCTTTAACAAATAAAAACTTTGACAGAGTTAAAGGTTAAGCGGGAGGTTTGACTGGTTAACTTCTTGAGACTCCTTCCAACCTGAACTATCTTATGACCCTAAGTACTTTTCCTATTACAGCCTGTTCAGACTGATTGGCAGCCATAAACATTACACTAGTTAAACGCAGCACTATTGTATTATGCATTGTATAATCTTGGTTTTTCCAGGTCCTTCTCTTTGTACATCTTTCACAAATAAAGCAGTGGAAGAGTAAAGAGAGTCCATTGTGCAATGAAAGCAATTTGAGACTTCGAGCATATCAGCATTAAGTTTTCCCACTGCAGCTCTGTCCTGAAGTTTCGCTCTCTATTCTAGGTCTTTGGCATGGAGCAGTGATGAAAGCCAGAAATTCAGGGTATTTTTCCTTCCCTTCAGGAAGCACATTAGGATTTCTTTTTCTTGAAGTAGCAGAAACAGTAATTACGATCTCTTCGCTTCCCTCAAACACACACAAATATCCCTTCTTTCCCCATCCCACACAGACATCAGTAGAAGACAATTCCCCAAGAAAGATTCAGCAGTCAAGACTTCTCTGTCCAAGTATGTGATCAATACAGCTGTTATTCTTCTACTTTCATAAGCAAATACTAGCCTTACAATACTTGTCCTAGTCTAATACCTGCCTCCCAAGAGTAGTCTCACCTACTAAAGCTGTGAGAAGTCACTGAATTTTAACCAAATACCATTCTCTAGGATGCGCAGATGAGTTGAGCTCGACTGCCTGCCCAGATACCGCATTCCACAAAATGCACTGGGAGTGTAGTCCAGTGAATTCCACATGCACGCAACTCAATCTGGCTGCTCTTCCGGTATTTGTAACACAGATGCAGCCGGTAACTGCAAAGAAGGGGCCAATGCAAGAGTGCAGTGTTTCTCCCAGACTGAGGGCTTCGCAAACAAGTTCTATACTTGAAGGAGCCTTGATACCAACCAAATTCCCAGCAAGTCTTGTTTTGAGACCTTTCCTATTGCTACACCACCACTGACCTAGCTGATGTGATGCAACCCAGCAGACCATTCCTTCTTATCTCAGCTGATCAGATTCATGAAACTAAGAGAGCATCTCTCGCAGTGCTCCCACAGAATAACAAATGAAGTGTGAGGAAATGGACTTCAGTTGTCCTACTCTGACGACATGAAGTCATCCTGGTGTCACTTTCAGACCTCTGAAACGAAAGGGAGGCCTTACTGAACTCTCAAAATTTCCACTGACTTTAGATATCAGAATTTCACCCATAATAAGATCCACTGTATGCTTTACAGTTTGCTGTACAAGGTTTGTGTAAAGGTTTGCTTTACAGTTTGATAAAAATGTGTATTTTTTCATATTCAATGCCCGTTACAGCACAGACTTTACATTTGTCTTTCAATGTCTTCTACACTTTCAGAATCCATTTTTCTTTAAGAAATAACCTTATCATAATTTATCACTACAGTTTAGGAACACTACTATTTTTTACAAGATATATAAAAAGCAATTCTCAAAAAAACAGAGTAGGTTTTCAGCTTGGCTTTTAAATCTCACATAGCAAGGCTTGAAAGTATACCATCAATTGCCATTAGGTAAATATGCCACAGAATATGCGTATTCATGTAATATTGTCATCCTCTATGATATCTGCACTAGTTCAAGCTTCAGCTGAATTAATATTATGTTGCCTTGAAAAATCTGACCACCTTCCCTTCTCCTTATCCTCACATCATTAATTTCATATACCAGCTGACAACAGGCCCTTCTTCAGAGCTGAGGAGACCCAAATGTCTTGTACCACTTTATAACTTGTCTTTCTAACGTAAACCAACAACAACAAAAAAATCAATAATCTCAAAGATCAGACATTTTATTTAGTCACACTCACCATGATTTTTAGATTGTCTGCATGTTGTACTCTTGATCTGCCTAACACTCCAGTTTAATGATTGAAGCATATTACTCTTTTATCTCACTACAATTCTCATCACTATGCATTTCTTCTGGTATATTTTTTTCATTTTCAACCAACTGCCTCCTGGTCAGAATAAAATGGAATGGATCATAGTGAGTCACAACATTGTTTTTCTGCTCTAGTACAACTGTAATTTCACTTCCAAACATGCTGTTCCACATGCACAGAAATTAACATACCTTCTTTCCTGTAGATGTGGATCCTTCAGCACTTAAGTCATGCCTATTTTCTTCCCCACACCACAGTCAGTTACAACTTACCATCCAAAAGACCTACCAAATGACATCACGCGATACACTAACTAAATCTGAGTTAATGCATGACAACTGTCTAGCCAGCTGTTGCCAAACAAACAACAGATGAGTTTCCCCTGCTTTTCCTTTAGCAGGGACACCAGTTAGGTTGCCACGTGAAGGAAGGGGACCCAGTTTTCACCATTTGTTGAAACTGAATCATTGTTGAGGCACACTTTCCTCTTCTGACTTTTTGAAACTGGCTAGTTGTATTAAAAGTTCTTCAGCCAAAGACAGAGAGAGACAGCCTGAGCTTGTTTTCTTAACAAAGCTAAAACCAAAGACACATTAATGCAATACTCCTGCTCTACCTTCCAATGTTTTTCCTCACAATTCTGAAATCTGTACCTCCAAGGTCGGAAGTACATCTGCTCTCTGACTTGCCAGCCACAGTTATTTCTATATCAGCATACCAACACCCAGGCATGAAGAACTTTTCACAAAAAGCACTGCACCCAAGCATTTTCATTCCAAATCACACAATACCAGGTGTGTTAGTAAGCATTTTTCCTTCTTAGCCCTTTGGTATGCTTTACTTGCCACCTGTTTTTTTGCTTCTCAACATTACTCTTCCCCTGTATAGGCTGGAAATAGGTAGAATTTACATAAAATTGTTGAGTAGACGTCATTAGGCAGGCACGTCCCACAGTGCTAACCTCAGCAGTGTTAAAGAAAGATAGTATCTGTACTGTTTATGAAGTGAGCAACTGATATATATCTGCAGCCCAGCTTGAACCACTCTTGCTAGAAATACTCACTTTGAATAACTATATATACATGCAATGAATCAGAACAACCCATAGACACATCATATGATGTATGATAAACAGATAAGTGCAAGTCTTTGTTTTCAATCAGGCAAATGAGGACTGTGAACCTGTGTTTCTCTAGATCCAATAGGAGAATACTAAAAAGTAGTTTATGACTGCAACTTCCTTGTGTTCCCTTTTTCTCTAGTCCCAAACCTTAAAAACCTTCTCAACCAGAGAGTATTTTCCTCCCCACTCCTGCAGAACATTGATAATGACTGCAAGACCTCTAACAGTCAATGAGATGGTTGTTTATCTACAGTGTTTTTCCACAAACAAGGGAGGGAGGGGGGTAGAAGAGGGAAGATGGAACTAGTAAGATTCTTACCCAGGTTTTTCCATAAATTCTTCTTTATGGGAAAATACAAGAGTTGCCAGCTGAACAAAGGATTCTGCCTAAAGACACGCAGCCATCAGGATTGCAGGAGGGGCTTTATTTCAAGAAATCATGGCTTGAAGGCCACATCTTGTACTGGGATTGGCTTCCCTTAGTGGTTGCCAATAGCAAGTAGTCTGCAGAGCTCGCTGAAGGACTGCAGCAAGTTACCAGTGTCCTTTACATTTTGTGTTTCCTTCAGAATTCTACCAGTATTAAAAAGGGCCTTTATATATATGTTCTCTAGCCCTTCCAGCTACCTTAGCTGCAAAGAGAACCCAAGATCTACAATCCAAAAATCTAGTCATACAAAAGGCCTTAGATCTACCTATCTACAGAAAAATTTGTATTGTCCAAGTCAAATCCAAGCCATTCATATATTGTATTTACCAGTACTCTGAGTCTCCCAGTGTGTGCAAGAGAAATAATTCACCTGAAAGTGGTTTGGACAGCAAGTTTCTAAGTAATTTCATTCTCTTTACTTGGACTCTTGTAGGACTACATGTAATCTAATTGCCTGTGTTACATGTTCCTAAGAGTACCCATAAAATGCAATTTTATGTCTGGGTTGATTATATTTAGTTATTTATAGGTAGGTGGGTAGCAGAGAGCCTTTTGCCATGCTCTTAGAAATGGTCATGAAGTAATGCCCACGCACTGTCAGATGAAGATGATGTTTCCATACTGTTCTAAAAGTCACATCAAGCTCTACAGAAACCACAAATGAGTATATTAATATTCTGCCATTTGTGCAAAGTCTGTGGATGTTAGTGAATTGCTCCACAAAAAATTGTTTTCCGTCTCTATGATTGCCTCTCAGAGATTTTGATTCCCTTTAGTTCAAAGGATGCTACACTTTTTAGTACAAGCTCTATACCAAGACTAGTCTCAGCTGTTGCATCACTATTTCAGTCACAGGTGCATCACCCCTGGACTGAAATCCACAGCATTGATTCAGTCACCTTTCCAATGTGCAGATATGTCTTATGGCTGTAAAATGGGAGTCACAGGACCCAGCGTAAAGGAGCAACCAGACCTAGTCAGCTGCAAAATACTCTATTTTTACATAATGTAACATCCAATAACATCCAATTTGGAAAATGATATTAAGTTTCCAGATAAGATGTGCAACACTGGATCTCACATTTGTCTGTTGTGGGAAAGCATGATCTACCATATCCTAATACTTCAGGATGTCTAGGCAATATTATCATGTGAATAAATATCAGCCTTCAAAACACAACATAATCTGAAATGTTTGGTGGGTTGTTTTTCGTGTGTTGAAGAACAGAAGAGAGCAATACAGAAATAACTACAGAAAGAATGTATTTTCTAGTATACATAAGTGTGTAACAAACATCGTGACCATAGGAAAAAATGTGCATGTTTGCATAAAGAACAGGATTAGAAAAGTTAATGAAATAACTGATGCTAACTATAAACCCTTCTGGAAAGACAGTACAATATAGGTCCTCCATAGTTTCCTAGCAACAAATTTTTCTCTGCTTTCTCAGAGTATCATGAAGTTGTGGTATCCTCCTACACATAATTTGAAATCAGGGATGAAAACAAGGATGACCCATCTTCCAGACTAGAAGCAGAAAACTGTTTCCAACCTTGCTGAAACACAGCTCAGTAACAAGCAGCATCTGTTGGTTTAACTGTTATTTTACTCACATCTTAGATGTGGCCAAAGACTTAAATGTAGCCATCAGATCATCAGCCCTCATAAGGAAGAGCATAACAACACATGGAAAGTAAGGAACGTGACATATTTTAAAATAACTTCAGTGACCACCACAAGAATTAAAAATAATTCCAAAAGACAGTGGCAAACAGGAAAATGGTTTTGACTGGCAGCTGCTTCCTAGTTTTCTCTAGACAGCATTAGAAAGGGGACAAAACAAAATGCCCTGCTTTATCCTGTATTTTACAGCGATTCCAAAGAGAAAAAAAATATTTAAAGTTTACTTTCCCAACACCAGCACAGAGAAAGCAGAAACAAAGTTCATGTTTTGGCTAATCAGTCTTATCCTTTAGTATTATTAGTATCCCACCTGTAATGAAATCTAAAATTGTAAGTAAAATAAGTATATCATTTATAAGGGCTTTAAAATAATAAGGCCTGACTCCCTGCTCATAAAAACACGTGAGGTTCATGGCCTAACCAATAAAATTCCCACACAGAATTTCCTCAAAAGAAACTTTCCACCAAACAGATTTAACAGGTACATTTTCAATTTGGGAAGGTATCTTTCATTTCTTTAATTGCTTAGAATGGAAGGTTATGAATGCAAGAGTTTGTCAATCTACAGCAAACTGCATACATATCTTGCAAGATGGGCATCCTTCTAAGCACAGGACAGACAGATCATCATCCCACAAAAGAGTGGTAAAGTATCTTTAAAAAAATAAAGACAAATATCACTAAAGTAGTACAAAAATACGAAACAGCCAGGCAATTCAAATTACAATTTAATATGGAAAACCTCATTCTATCATCAAAATCCTACTCTAAGTGAACAGAAAAGTAACAACATCCTTGTGGCCAAAAACCAGACATGAACATTTTTATGCTGCTCAGTTTTCATAGTGGTCTTGTTACTACAAGGTAAGAGGAAACAGGACAAGTTACTGCTTGGGGGGGGCGGGGAGGGAGAGGGGGGACAAAAAAAACATAGAAAAAAAAACCAAACCAAAAAACACAACACAGAAAAAGTGGACACTATGGCTGTGCTCTTTTCCTATGTCTATAAGCATAGACGTTAGCAAGCTTGCCTCCCAGTTTAACTGCTCCTTCTTTAAAAGCTGCTGCCTTTGTTCAGTGTTGCATCAGCTCAAGAGAAAAGATATTGTTCCTTCTTCCTTTCTCAGTATGAGCAGTCAGAGTTTGGATCAGACCAATTACTTACTGTTATTAAACTTTTCCTGTGCTCTTCAACCCACAGTCCCAGCCTACTTCAGCAGGTGAAAATATCAATTTCTGACAAAATTATCCTTTCTGATTACCTACCAAGAGTAATGCAGTTCAGCATGATGTAAGTTGCACAGGAGCCCAATATTTTTCTGTTCTACTTTATTTCATTTGGGATTAAAATCTTGTAAGAGCATCTTATGAGGCATTGAGACGACTGAAGCTAAGTTTCAGTAGTAGCTTTAAATCTAATATTCCAAAACCATCATAGCATAGGTTACCACCAGTACCAGGCTGCAGTCTTAGTCTGTAACAGCTTCCTCAGCTTTTCTTTAGGAAACGTGAACACCAGACAAAGGCAGAACACAATTCAGCAAGTCCAATGGCTAAAAATATGTCCATACTATGGTAGGTATTCAGAGCTGATGCCCTACATCGCTTACAGTAACTTAAAAAAAGAAGGGGGGGACAGGAAATATTACAGTCTTCCATATTTATCCTCACAACATAGGACGTACAGGCACTGCCTAAATCAGGTATTATAAAAATCTAGATCTTTGAATATCTACTAGCACATGAGTAAGCGTTAAAGTAATGCAGATATTTTGTTCATTATTTGAATTCTAAATTCTAAATGAAAAGTGTTGCAGACCACCAATAGATGCATTATTGCAACAAAAATTTATTAAAAATGCAAGCAAAACGTATATGTATATGCATGCTGACTAGCATTCAGGCTTCCATAAGAAGCTCCTGGCATGAGAAAGTTGTTGACAGAGAATCTGCTGATTCTTGATACGGGTTACCTGTGCTTTGCCAATCATGGTGCAGATAGTTTTTTTTCCATGAAATCTATGCACATACACTGACACCACAAAGAAATTAGGGGGGGGAAAAAATATCTTAAATCTGCTACAGTACATTTCATGAGTATATCAGCCTGTGGGAGATGCTTCTCTGTTTAATACATTCAGCAGCAATGGCACTTGGATATGAAAGATATGGCACCATAAACTCTGAAGCAAAATATTAGTCCACAATATTAGAAACAGTATGTCCTAGGGTAGACCTTATTTAAATAATGTTAAATTATTTGTGAGAAAAAAATATAAACTGACATTTTTACATTTAGAACCAAAAAGAAGATGTAATCCTACCCAGGTGTCTTTACAATCTAAACCACACAAGCCAAACCCCACCTTTGGTAGTGCAGAGGGGGTTCTGTTAGATTTAATAGTGGAAAGAAAAGAGAGACTGCTCCCTTGGATAGGTTTTAAGGCTCAATTTGAAGGAGAAAACCTCGAGTCGCAAACACAGAGGTAGTTTGCCAATCTTTTATTTAGCAGAAATGGATAACCTAACAGTTCAGGTATGGCTCAAGAGATACAGGTGGAAGTCTGTGCTCTACATTTGACTCCAAATCACAGCTTCTCAGTACCTCATTTCGCTATCTCTGAAAGAGAGAAATACTATTCTCCTTATTTCATAATAGTCCTGTAAGGATAAATATACTAGAGAGATGCTATAGTAGCTGGGCTACTTAAGTATTTAGAATATGATGAAACTGTATTTGTGCAAACATGCAAGCGCAATTTGCAGCTAGAACAGTGAAAAAGTATGAATCCTAAAAGCTCTCACAGGCAGATCTCCAGCACTCAGATACAATGAGTAGGCAGAGGAGGATTTCAGATAAGTTCCATATGGAATGAAGATCAAGACCAGATGCAGCTGAAATGTGAATGGAGGAGCCATACAGCGATGTAGCTGCTACAGACAGCATCATGTAACTGGGAATACACGCAACGCATGGGGCAGTTCCAATCGGCTGTGTTATCAGCTCCCCTGGTAAGTCATGTTTGCTGAGATTTGCAGGCAAAAGTATTAACTGAGCCTTGAGAAAAAACGTTCCAGTTTCTAAATATCCCAACAATCTTTAGGTCTACCTAGTAACAAAGGAAACAGTCACAGAGCTATAGTCGCAGAGCTTTAGCTTATAACAATGAATATGTAATTGTACTATTTGTACTAAATGCAAAAAATAAATAAATCATGAAATGTTAACTTTCTCCATGTGGAGTTTCATTTAACAAGCATCTAGCTAGTACATATACTGCTGTTAATAAACCTTTAGTGCTTTTCTCTGCACCAGTATTGTAACGAGTGGAAACTATGAAGTTCAGAGCGCTAAGCATATGGAATTTTCCAGGTCACATGTTAAACCAAGTGCTGGACTCTGCTGGGCAGAGAACATTAAGGAGGAAAAAACTGAATTCTAACCATATGTTTTGAAATTAAACAATACACTCATTCTGTTACAGCTGAAAACGTTAGTAACTGCTTTACAGTTAGCAGCAATAAAGAGGACAGTAATCTTGAAACAGCATTTACTGTGGAATAGAAAGTAATTACAGCATAGTAATGAGAATGCCCAATGTATATATCACAAGTCTGATGTAATACAATATTGATTAAGTTATACCATTTCCATCGTAATATTTATTAGTGTGGTTATACAAAGATTTAAAAAAGCCTGACAAGAATTAAAATAAGTGGGATTCAGTTTTCACTTTAACTATTCCATGCCAAGACTTTTGTCTTTTGGAGAGTTATGAAAAATAATCTGTCCTTTTACCAACAGAACTATGATCAACAGAACTATGATCAGAGAATTGGCTATTCAGAGTTTAACATTTAATTGCAATTATAGCATAGGTTCTGTACTCAGGGGAAAAAAAAAAAAGCCCACATAAAAATAGGGTAAGGCCAGTGCCTAGAATACCCGGGAAGCGCATACACAGCTGCTTTGTATCAGCTCATTACATGACCCAGAATACACTGTACCAGGCAGCCCTCTTTGCCACTGGGGCAGCAGGAAGGGTTTTACTGTACATATGTCCCTGCAAAAAAAATGTTGGTTTTTGCTTTCCTAATTACAGTCATTGTCATTACAAAGTCAGAATTTGTGCAGGTTAGAAGTTACTATTAGAGTTTCAAGCAACTAAAGACAGGCCAGAAAATTAATTAATTGCACTCAAATACAAACTTATTCTTCATATTAGACTTAAACTATTATAATCTTATTGGGGAGATCTTTTAGGATGCATTTATGCCAGTAAAAAGCAAACAAAACCAAACCAAAACAAAATAATAGACAGACTAAACTCTTTCCAGCTCTCAGATTCTGTTCTTGGTGTGGTATCCAGGATTATAGTTCATGACTTAATCTTGGCATTTTTCTGTTGCTATGTTGTTTATATCTGCATTCAGATTTTTCACAATAGAATCCTAGAATCACTTAAATTTAGATATTTTTCCTTATACAATACTAATTTATGGAGTTATAATCAGCAGTATTTGGAATGTCATGTTAATTTTAATGAAAGCAACAAAAGTCAGAATTTGTTTTCATGGAATAAAACCCAAAAGTGTCGTAACACTACAGGCCCAGAGTATGACAGCAACATTCCAAATTACTTCACAACTAACTTTTCACTCCAGAGATCAAAGATTTGTGGGTCTAAATTCAACATATCAACAACGCGTGTATTACAGGGCCAGAAAGCTTGAGGTCTTCTATCTCTTCAGGCTCAACCTGATTTGTAGGCAGGGGAGCATGGTAGGATTCACCCTAGAACATAAGGCAAACTCTGGCTTCATTTTTACTATGGTAGTTCTAGTTCTTACACTCAACATTGCACAAGATAAACCAACACTGAAAAGAATTTGACAATGGCCCTTTGAGTTTAAAAAAAACCCTTTTTCCTTTTTTTTTTTTTCCCCCTATTTTTTAATGTCCCACTATATGCTAACAGAGGGTCTTCTTCACATTTGCCAAGAGTGTTGGGCATAGTCTGATGGCAATAGATAACCTCATACATGCAACTTCAAAGCAGCATCCAGGCATTGCTTTCTCTGGCAACGAGGATCTTCATGGTTTTGGGGGAGAGAGTTACAGAGTAAAGAAAGAGATACATGTGGTCTACAGCTACAGGCATAAGCCTCTGGCTGGAGACTACTGTAACCCACAAGTAAGCACTCAAGGCACTGGCTAGCTTTTAGGATGCAACGTATCTATGGATCAGTTAGATCTATGAGGTCTCTTTTAGGATGACGTTTGGTGCCCAGTTAGAAAAGTACTCTTGCTACTACTTTCCTGGGATTTTTGTGCTAGAATTCAAGTGATCTTTGGCCTATAACAGCAAGGAAAAGTAGAAAGGCATAAAAGCAAAGGAAAAGAAAGATCTGCCTAACCTCGGAGCCGAACAAGTGGCCTCAACCGTCTGAATTAAGCGATGTCTCAGGACTGCTGTAGCCTGTAGGACACAAGCAAAGCCTGCAGAGTTCCAGCTATAAAGTTTTCACGCTCAGAGTTCAAACCAATCTTCTGACATAGCCTTCATTTACCAAATTATTACACTGTCTCCTCTCCCTTGGCCTGTGGGTAATGTGCAAACAGGCAGCAGCAGAATTTACTCCTTCAGTATCCTTCTGGGCGCTAATACCCTGCGAGAGCTGACACTTCCCCATTGGCCTCCACTGTTCTAATAGCAAATTTTCAAGGACACTGATCGTGAAGGGGAGTTGGTGAAGAGGGACATGGTGACAACAAAAGATTGGTGGAGATTCCCACAAGAAAAGGAAAAGACAAAGTAAACGGGAGACACGATGGCAGCCAAGGTAAAAGACTGTCATTTCGGTCCTTGTGCTCTTAAGTTCTGCCTCAGGAGCGGCCTTGAGCCCTCAGCAGAGTGGGGAGGCCCCTCAGCTTTCCCGCCGCGGGGCCCGCCTGGCACCCCTCAGTCAGCCATGAGGCCACGGGTCCCTCCTGGCACCCCTCAGCTCTCCCGCCGCGGGGCCCGCCTGGCACCCCCCAGCCGTGCAGCTGCGGGTCCAACCTGGCACCCCTC
>JAVJGI010000063.1:16503623-16534291 GCA_035590275.1 Ibycter americanus
CACGGCCGCCCCGCAGAGCTGCCTTCGGCCGGGACGCGACCGCCGCTCCGATGAGCGGGGCTGGCGGGACTGTGGTGCCTTGTGCTTTACATCCAGAGGCTGCAAAGTTTTGTTGGGCTTGGTTAGGGGGGCTCTGCCGTCGCCCCAGCCCGCAGCAGTTAGCCCAAGCGCAGAAGGGGAGGCTCCCCCTCAGAGGCCAGCATGCAGGGCCCGCGGGCTGCTCGCCTTTTGTTTTCAAGTCCTAACTTGTCACCAAAAAACCATAAAAATGCTGCTGCAGCCCGCATAGTTCTTAGATGAGACAGAAGGGGGGGGGGAATAAAATCTCTCCTGCCCTTTCCAAGTCTCCACATTCCCGTGTCCTACACAAAACCAACCACTGCCCATGTGCCATAAGCGGAGGCTGTCCTGCACAAATAGTACGGGGCGACGATAAACGGGTATGAAATCCAGCGTGCCTAGGGGCTGGTGTGCTCTGCCGGCACAGCACGCGTGCCAGAGAGCTGCCGGCAGCTCAGGGCCACCCCTGTCCCCGCACACACCCCAGGGTCTCTGGCCCTTCAGCCAGCAGCGGTGTCACCCCGCCAGCGGCAGTGTCACCCCACCAGCGGCACCACAGTCACGGCTGGCACCCAACAGCTGCTGGGCCATCACGGACACTGGGCGCAGAAGGGACCCGTTCGACCTCCAGCTTCCCAGGGTGGGAGTCACAGGCACCTTCTCCGAAGCCATTTAACCGGCATCAGACAGAAGTAAGCACAGTTGGAACGATGTCTGAAATAGCCCTAGCGATCATCATAAATCCAAATAGAAAGTCACCATGTTATGTTAGATCTTTGAGAAAAATCTATTCACTGTGACCTGTCCAGTTTACAGGTGTCCTTTCTCCGAGCTGGCACCTCCACACCCCCAAAAACAAAGGTTTCCACACCAAACAATATTTTAACTACAACAGGAAAAGAAACCCAAACCCAAATATTTTGTGAAATATTTTAACTGTCCTAGTAATACAGCAGTGATTAAGTCATAAAATAGGTGTTACCTTGTCTAGTCTCCCAGCAGAATAAGATTTTATAGTATAGACTTAAATCCAATTCAGCTTTAAATATCAGGGGTATTTACGCTGATATCTTGCTTTGTGTTTTCTTACTTGAGACCTAGGGAGTGAAACAAGGCTAGCAACAGATCAATAAAGCTCCTTATATTCAAAAAAGCTCCATTAGGCTGAACTTACCAACAAAGACCACCAACAGCTATACTTTTTCATCCAAATATTCAAAGCAGCACATGAAGCACAAGTTACAAACATTACGTTTGTAGACAAATGAATGTAATATATCTCCTGCCAACAACCGACTCTTCAATAGGATTTTAAATAAATTAAAAATAACTATGCTTAGAGATTGCCATAAGTGCTTTTTATGTCATCACTTGCTAGCTGCCAAGTGTTGATGTTCATCAGTCTCCTCTCCTCTTTTCTGTTCCTTCTTTGTACTATCTAAAAGAAGAAAAATCTGGTATTTTGACCGTACATGGCAGATGCCTATGCAGTAGAAAAAAAACTGGAATACAGGAGAAACTCAGTGTTTTTATCTTAACTTTTTTCTGCACTAAAGAACTACTTGCTGTTTGTATCCCCCCATCCTCTTCCGAAAAATACATTTTTGCTGGATTTCATTTGTTCTTTTTTTTCTGTGCTCTGCCATATGTACAGTGCAGTATCTCTCTCTATGTGGGTGTTCAGTAGTCATGCTGTCAGTCACTGTTGCAGGCACAGAAGCTCAGGGGTTATAGTGTGGGATTCAGTCACCCCCCTGTTCAAGGAGGTGCCCACCCCCCCAGTCCCAGCGACCACGGGCATTCTTCCTGCAGTTTATAGGGCAAGCAGAGTGCCTCGGAGGAGTATTTGGGATGAAGTCCTAGTAATGGCTCACTCGATTTTGGCCATTGATTTTAGAACAGCCGGGATTTTGTACTAAAAGCAAGACCAACTCGAAGGTTTAGCTTCCTCTCTTCGTTACCAGTCTTTGCACTACCAAGTTGGTAAAGCAGTGACTTCAGCTTACACAGATAAAACTCCTTGTAGACACGGCCCACTTCGGTTGTCCGACTGTTCAAGCCCAGCATGATACAATTTACTTTATCACTAGGACTCCATGATGCTAACGCAATACAGATGTCTAAAAATATACCCCATTTAAGGGTTTGTACTGCTCATGCAATACTTACTCAGCCTTTTGCTCTCTCCCAGTGGAGCAGCACCCCTGCCATTCCTGGGGCTCACATGGGTGTGCACAGGACAGGAGGCCACCTTGTATGCCCCCACCATCTGCCACACATGCTTGGCTTCCAAGAGCCAGCTGGAGTCTTACTCTGAGATCCCAGCAGCCTCATTTCCTTTAATAGCCCACTTAAAGCTGAGTCTCCAAGGAGGCAGAAGTATTTTTTCTGTATTTATTCTGAACATGTTGTTACGATAGCATCTTCATATGTCTTTGGTGCAAACAAAAAGCTCCTTATACGCAAGTAGTGTAAGATGTTAGCTGTACTTCAAAACAAACAACAAAAAGCACCACACCTCTGCACACAAGAACACCCAGCTCCACAGTCTTGGCTTCCACAAGTCTCCTCACACCCGTCCATTACTGCTTCACGTTCCAGTTCTCTGTATAGTCAAAAAGTTTTGTTTTGTTTTTTCAAAAAAGTGACTCACAAGACAGACTCCTATTAAGAGCACTAAGTTGCTTAGGTCTTCATGATTCTGGAAAAATTTGTGTTGTAATGCAAAAAAGAAAGTTACATGCTTACTAGTGCTACCCTCAGTGAAATTTCTTGGATTTTACTGTACATGCAACTAGTCACATTTCCTTCCTTGTCCTATAGATAAGCCTTTGAGAACTGAACAGGTGATCTTAAAATAGAACATTGTTCTCATTTTTTAATGTCCACCTATTGAGAGGTTGGTTTTTAAGAAAACCTCAGTAGAGCAATGAACTACTTTTTCCCAGCTCTTCCACAGGCAGCCTACCACATGAAAGTATGATCCTCTGTGCCATCTTTCAGAGTAAGATTTCACCAAAATCCAGGTCATCACCAACAGTAGTGATTTTGCAGTGGGTTTGGAGATTCCCCATGTAAGAGAAAGGCGGCAGCAGACCTTCATTTGGCTGAAACAGGCAGGAATTTGGCCGTTTAAGCTGTTAAGTGATCTTGATTTAAGCCTTTCTACAAGCTACTAAGAATGTAGATTTCCATGTTTATTTTAATGGAACTATTGTGTTACATTGTTAACATATGATAACTAGAGACTAAATTGCCTGTATGCTCTTTGAAACAATACAACAATACAGATTATTTTTATGATGTTTAACATATCCTGGAGAGTAAACTGTTGCGGGTCCCTTCTCTGGCTTTACTCCCACTGAAGTCAAAAGACATTTGGCCTAGGAAAGAGAGCCGCTTGCTCTCCAAGTAGAGCTCTAAACTGGTGACAGGATTTTTCATTTATTTTATTTTTAAACATTAACACTGTGGAGCCTACAATTTTGTATGGTGCCAGGGATAACAAAATGAGGACAACCTTATCACCAGGCTTGCATCCATAGAGGCAGTGGGAGTCTTATTGTTGTCTTCAGTAGGGCCATGATCTTACCCTGCGACTCTTGGCACAAAAATATTAATGCATTTAGAATTATTTGATAAATTATCTGAACTCTCCCTGGACAATAAATATATACTTAGTAAAAACAACAATAGGTTTAAGCATTATTTACTGTTGTAAACCATCCCCAGACACGAATAATTTTTCTAGAGCTGTAATATTATTTGATTTGCAATGCTTAGCAAATAATTTTTCCTGCAAGTAATTTATCATGCTACATGAGCTGCCTGTACTTCTGTGATATTAATCTTTTAAGCCTGTTACATATTTTAATCATGGTTTTACAGAGTTAAATGCTTTTACAGAGTTAATATGCCATTCAAGAGCTAATATATTCTTGTAAATATAAAATTAATTAGAAAGCGTACTGTAAGATATTTAGCACAATTATTTGAGGCATCAGTAACATACTTATGTGATATAACATGCAAGTAGGCATTTTATAACTTTTTGCAGTATAACACTGGTCATTTGAACAATGTTTATCATGACAAAAGGTATACTTTGCCCCAGGGAATACTTGTGTGTTTGAACAAGAAGGATTTTGATTTAACGAAGCCTTGTTTTGATTCTACATAGAAAGTTCCAAGTCAGAAATGCAATAATATTTATTGACTTTAGATGAGTCAGCTGAAGTGGTTAATAACAGCATGTTGTAAGTATGGAAGCTAGGGGTAACAAAAAAAAAAAAAACCCAAACAAAACCCCCAAAAATTATTTTGAGTGAAAGGTGCAGACTCTACTGGATGCTTTTGTTACAAAATACTTTGTAACACCTGTGTAGTAAAGGGCTCTCCCCTCCCTTCTGCTGGGAAATAAAGGAAGAACAAAGCTAGTTGAAGAAAGATGGACAGGCAACAGACATGAGCTAGCATGTCATGGGAACCCGTGCTGCAGACTCTTACAGGGCTTTTTGGATCACACTGCAAACTGAGGCAAGCGTGTGTCCAAGTTTCTCTGCCTAGACACAGTGGGCAAGAGACACTTCAGGATGAGCAGGCAGCAGCTGTCTGTAAGAGCAGCAGCTAGGGCAGGCACATGAGCCAAGAACCTTGTTGGGCCAATTTATTTATTTTTTTTTAAATCTCTTAACTGTACCCTCCAGGAAACATCTGGGCTGCTGACTTACATACAGACCCCTCTTTAGTACAGTGACTGTCAAATTGGGAGCCTTCTCCAACCGGGGTGGGGAGTAAGAAAACTTTGAAAGGCAAAAAAAAAAATCTAATCGTGCTGTGATGATAGTAAAGACCATATATAATCCCACTTATGTCAAGTTGACTAGAACTTGGACAAGCAGAATAGACAGTTTAGTTGAACAGGTCAACTTGTTTAGACTTCCGTTTTTTAAAAATCAAGTGGAAATATGAACTTCATGAAGCACTGATTGAAGCCCAAGCTCACCTGCTGGTGCAGTCGCAACATCTGTGGATAAGACTGCTAAGCAGCAATAATCGATAGCGTATGAGGTAACATTCTTTTCAGTAGCTTTGATAGTTTATCCTGCTTTTGAGAGGATGGCATATGAAAATATGTGGCCTCAGAAGAACTTGTCATCATGGGTGAAGCAGAATCTGATTCCCAGGTAGGGACAGCAGGCACATGAAACACTTAGGTTATTTTAGTGCATAAATATTTGATATTCTTGATCCAAACTACTCACTTTCAGGACAGGGTAGGCTAGCACTCCCCAGACACACAAATGGCACGCAGAAGCCAGACGCAACTTTGCCATGTCAGAGATAGCCTGTTTCTCAGGCAGGGAGGTTGATTTTACACTTAAGTGAATACTGGTTGTAAGGGGCTCTCCATAGCCCCAAACTGAGCTGTTCCCACCTGAAACTATGATGCTGCTAGCAGTCAGTGAACAGAAAGCCTCTACTTTTCCCAGTATATGGATATGGACAAGCCTTGGTGCAGGAATTTATGATGCCAGATGAAGTTCATAGATAGGAATATGAAGCAATATCCTGCCACACAGCAATCACAAACCATTCCTGTCTGCCTTGCCAAAGGCCTGGGGTCAGAGTGAGTTCCATTTGATGTGATATTTTGGCAGTAGTGGATGACCTGTACAAAGCAACAAATGCATCTCCTCAAAAACCTCACACTCCCCATTTGAGGAATTAAATCTTTTATCCTTTCTTCTCATCTGCACCAAAGACTAAGAAGTCATCGTAAGAAGGTTAAGTCACCTGATTTTGTTGGTAACAGAAGAACAAAGCTATAAACCCCAGATAAAAAGGAAAACAGTAGGCCAGATAAATGAGAAAGTTCCTGAAGACCTGGCCACCTGGGAAGCCGTTGGTATTTACATTTTACTCAGAGCATCAGCCTTGGGTTGACAGACCCTCCCAGGTCCCAGGAAAGCAGGAGAACCCTGTAACTTTCCAAGAGCGCTCACTATCTTTTCTAGTAAACTAAGCAGGACCTGGCTGTGAGCCCAAGCAGCGGTACACAATCCTTTAAACTGTTTATCTATTAATATACTTCCTGGCCCTGTTTCAGCCCATGCCAGATAGCCTCCCACAAAATGTCCTGGCATGAGACAGAGGATAGCAGCGGCCAGTATGAATTAAACAACATTTGGAGTGTGGGAAAGAATTTAGCTTGCATCCAGATGGCAGTATGATGCATGTACAACAGGTTCTGTCCCAGTTTATTTACAGACATAGACCCTGTGGTCAGAGCAGGGTGCAGAAATTCTGCACTATTACCATGACTTCTGGTGCACAGCTCAAGGCTGTCCAGGCTGTTGGACTGCTTGTGGACCTCTCTCAGGGCAGCTGCCTGGGGCCAAGGCCTGGGGTTGGAGCCTTTCCCCAATGAAAAGCATGTTATTTGCTGTCTTACCACAGAAATATCTCTACCAGTTAGATTACGGGAGGGCATTGTACAGACTGAGAAGTCCAGATGAAGGAGATTTATGGGAAGCTGAGACTAACTTGTTGTAATAATCATGACTTTATACCCAAGACTCAAACATCTAGGTAAGCCAAGCTGAGCTCAGACACTGGCTGGTAGCCAGTGATTTTTCTGCTCTAACGCAGCCATCTTTAATGAAAAAGGCTGAGCAAGAGCAGAAGTCACTTTGCTGTCTTCTCCAGTGGTCACTAACTCCTCCTTGGTAGAGATTCTATTTTAAATCAAATTTTATCGGTTGGTTTTGTCTAGCCTTCCTCCAGAGGAACAGAGTGATCAGTCTCTCTGTACAGATGTGGGGTTTGGCTAACATCTGTTGATGTAGCAACAGAAAATAGAGCAGGAAAATTATTTCCATCTCTGATATGAAAAAAACACTTCACCATTAAGACATTCCCTTTGGTCTTCTTACTGGTGCTAGTTTAATATAAAGGGTAATCTTCTGAAACACAAATAGTAAAAATTAGCAGAATACCTCACTGCCACCACCGAGCATCTCATTTCTGGCATTAACTTTGTTTGTCCAAGCAGCTTGTGTTACAAGAAAAACTACATTTTCTCTCTTTCTCTTTGAAGAAATGTATTAACATTATTATCGCGTTATCATTTCCTTTCTAAACAGTTTTCCGTTTACTTTTAGAGCACATAGTTTACATGGTCAAATCACTGACAGATGCAGATCAAACAAATACAAGTTTCTTAGACTTTTCAAAGTGAGGGGGTTTTGAGTTGTTTGGGTTTTTTTAGAATTAAGATAACCATCTTTCAGATAATTTCTTCCAACAAAACTTCTGTGCCATATAATGTTATGTCAGGTGAACGTCTATGGCTGTTGTTTACTTGCATTTAATTTTAACTTGGTGTATTTGTGCATCGTTTCCCTTTAACTCCCAGAAGTCAGAGGGAAGTAGGTTAAGAAGAACGACCTTCGTGTTTACCTCAAAGCAAGTTTGTCTCACTGTTTTGATACTCATCAGTATTTTGGTACATTATTTCATTAATGATCTCCACTGTTAAGAGAAATGTTCAGTAGCAGGTGCAAAAATCATCAGTACAGTCACCATGATGCACAGCTACTGGATTTCTTAGAAAATAATAAAGAATCAATGAGAAAAAGTGCTGACTTGGATTACAGATTTAGGAACGGGGTAAAAAGTTCAGGCCTAGGTATATGTAAAGACCACTTCCACAAACTTTGTAGAGTGCCAGTACACGCCATTCTTACCAACTTGGACTAACCGTTGCCCTTTAAATATACCAGGATCTATATAACTAAAAGCGGAAGGTTTTGGTCAGCGATTAAACATCACCTCTATCAGAAACCAGCTCCTATCATATTAATTTAGCCCAACCTCAGCTATGAGGTCTCTCTGACTTCTCTCTTACGTGTATTTGTTTTTAAGGGTCTATTTCTGTATCAGTTCTTAAAGGTTGGTATTACATACCATCCTGCATAAGAAGGAATGACATAACACTTTGTATCCTTGGGGCAGATATGGCTGAGATTTCACTCTTGCCTGCGCACACGCCCCCAAAAAACCTGCCCCACCCCCCCCCAAAAAAAAACCCAAACTACAAAAAACAAAACACCCCAGCCCAGTATATTCATCCAAAACAGTCACCACTGACATTTCTCCATGTAACACTTTCCCTTACAGAAATCTTACGGAATTGATGGAAAGCCAAGAACAAATCATCTTAAGGACAGATAATACCAGTGTTCTCCGTAATTCCATGATTTAACTTTACAATTTGGATTAAATCAGATGCCTAAGGGCTTTGAGCAGTCCCAGTACTTAGTTGTTAATCAGCTGGTATCTGTTTATCCTCCAGACCAGGATATTCCTGTAGTTTTGAGGCTGCTTTCCAAACTGTGAACTAGGGTTCTTTTTAACTAGTTGGTATCATTCACTTACAGTTCAAGAGAAAGTTGTGCTGATTTTACTCCGTGCTGGGTGTTTAAAACCATAGTTATGTAGAGCCAGGAAATAGCTGCTTTCAATGTTATGTTGCTACATGCAACAGCTTGTGCCAGTAAAACTGGATGTCTGGACTACATCAGGAACAGCGAGTGGAACTGCATCCTGGAAGGACATGGAGAAATGCCTCATGCTTTGAAAAAAGGCCCAGCACCTGCAGCGTGCTGTGGCACAAAGAAGGCAGGGAAGGTCAAAAGCCTCACTGCACCCTCCCTTTGACTGCCACATGCTACAGTAGCAGGAATGCAGGTACCAGGATTTTGGCTATATTCTCCATCTTCAGACCTCTAGAATCTTTTTCAATTCTTTCTCTTTCTACCCATCCTCACCTTTTACACTAACAATTTGTGTTCCTTCTCCAGATACCCACATCTTTCCAGCTTCTAACTGATCTCGCGTTTCCCCATGCCTCAGCCAGTACGCTATTCTTTTGCAAGCCTCAGTTCTTCCAGTATTGATCTGATTCTTCTGTCGTAACTTATTTCTTCTCAAATATTCTTGGGTTTGTAATTTCTGCCACTATGAAAGGGAGTAACTGCTGTCAGGTTATATTTCATGAAAGGGAAAACTGATGAGAGTAAGATACTGCCTTGTCTTTGTAATGAGAGGTATTAGAAGCAGGTTTGCCTTGCCAGAGGAACTAACCTGCCCCCTCTGGCAAACAAACAATATAGGCAGTGGGCTTGCAAATGAGATTGATGTCATCTTGATTAGTAAAGCATGCTGAGAACAGGAAAGTTAATTTGATTTTGAAATACTGAAACAGGTAGATGCAATATTTGCCAGAAAGTGAGAATACAATAGTGGCTCCACAGGTAACAAAAGCTTCCCTGTTACTTTGAGTGCATTCCTGAACAAAGAATTACTTGGAGAAACAGTATGTCCTCACCCCCGTAGGGTCAAATCATTGGGCTTGAATAGTAAGTCCAGGGGAGAATTGCATTTCTCTCCAAGTACAGCAGCCTGTGACTGTCACTGATCAAATTAGGTCAGAGGAGGACGTTGCTTTTTAGTGACATAGCTTAATTACAGGGAATAAAGGAAAACAGAACCTAGGCCTTTTGCAGCGTATTGTAATGAACCATGGTAAACTTGGGCGGGGTAGATCTGCATGCCAATGTATTTTCTTAAAAGTTCTAATAATTTTTCGTTAAAAGATATTGCAAGAGAACTCTCAGAGGTTGCCTCTAGAAAGCAAGCAGAAGCTGTGAACAGCTGTGAAGGCGAGAGATGCTTCTAGAAACTAAAGTCTTAGGACAAGAATGCCTCTTTCAATGTCCTGCTGTTAATGAGACAAGGATGAGAGACAAATACACCAAGGGAGGCTTTAGGGAAAGGACTTGAAGCAGAGGAATTGACAAGAAGATGCAGGTTCACCAGAACACCAAGACAGCACCTGCATCCACCTTTCCACTCCACCACTGACCTGGCGGAGCTGAGTCAAACTCAAATCAGAGCTGAGTCTGCCCTTTGCAGGGCCAGCAGCTGCACTGACATCTAGGTTTCTTCCATCACCGGGGTGGATAGCAACAGGGTCCCCATTTTCCACCACGGCATCTCTCTGGATCACTAACGCTAAACACCAGACCCACCTCATTCATCCTCAGTCCGCAGCATCTTGTGTGTGACTGGCCAGAACTCAAGAGGACACACCGTCCTGCCCAGCAGAGAGGGAGGGAGACAGGGAGAGCATAGCTCTTCTCTGCTGCAGCCCTTCCCTGCTCGCTTGGTACGGCACAGCAGGAGAGACGTGCTCACATTACATGGTTTTGCAGCCAAGATGTCTGTGCAGCTCTCAAATTCCCAAAAGCTATGTCTACGCTTGCCCATCCATGTACAGAAGATGAGTAACAGTTGCTCTTTTACTGCTTAGAGCTCTGTATATTTACCTTCTAAAACTTCTCTAGGAAAATATTGGCTTGGCAATAGCTGAGCACTATTAAGACAGAGACAAGTGATGTGTAGGAAGAGAATTTAGGGTGATGGTGGGGGGAGCCATTATTCAATGTTTTCCATATTTTCATAGAACAGAGTTTAATTTCCTTGAAGTTACTGCAGTCAATGACAAGCAGGTAGAAAGATGCATGTGAAATACCTCTGGCTGTGCCCTCAAATAAAGCATGACTAGACATACCGAAAAACCAATGCAGGCAGCCGCAGACTGCGAGAGATTTTTAAATTATATACTTGTTACTGAAACAGCTTTTCTGTATTTGTAGAGTTCTTTTTTCCTCATAGCCACATTTGATGGCAATTCCGATAGCATGTGTGCCATTATGTTAAACAACTAACTCGAATATTTCGTTTCTTTCCTCACTTTTACAGACATTAAAGCAGTAGTTATGCTTCTTAATAGAGATTATAATTTAGGGACAGTTGATGCCTGTGCTTAGTTACTTCATCAATGACTAAAATACAGAGTCTGTCTGCTCTACAGATCATATGTTATTAAAGAGATCGAAAACAAATCTTTAAATAAGTACCTAGTTCGTTTTTAAAGTAATGGGGCTTCTTTACCATGATAAAAGTGATAAAAATACACATGACATCACACATAAAACTCACAGCAATTTTATTGCTGAAAATTTTACAGCTATGTACTTGAATTCACTTTGTTTGAAACTTGCCTTGGTCTAACTTTTTTTGAGTTCAAAACTTCTTTTAAATACAAACAGCATGTGATTGAATATAACTTTTATTTATATATATGTGAAGTGGATGAAAGTAATTTTCCTAAAGGAAATGCTGTGTATAGAAGAAAAACTAAATACTTTCAAGTCATAGACTTCAGCATGTTTTTTGACATCATCCCAAGAGAGACAGAAATACAACAAACAATATAAAGGCAGTTTTCTTCGTAAGAACACACAGAACATCAGAAACAGCTTAGTAAGTAAAGAGAACAGTGTTCTGCAGAATGGAATTCATTGTCCCATTGGTTCACTTTTTTCGCTCTTGTAATGATCATGCACCGTTACCATGAGTGAGGTGTGTACACACATCAGTAGGTAAGACTTTAAAGCTAAGTTTTAGATGTTTTTAACAAACGTCAAGACTAAGTCATAGAAGGTGTTGGCTGTGCAACTCTTGAGAAGTACAGTGTGGAATAACAGCTCTGGGGAAGAAGAGAACGCTATGGGGCATTTTTGTGCCATCAAAATTGCAGACTGTTATTAGGGATAAATCAATCTACCTCACCATAGTCGCCCCTGCCCTGAGGAGCACCATGGTTGGGAAGCTGCCTCCCAAGGGAGAACCGTACACAGTGCTGCTGCTACGCTGGAAAAAAACCTGCATCTTGACCATTTTCACCTCTTTCTCAGGCCTTGAGGGTAGCACACCTGGATTGCGCTGGGAGCTGGAGTAGGTTCTCTTGTTGGGGTTTTTTTCTGTTTTGTTTTTAGCAGATCCGCCAAAAAAGCCCCACTCCAAAACGTTTATATATTGTAGACACACATAAAATTGGTATCTAAAGTTACTTTCACCTGGGCTAATATATACAGACACACATGCCCATTTCATGGTGGTACAGGGGAAAATGGAGGCTAGCTTGCCTAAACCAAACAATTTACAGTGAAGTAGAGAGTAAAAATTAATCTCAGGATGGTACTACCTGAGCTAGCGAAAGCAGGGTGACCAGTTCTCAATAGCACAGTTACTCAGGTGGAACAGACATCACGGAGGAAATGTTAGATGGCTACATTTAAATGGTATAGGGAGGATGCTACTGTGATATGCCAAGATATGTCAGATTTCAACAGATGGAATGCTGATTTGGGGGTTATGTAATTCAGAGCTGTTTCTAAGAGCACACAGGGATAGACACATGCAGAGTAACAGAAAATGGCAGTATTTAAGAAGCTTCACCATGTTTCCACATGCTCATTTGGAAGAAGATGAAAAGAAAATATGTGACTAAGGTTTTCCAGGTTTTTCTTTTTTCAGTTTTTACATCATTAAAAAAACAAAACAAACAGTGGCAGGATTTCTTTCTTCACGTAACGTCCCTGAAGGTATGTGTACTAGTAATACTGTGTTCATATCAAACCGGGACTTCCATATTAGTAATTTGTTCACCAATTTAATAGACTGTAAAAGGTATCTGTCATTTGTATATCTTTTAAAACAAACTTTGCCACTTTTGATTTCTATTAAGTAACACCTTCCTGAATTACAAAGCCAATAGGATTTGAGATTTAAGGACATTGTAAAGATACCGGTCTAATTTCTTTGTGCAGCCTCCCGTATGATATCCTTTCAAAATGTGACGGATGAAGTACTGGACTGACAGCAGGGTTTTAATCACAGCCTTAAGCAAGTATTTCAGTTTTATTTCTCCTCCCGTTCCTGGTCTGCTTTGTCTGTTTATCTTTACTATTTTTAGGTCAGGAGCGTCTTTCATTCTAAGTTTGTGCAGCAAGAATCCCAAGATGTTATATTAAAAGCTAGTAAATACTAATATCAATGCAGTGTGTGGTCACTGCAGATATTTTTATAGGTATTTTATGAGGGAACTTCCATCCCTGAGAAAGAAGCTGCATCTCTGCAGTTAACACATCATCTTAAATATGAAAGATACATATGCATTCAATATAGTTTTTCAGGAATCTTTTATAAAAGGCTGCAGTTGAAGCACTAATTTATCTTAACCACACTTGACTTCTTGTCATATTAAACAGATGACTGCAATTACTTTTTTCAATAAGCAGTGCTACTGCATATCATAAGACAATAAAGGAATGTTACAAACAGAAGTAGAAAATTCATATTTTTTAGCAATTCAACTAAAGAGAGCACACTTAGGATTTTTACCCCATTTTTTTTCCATTTGCTTCCAATTCTAACTGCCTAGCTCTCTGGCAATGAAAGCATGTTTGGAATAAAAACAGAACCCACAATCTGAAACTGTCGTGTGTTGCTTTGTTTTGCTTCTCCCTTTAATACATGAACCTCTTACTGAAATGAGGAAAGCCTTTCACCCGAGGAGAATTTACCAGAACAAAAGAAGTTCGGCAGAATTAACATGCTTGTGACTGCTGGCATATTTTCTGATACAAGTCTTTCAAAATACAGGGTGGGATCAAGCATAAAAAGAGCTCCTGATCAAGGGTAGGACGCAGGCTTTCTTCCATGGCTGCGGTAGACCGGTGAGCGTAAGACCACAGTCTCTCTGAGAAACCCACCAAAGTCACTGAGTGAAAAGTATTCCCCACAGCATGTAGAGTCACTCCATGTTCCTCATAACCAGAGTTTCAGTTCTTCCACATAAAGCAGTTTGTGTGGACTTTACATATATAACCCACCTACACTGTAATCTTCTCGAGAGGATGCTCGCTGCCAAGCTCACTTGTGTACAGGCCAAGGAATACGGACATTTTTCCAATCCTGTCTGTTAAGACTTTTCTGCAGGAAGCTGGCTTTCTAGGGTGTGAATTTGCGCTTTAAAACCATCTGCCCTCTGGTGCTTCATCTCAAGCAATACCTTAGTGGAAGGAATAATAAATCCACTTCTAAGGTGACAAGATCTGGTAACCTGGCCCTAAACCTCAAATTCTGGAAAGCCAGATGAAACCTGTCCTGAAATATAACAAACTCCAAAATCAGGTCCTTTCATTAATTACTCTGACAGTAATCTTGCCTGTAGAAACACAGGCTGAAGATTAACTAGTAAACAAGCTGTAGTGGGTAGTCTTTATTTTCCTTCTCTCCCTTCTCAAACTCAGTTTATTTAATCTAGAACTGAGATCACTGCAGGACATTTTCCCCCCACACACATACTGGAAGATGGCTAAAGTTAGTTAATGCACACAGGGATCAATGCCTGCTGGAGACAGAACAAGAAGCACTCAGCATATTTGCAGCCAGGGAGATTTAGTCTGACATTAGGAAAATCTTTCTAGCTGTAGGAGTTACAAGCACTGCATTAAGCTCTGAAGGGATTTTGGGCTTGAGGAACAGATTAGACAAGTATCTCTTCTAGCCTGCTGGTCTTATCTCAGAGAAGGGAATGGATCAGATGATTGATAAGAAGTTCATTCCTTCAACCTCATGTTTCTATGATACTGAAACAATACACAGCAATTCGAAGCTTAGTTTGGTGATGTAAACAACAATTTTCCACACCAAACCAGATTGTTATCCTGACCTTGTTTTCCATGTGAGCAGACAGAATAACCCTTGCCAAAAATCTGTCCTTAAGTCCATCTCATTTTCAACATCAATAGTCTTTTGGACACAGCCTCTGATCTTTGTGGAGAGTGTCATTACTTCAGTTAATATCTGCGTAGATAGCCCACTGATCCTAACGTTAGCCAAAGAACCCTTGCTGGCTGCAACTTCTGAGCCTTGTTCATTCATCAGCTACCTAATCACCAAGTTGCAGGTGATTTTTAATACAGACATTGATTTCCAAAGCGTAAATGCAGACAGGTCAGTTGCAGAGGCTCATAAAGACACAGCTGAAAAAATTAAAGCAAGCCACTTGATTATTCTTATCCCTCCTTGTCTGCAGCAAGCTGGAAAACCATGGATCGTGTTCAACCGTGAGATCAGGGTGCACCACTCAGGTGTATCTCATACTATCATATCACATTCACAATCTATTCTCATCTCCCTAGATTTAATTCAGATTAATCCCTCCCAGCATCACCTCGGGTATTACTGATCATTAATTGCTACAGCAGGCGCTGCCCTATAAACTGTGGCCTGCGTTCACCTCTGCAGAAGCCAATGTACCTGCAGAAGCCAGGTGCAGCCACCTTCTGTGCCAGCTGGCTTTGAAAGCAGAAAAAGAGCCAGTCTAAGTCATCAGCAAACTATACCTAGAGGTCTGTCAATAATATCTCCTATTTACATATCGTATAGCCACAAGCCATTATTGACACCTAATGGCAAACTCTCCCCCCCCCTTAACTAATACTAAAATATAACTATCTTCTGTAAATAGTTGTAGATGCAACTTGCCTAATGCTCACTAGGCACTTCGTAGGTGTAAATTGCACCTGTGAAAAAGGAAGGTGGACTTCTGCTCAATTAAAAATACACTATCTACTCCCAGCCTACAGACTGATTTTGTGTTGCTTTACAGCTTAACAGCACGGTGAGGCCAGGAGGCAAATTAATACCAAGTGTAGTTGCCGAGGAGCAGATACACTTCCTGGCAAACCTGACAGTGCAATTTTAAAATAAAAACCCCAGATGTTTAATGTATAATGTCATTATAACAAAGCCATATATAGTAGGGAAGAAATGAAGGGGGGGGGGGGGGGAAGTCTTACAAAATTAGAACTGTTCCTGAAGTGACCAAAGGTAGACTAAACATACCATCTATCTTAGGAATCTGATTTTTAATCAGAAAAAAGAAAGGAATGTTAGAACCTATGAGTTATAGTTAGCCTTACTCTTTTCTTCATAGTGCTATAACTTTCCCTTGGAAAAATCTAAGCAAACTAAAGTCGGGGCAGAGAGGAAGACTTTCCCACCTGCAATAGGTGAAAGAAACAAAGTTGGGGAGGTTATAGGTTACATCTTAACAGCTGGAGTACTCCAGAGTCCTGTTGTGAATTCCAGCCTCATCCTGAGCCATAAGGGAAAGACTTGAGACACTTCAGCCTTCCTCCCAGAGACTGGTTTCCACGCGGAGGGAGGGAGGCAGGATGCCTGCAGGGGGTCACTGGGCTGAACACTGTGAGGGACAGGTCTCGAGTTGCTCTGCTGAGTCTACAGCCAGGAACACCAAATCTTTCATTCGGTTTTTATGAATTCAGAATATGACAAGGCTAAGAAACCAATCTGTCTTCGGCTCCAGACTACAAAAAGAGAAAGAGAAGCAGGCTGCCTTGTGGAGACAGAACTCCGAAGTATGGTCTTGCCTTCAATTTACCTGCAAGCCAGCCTTTAGGAGCAGCAAGTTTGAAACCTGTAAACACCAAGGTTTTCTTAAGTTTTATCATATGGGGGAGACAAGGGAAAAGTTGTTTTTCTTCTGGAAGAGTGTGCTAGAATCACTCTGCGCCATGCAAGGAAAGCAACTCAGAGCAAACTTACTGAAATACAGTGCTTGAACAAGACTACTACAGAAAGCAATTGGCACAATATTCAGCTATTCTGCTGTCAGAAATGAACTAATCAAGCCTTGATGATATTTATTTGAATATTAAAGGAGTTAAACGTTCATCTACCTCTTAGATGAAAACAAAATACCTCAACAGAAAGCAGTTAAAATATAATAAAATGGTATTCCCAGGGACCACGTGAGCTTACACTGTAAGAAAACAATGTTTCTGTTAACACCACTCAAGTGTGGAGCACGTACTTGCTTTTATGCTGGTTAACCCACCAGGTTTCTCTCTTTCTTTCAGATGACTAAAGAGCATCTCTGCTTTAAAAAACAAACAACAAACAAACCCAGAAAACCACACAGCCTAAACAAGCAAAAATTCAAATGCTGCCAGGCTAACCTAAATATTAGAGTCACAGAGTAAGCAGGAGTCTTTTAAATACACGGTCAGGCGGATCAGTGGATGTGCTACCACACATAGTGCCAGCAGAGTCGACTCCTTGGCTCATGCAGGACTTTGCGGAACGCCCTGCCAGATACCACTATAAGTTTATGACTGAAGAATTACAGCTTCAGATTTTTATATATTTAGATTGGCTTCTTTCAGAAAATTAAGAAAAAAAAAAAATCAACTTACACAAGCAGTTGAATCCATTCTCAGTTCCATGAGATAATGAAACACAACTGTAGTGAGCACCCAGGCAAGCCCTGGTTCTACCTGTGCTTGCTGCCAGAGCAGCACAGAAGGACCACGAAAGCCCTACCCTGTACCCGTCCCACAGCGCTGTGGGAAAGCTGCTGTTTCCTGCATGGATTTTCCATGCAGACACAGTATACTATTGCAGGCTCTACAGAACAGCCACCAAGCTAGACCAAGGCTCCTTGCAGCCCAGTGCACAACTGCTCGCTGCAGCAAATACCCAGGCAAGAACAGAGTATGTTGTGATACCAACAAAAAGATTTCTCACAGCCTCCCAACAATCAACAGCCCCAAAACCTCCCAAGTTAGAAGACCTACCAGCAGTACCAAGGAGCTGCACACCCGCCTTGCAACCTGTGCATCCTGCGTTTCAGTCTTCGATAACCACCTTCTCCTCCGTGCTCCCCCATGGTGGATAACACCCCCACCCCCTGGCTGTCTTCCATTTCAAGCACCAGGTGCAGCTGGTCAGTGAAGCCCTTGATTTGGTGGTGAGGAGCACCTTGTGCTTTGGGTGAGGCAGCAGCAACACCATACTGAGACCTGGGCTCTCTCCTGGGAAGGTCCTGCTGCAGCAAGGCTGGCGGATTCCCACATTGCATCCTGGCACTGCTGTTCTTCCCTTGCTCTGCGCCAGGTGAATGTCCCGTGGCAGGCTGCAGTGCTGTCTTACACACATGGGGGTTCTGCATCCTGGTAGGGGTGGTGACCCTCATGTCAGCCATGAGACTGTCAGTACTTACACGGCCCTCCATCCCTTCCAGCTGGGGCTTCCCCAGTTCCCAGGGGCTGTAAGCAGCAGCAGTGTGACCATGTGTATCTCCCGTGGCTGCACATTCTGTGTGTCTCATGCATAGACCAAAATCTGAATACATGGTTCATGTCATTTTGAGCCATTAAGTAATTTTTATCCTCACTTTGGTACTTTGAAGTCTGCTCTCTGGTTTTCTGTTTCAGACGTTCCCATGCTCAAAAAGCAAAATATAAATAGGATCGCAGAGACCAATCTTCCATCCCTTCCAGAATAAAAATTAGATCTGCAGTATTGATTTGCATATGCTACTTGCATATGTCATATGCAAGTAGCAATTGCAGAGTAGGACTACACATCAAGGCATAAAAGGATTCTACAAGTATTAGAGGAATTTGGTTTTTAATTGGACTTTCAGCTGTCAGACTGGTTTTTAAATTCCATTAATATTTTTGAAAGTCAGTGACAGCATTGTTTGTCTTGCAGTGTAAAACTGGTTAATATATAAAATAAGTATCTTCAGAGTACAGTGAAGCAATTCAAATGCTCAGAATACTTTATTAGCATTATGTGGAAAAACAATTACCAATTTTGCTATTAATAATATTAATAAATTTTGTTCATTGTGTAATCCTGAAGCAAGGTCTAACCTTGCAGTTTTACTTTGGTAAAACTCCCATCAAGTGAGGAGTTAGTGTTAGACATAAGTCATCATGTGAGAAGGAAGCAGGAAAATATTTTTCTAAGGAAATTTTACAAGTTTTTTGCAGTAGCTAGCAAGTATTATCAGCTCTGTGGAAATTAAACGCTTAAGTGCCATCTTGGACTGAAAATCACACTGTTAGAGCCTGTGAGGGACATAGCGCTGAAGTAGGCAAATGGAAATTCAAAATTAATTTACTATCCCACTAGCAGGTTACTCTAGGTGGAAGTTCTCAATCTGGAAATAATGTTATTTGGGTCTCTTTCACATCCTTCACCATATCTTTCATGGTTGCTAAGAAACAGCAGCATTACTGTAGAGTAATCATCCCTACTCCATTCTAAATTGTAGTTAATTAGCTGATGTGTGAAATGGGATTCCTAGCACGAGAAGAAAGAGAGAAAGTTTATGTTTAAATGCACAAACCAATACAATCGAAGAACTGAGGATTCATTCTAAATCAAAATGTTCAAATGGCAAAAAGCTTTGGAAAGTTTACATTTCCCAGAATGTTTTATACTATTCGGGTAGAATAAAGGAATCATGATTAGCTCTGTCCCAAAATCTGTCCTTTTGCAGACCTTAATGAAAATTCTCAGCTTGAGTGTGAAATCTGATGGGTACAAAGACAAAGGTGATGTGATTGGAAAAAATGTACAAACAACAGGGATTTGTTCCTGACATGGATAGCATGTACAGCAGGAAGAGGATTACAGCTTAGGAGAAGGAGGGAAGTAAAAGATACTGCTGGGGTTTGTTTTAGAAAATTTGAAGGTAGGCTTCTTATATGGAAATGAAAGAATCTGGTACAAATTACTTGGTAATAAAAATGTTTAGGTCACACAAATATATCCAATTACGCTGGTCATCTGCATTTCTTATTTATCTGAATAAGTTTAAACATCATGGTCTTGAACAGAAAAAAGTCTTGGCTTTGTCATTTGCTAGGGAATTTTCTGATTAGTGCCTTCGTTGTACATAGCTGTAGTCAAAGGATTTTGTCATTTGATTTCCAAACATGACTGAAAATTTGGTGTTTCATTACCGAAGAACAATGAACAAATGCCTGCTATTTGAAGCTCAGGACATTTCTAGCAAATTTGTGGTGGCAGCAATACTACCTTTTACCTAAGTCAAGTAAGGGACTTTTAAATATCTCAGAAACTGACTGCTGTGAAAGCCTTTTTTTTGCCTTTTTTTTTTTTTTTGCTCTGTACAGTTTTATATGGGGAGGATTTTTGTAACTTCTGCTTGGAGAAGAAAAGAAAAAGTTGCTTCAGTGTCTTTTTCTTTTCCAAATAGGGATGTTACAGAAAGACCTTTCTAACAAAAGTGCAATGGACTTCTCAGTTCTCACAGAGCAGACTTGTAGACTGTCTAGGTGCTAAGTGTTAACATTAGTGACCAGCTAGATCTGCACTGTTAAGACAGCCTTCATTTCAGGGGTTATTTATAAGAGCCAGCATGCTATGTGGTGGTGGCTTATTAAGCAGGATATACTCTGCAACCAAAAACCGAAAGATACTTGTGTTCAGTATACTTTGAGAGCTTTCAAATTATAAAAATGCAGAAAATATGTTTCAAATCCTTATTTGTTAAATATGTGTTTATTTGTGTGTGTGTCTGTTGCTATTTCCAGACTGAGATTCAAAAGTTATTACTCTGATTATCTCTCAAACCTCTATTTTTTTTCCCCTCCATAATGGTATAAAGATTGATACGTCTTGTAAGAAATCAATAATTATTTCATTTTACTACTGATTGGAATGTCAGAGGGCTTTTAAGGTGTATCGTAAATAAACAGTTTGACAGAGGGCACAATGGCTGTGACCCAAAAAGAGGAGCTATGCTAATTTTTGAAGCGGCTAAGTGCTGTTTTGGAAGTGAGCTGAACAACTAGCTGTTGCCAGAGGGGCAGAAGAAGGTTTAAAGCGTGCAGTCAGCAGGGATGGATGCAGCCCCGATCTGGGAGAGACAGATACGTTGCACAATGACAAGCACATAATGAAATGAATGAATTGAGCAGAACTGGGGGTGAAAGGGGGATAAGGCTTTCCCTTCTCCCATTCCTTCCTCTATCCATCCCAGCTCTGACTGTGAAATTCGTATGGGTAAAAAAGATGTCTGTAAGGTACGCTTCAGTAAGAACCTAAGGTCCGTATACCGTTAAGGGCTTATGTTGGTCTTACCCCCAGATAATATAGTACTGAAGAAAAATCTTCAATTCTAGCCATAAATGGTTACCCATGGTTGATTGTGGTTGGTAAGAGTTTTACAGAAGCTTGCTGGCCTGTGAGAATGCAGTTTGAAAAAGCACAGTGGATGTTCCACAAAAATGTGTTTAAGGGCATGTGTTTAAAGTACATAAATATGTATTTTAGTGTGCCATTGCCCTGTGAATGTCATCGTGAAAATGTAGTGAGGTGTGGTATCATGCAACGAAATGGCAAGTTTCGTTGATGATCCCCAAATCTAATGCATCGTTTGATTGTAAGGAATGTTACCGGAGGGACTGACAGCCCTATCTGAGCCTGGCACAGTGGCTTTAAATCATCTTTTATGGGATTTATCTGTGAGTAAAACTAACCATGAGTTGGAGTAGCTCAGCTATAATAATCACAGACTCATCCACTGTCTTGTGAGTGCTCTTTGGCTAATGCCTCCCAGTGCCTCTCTTCTGGCTTGCTCCTAAGGACTGAGTAAGAACTGCATTCACCAGGAGTAGCCATGGTTCTGGCTGCCCATATACAGTGTAAAGGAAAAGCAGAGATACTCTACACACAGCCAGAAGCTGTCCTTCCCCTACCCAAGCTGTGTCTTTCACTACCTTAATTCTGTTAGACTCAGCAAGAACTACCAACATATTGCTTCCCACACAGGGAGAGGTGCCATGTCCTAAAAGCATCAATTTAGATGTTAGTTCTGTGCCCAGAAAACTTGAGGTCCTGAACCCAGCCTAAAGAAGCCTTTATTGAAAACAGCAGCTAGTTCTGAAAGTGCCGATCCCTTAGGATATGGCCACACGGAGCATCACGGCAGGGTGACTCCACCGTGCAGCAAGGAGAGCAGCTGGTGTCCCACTGCGCTCTGCCTGCAAGTCCGAGTGCTGTTGAACGTTGTTTCAGGGGGGATTCTTGTAAAGGCTGTTGGAGATGCGGATGTATAACAAATGGCTTTGGCTTCACAAATCCTCTGGCTAAAACTCCTACGTACGGCGTGAGCGGCGATGGCCACTATTACAACATAGGAATTGTCGCAGCAGAAAGGGAGGAGCTGGCCGGCCGTGCAGGCGCTGGGCAAGGGCTGCATTCCTGCGTTCCCAGTGGCGCGCTCTGGCAGATCTGTGTGCTCCAGTGTTTCAGCTTTCAAAAGGAGCTTTTGGAAGAAAGCTATGGAATAGCCACTCAGTTTCCACTTGACAGAAAGCAGCAGTTCAGACCCACTAACTGTAGATTCTTTTTAGAGAACAACCCTAGAAGTGAATCAGTGAAAGGCGTAGCACAAAATAGGCTGCTGTTTCAACTGGCAACTGCGGAATACACTTCTGTTGGGCTATTTCTGTCTTCCTCGGACAAGAATAATTTCCATCATTTTAAATCATTTTTCCAAGTAACACAGTCTGGTTTCATTTTCCAGCACTAATGGAGGAGAAACCTTTATTTAAATCTTGTAGTGATCATCGGTAACTAGATGCACCTGTAACAGAGCTAAATAAATATGGTAGATAGCCAAACCAGCTTGCTATCTGCTCCAAAGTGCTGGAAAAAATAAATAATTCTGATTGAGTGGCAAACTTCCAAGCCCAGCAATAAAGGCAGGCCCTATGTACTCTGGAGCAGACATACCCCTTTAGCACAGAACAAAGTGAACTCTGCAGCAGCAGTGACTATAACCAGCTATGGGAAGGCTGATCTGCCAAGGAATAAACACTCAATAGATTACTGCAGGGATTTTCAAGGTTTTGTTTCATTTTGCAGGTTACTTAACCTTTCTTCAGTTGGAACTGCTTATATAGTAAATCTAAGCTTATGGATAATTGATTAGGTTTTCTTAGTTACCTTTTTTCAATGACATCTTGGAAAAAAGTCATGGGCTGCTCTGGGCTGGGTATGTCCGCTCACGTCTACAGCCTAGGACTCAGCCTAGATAAGTAACTTTCCATCATACACTTTACCCAGGAAATAAACTGAAACCTCTGCGGAGAGCTATGAAATTTTTTCTCTGTAGAGAGCTGGTGCAGGTGTTACATAGCAAATGAACAGTAGTGCATAACCTCTGTGTAAACTTCTGAGTTTCATCCAATGCAAGTAGGAAAGGGAATGATTTGCAATTTAGTGGATTTTTTTTGTTCAACATTTTTGTTTTTAATTAATCTGTCTTTGTTCCCCTGCTAATAAATTGGGTCATGGAGTTACATCTATCTCCTTGCATAACTTGAACAGCATAGGCACTACCATGGAAGTCAGTGTTTTCTGTGCAGGCTTTTTAACATGGTCGTTATCAAAGAATGAACAATACAAATATAAATAAGCCATCAGAAGTTATAAGCTTTGAAGCCCTGCATGACAACTGGTCCTAAATAAAAGCAAGAACTTAAGCACCAGCAGCAGCAGTTATATGGACAAGAAAGAAACCTTTCATGTAGTGAGTACCCACAGAGAGACTCCTACTGATCACCACCACATGAAAGGATACCAAAAAGGAGACGTGTGAGACTTCAGTTGTACGAGGTTAATACATTATCTGCTTGAATCATGAAACAAACAGAAAAAGAACACAGGACACTGAGAAGTTTAAAAAAAAAAAAAAAAAAAAGTCAGCCTGGTTTAATTGGAAAGCATCACTCGGCTGGCTGCTTTAGTAATTGTTGGAAGCCGTCCCGACTCTTTATATATTTAGAAGTGATATAATTCAACTCATAAATAATTTCTTAATAAGCAACAGCACTCCAAAGTGTGTGATTTAATCATGCCGAGCTTATGAGAAATAGGACTGTTCCCTTTGTGCTTCGTACATTTAGAACATTTTATGATAACAATAACTTTTCCCATTGTATATTTTGGAAATAGGGTATCCCAATAAATGCATTTAGTATCCTATGAAATGACAAAAGCTTTGGACAGTAGGTAATAACAAATGCTGAAACAGTTGTTACTGTCAGTCCTGTGGTGCCACAGAGATGAAATTACAACATCATTAGAGAAATCTACATAAGTTTATGCAAGATTAGACCTGATTAAAAGGCAGTCTTCCTGCTGCTGAAAGACTGGAAAATCAAGCGGTGCTCGGTTGTCATTAAGAATGAAAAATTTCCTGAGCAAATTTAAAAATATATATGTGTATATACATATTTGTGCATATATATACACAGGTTTTTGGTGGTGGTGTTTTAGTGGTGGTTGTTGGTTTTTTTTTTTTTTCCAAAAGGACACTGAGGCTACAAGACCAAGGTCAATTATCAGCTCTGTTAGTTTGAGGAGGAGCAGAGAGCTGGATTCCCTATTGCACAAAAGGAACAACTCACTTTTTCAGGCAAAATCTATGCAGCAAAGCTAATGGCAGACAGACAAAGAAAGGTCTGTCTGACAGCATGGGAGATTGATAGAAAATCATATGGAATTTTATAAAAAATATATGTATTTCTAACAATATTTCAACCAGACAACATTTTTCATCAAAACAGCTTAATAATAACATTTGCAGCTTATATTAATGCTAGGGATAGCCCATAATTTATGAATTTCCCTGTTCTCAGTTGCTAAGTAGATACAGCCATAATATTTGTCCAGTTGTAAGTCTCTTCAGATCCGGAGTGATTGTTGTTCTTCAGTCAACCTATTAAATATAAATCTGATGAGGGGAGGGCTCTCTTGCTTGGTGGAGAACTGTACCAGTTTATCCGTGCAGGTGGAACTATGCTGGTGTACACCAGAGGATTTAGCTTCTTCGAAAGAAAAGAAGAGCAAATACTTTCAGAGGCTGGATCTGTACCTTGGGACAGGAGGTACAGGAAAGACCACAAATCCTTTTTGATTCAGGGGTATGTTTTTCTATGACTTCAGTGCAAATTCTAGCAATGCTTTGACTCATCTTTGGGATATTATTCAACCTGGCTATTAAATATTAGATTGCAGGAGCAGGGTTACCTTAGCACGGGCAAAAAATTAGGACATATTTGGAACGATACAGCGGGGCGGGGGGGAGGGATCAAGATATTTTAAATTCAGTTTCACACTAAGTTCTGTTCATTGTACTCAGAACAGACCCTATAAAATGACAAAGCTATTTACATGAATAAGTTTAAGCAGGGCTTGGCTGTGAAATCCCTGGCTGTTAAAGAAGCCTGTTTTGATTAGTTTCAACTTGCTTTGGGTTTAAAAAAAGTAACAAATAGTGCTGAAAATCAGCGAGGTGCCAAGGCTGGCAACTGGGAGTCCCCTGAGCCGCCAGCCATTCTAATCAGGGTACCGCTGAAAAGCGCTGTTTTGAGAGCTGTTCTCTGGCAATGGAGAAAGAAACGGCTTTTCATTCATTTTCTTCCCACTTCAGTGGGTTAGTCAGGACTAACCGAGTAGAATAGGCTCATTATTGTAACTGTTCAAAGGGTAAGGATTTTATATTTTTACGTGGAGGTGGCTTTGGTGGTGTTACTAACCTCTCACAGTTGGTTAGGACTTCAAAGGCGTTACTTTGTTCCACTTACCACTTAGATAATTTAGTTCATTTTTGTGCATCTCAATTAGGGGAAGCAGACCAAACAGCTTTACTCGCTGGAGCTCATTCATGAACTGTGCTGCAATGTAATATTGCAAGTTCTGCAAGGAACCAGAGGAAACTTTTACCACAGAATCTTTTAAAGGGTCCACCTAAACCTGTCCATTACCATAAAATTTAGCTAAGCATTTTCCCCGCCCCAAGGAAACACGAAGTCTGAAACATTAAGCCAACAGTAGCCATCTTAAGCTGCAAGGCCAAAAATACAGCAAAAGGCAGCAATTAGAAGTAAAGGACACTTCAGGAATTGCTATAATTACAAAGCACTTTTGATGGAAAGTAGCACATTCTATATTGCATGAGAAAGAAAAATGTAGTTGTGAAAGGGAAGCGATGACCCTTCTGAATTCGGTGCTTTACTTCTGTGTTATCCCGAGGGTTGCATCTGTGAGTGCTCCCCATGCTAACATTGCTGTAGGGATTACTTTCTACTAAAACCAACGGCTCCTTTGCTGTGTCAGCACTCCGGAGGTACAGAAGTGCATTCATTAGGTTTTGTGCAGGCACTGTATCTTATCTGAGGAAACCCAGAAGGCGGTCCTTAAAGGACATAAGGAGGTCCTCATGGAAGGTACCTTACTGAGAAACCTCATACTGCCCTGTACTTACCTGCTAAACAAGTATTACCCAGAGTAGTCCCTGGCCACGTTAATTTTCCTTGGCCCCTAGAGTGATGGCACAGCTTATTCCTGCAGCAAGAGGAGCTGAAGCCACAGTGTCGTAACTGTAGCCCTGTGTTTGATGCACAGTTTCCACCTCTGTGGCATTACTGCCAGCACACCGAGCAGCGCACAGATAAACCTATTCAGTAGCAGGGAGGAGAGCCGGGGAGTATTTGTGTGTCTACTGAATGATTACTATAAAGCAAGATATCTGAAAGGACTTTATTTTGTAGAAATAAGGGAGGAAGGAAGAGTCCATTTAGCTTGCACCTTTGCCACTAAAGAAAATAAACCAGGTGTGTTTTGCGAAGGGGATGAACAAAACAGGAGATGCTGCTATTAATGCAATACAAAATGTCTATTAAACAACAAAGAGCAACCTAATGCGCTCTGTGTTGTTCAACACTCCGCATCTAATCTTTCCTCACCCAAGCAGAGGTATGTGGTAGATTTTCCAGGTCAAATGAATACCTGCAAACAACTGGGAAAATAAATGAAATAAAAATATACCCTAAAAAGAAATATGCCTTTATCATTTAGACCATAATAGACATTGTCAGAGGTCTAAACTGGCTTTGGCACAGGTTTTTATTTGAAGATGAAAGTCCATTTTTCTTGTATGACAAAGAACAGGGAAAACATTACACAAGTAGGACTTGAAGAACAGAGTGTGATTATAGTTGCCCATATTTAACAAAAACACGTTAACTAGCATATGTGATAAGAATGACAGCCAAGAAGTAACACAGAACTAAGAGTTCCAGAGATCTTGTAAATCATGAGAGCTTGGTAGAATTAGCCTATGATATTTCAAAACTCTGAGCTTTTTTAATTATCTACTGCACACATTTCTCCATTCCTATCTCTGAAATTGTTTTTTCATTTACTGCTTTGATGACCTGTGCCTTTTCTCTCTTTAATTCTGAAGCTAAAGCAAAGATAATGCCATTAAAAGTCACTCATAAATATAGCCATTGACACAAGTAATTTATATTCCCATATTCCAGATGAATTGCATAATTATTTTATGAAAATAAAAAGGAGGAGGAATGAAGCAAGAATAGACACAGTAAGATTTCAGCTTCTCTGTTTGAGAAGTTGCCATAGTAAAAAATAAACATAACTGAAAGAAATCAGAAAATAGTCCTCTGCATTTACTGATCCAGTCCCCAGTCTGGAGGATGAGAGCCTAAGTATGAGAAAGACATACTTTTTGAATTCGGAATATTAATTCAAGCAGTAGTCATCATGAAATGCATGGTTATCCTCTGGCAGCGGTGGGAAATTGGAATGATAGCACCAGATATCCTGTACAGACACAGTACAGTCTGAGAAACATGATGCACAGAATCTCAAAAAAAAATACGGTTGATTGGGATACATCCGTCCCCTTTAAATAGCAGGTTCCCCTAAAAGAATTAGGAAAGAGCGCCTGCTGGATATTAATTCCATCTTGGATGAGAAATGGTTAGAAACAAACCTATGTACACCACGGAAAGCAGGAAAGCATCTTTGGGAAAATAATCTCCCTGTCATCATCCATGACATTGTAATTTTACGTGGCCCATTTAGGCCATTATCACTGATACCAGTAAAGACTTTCTTTCGTGGAACACTGAATATAGCAAAAGAATTCTGATCTATGCAAAAGGAGGTAGAATCGTGTCTTAAATCTCCTTACTCACATGCAACCTTAGGATCTACAGGTGTTTCAGAGGCAGATCCTCATATAGCAAATGCTTCTCCACAGGGTAGCATTTTCTTTACCTTTGAAAAGAAAAAAAGGGCAAGTATTTTCTTTAAATATTTTGTTTTGTGTAGTTTATCTAGATACCTAGATAACTTCTTCTTATCACAACACCTTGGCCATTTATGTCAATTTTTGTAAATTTCTGTTTTGAAAGAAAATGAAGGAGAGAGCTGCCTGCAAATGCATATAATTTCATGGATTCTTCTATCAATACATAGGTATTGGATAATGTTTGCTTTTAAAAAGAAAGAACTTTTATATGTAAATGTAAAGTGAGAAAGTAATTAAATGACACTAGAAGAAGTCATTACAGGCATATCCAAATGAAGACATTCAGGTGTACACCTTTTAAATATTGAAATATGCTACATTGCTTTTATGGTGTTGCTCTGGTTTTTATTCTGGAATAAAGCAGATGGCTGTAGATTTGTCAAGCATCTGTAGAATTTTACAACCATACCCATCACAATGTTCATGAGATTTATCAGCTTCCATTTGACCAGTTTACAAAGCACTATAATTATTACAACAATCTAGATTAAGAAAATCAGTGCTGCCCTGAATAAATTCTTGTGGCGTATCATCAAATTTACAAACTTGTATTTATAGCATTAATAATCTCACTTAACCAAAAGTCACCGGATACAAATCTCTCCTCAGTTACTGTCTTAGGATGTATTCTTTGTGTGAGTTCCAGGAAGAAAATGCATCAGCCAAGCACGACCATGGAGATGGGACCAAAATGTAGGCAATAACAGCTGACTTTTTTTAATACCCACTGTTTCCATTTGTCAGAAATCCTGCAAGCTATAACACGGTGCTTGGATTTCTAGGCAGTCTTAACTATGTAAGAGACAGGGTTCTGGCATTTGGAGTTTTATATCTCTGAGAAAAGCTTTCCACAAGTGATTTCTGTGTGTATTAAAGGGAAATAAGTGTCCGCTGATGCAACATCACACAGTACCACTGGACCACACTTAATGAGAGTTCCCATATTGGAAGCCAGTCTGAGAGGCTCACCGGGGTGCCTGTTTGCTGTAAGAAAACGCAATTTTATCACGAGTGTATTTTGCATTGGAGGGATGGCTGTGAAGCATGCTGGAAAGGTAACGTTTCTGCATGTGTTTTGTCTGTGGGCATGAGAGTATTTAGTATTTGGGCAGAGAATATTGAAAAGCAGCGAGTGGTAAATCACCTTCAGGCTTTAGGCTGGAAGAAAGGACAGACAGGCAGCTGACTGATGGGAAGATGCTGGTAGCATCGCTCCCACAACAAACCTCGAGACCTGTGGCTAGGGAGGGCCCAATGCTGCCCAAGGCTGGAGAAATGCAGGTGAGCAAGTTCACCCCAAAGGCAAAGGCAGTCCTGAATAGTTCGCACTGTGCCAAGGGGTCCTCAGCAACGCCATCGGGCCCGGAGGAAGAGAACAGATTGCTACAAAAGAAACTGTTTGAATAGACTTGGGTGGGAAAAAGGAAAAAAGGAGGGGGGGGGGAAGCATGCCAGCTCTCGAGTTTGGCAGCAAAATCAGCGCCACTAAGGTGAGGTCAGCAATTTCTGCTCAGTTATTTGCCAAGGGTAGCTTCAAATATATTGCAGTGTAGGGCTTAATAGCATAACACTAGCAGTTCAAATTAGCATTAATTAAAATGAAATAAGAACAGACAAAAGGGCTCCTCTTCCAGACCTTTCGTGTTGAATATGTAATGCGCTACGTCTCTATGGGGAGGACTGCAAACTTCTTCTCTTTTGGCTTAAATCATCCTGGGAAGTTTCATTAAATTAATAAGGAATTAGTAACGTGATTTATTTTAGAGTATCATTCAACTTGATGATCAAGTTTATTTAAATGTTCCTGCTAGCAGTGTACTCCCTGTGAGCAATATAGCAATACCTGTACGCAGAGCACAAACACCGGATTATCATTCCCTAGGCTTTGTGGCACAAACCCTTAGGAAACTCCTGAGATCATTTTGGTATATGAAATGATAGTAATGAATGACAGGTCCACAGTCATTGCTTTTTACCGCTCCGGTCTCCATTTAGAAGCATACAAACGTGCCGTTTGATGGAAGGCTGTCTGCGGCAGTGACTGCTTTCTGCTGGTGGTGGATGTAATTAGATGTGGATGTAATTAGATGTGTGTGTCCCTGGCTTTGCTACGGCAACTACAGGAGCACAGAGCAGGAGCTATGGATAGGTGTTGTTTCAGGAAAAGATGAACCCTACGAAACACATGAGCACAGCAGTCTTGTTTCCCTAGACAAGCATATGATAGGGATTGTTAGACTCTCCTGCTAAAGGGAGTCGGACCAGTTGTCAGAATTGGGGTCCGGGTGGTCTGGTGCATCCTCACCCGACGCAGTGCTCTCTGGTGGGTCGCCTGCATGCAGCCGTGCAGACCAGAACTGCTCAAGTCCCTCTTCAACAAGAAAGGAATTAACATTTTTCTTCTTTGTAGAAAATACGGGATGGGAAACATGAGGGTGGGCAGAACGTGGTTTGTTCCTACGGGACTGGTGAGAGCTGAGCCAGGAGTGGGTTGTGTCACGCTGCTGCAGGCAGAAGGACCACTGAACCCAGCAGAGCTTAGGGCAGGACTAGGAAATGGAAGATCAGGTCTCTAGGAGAGAAGGATTTACCAAGTCCTTACAAGCAGTAAGAGGAGACGAAGCAGTATTTCCCCTCAGGCGACTGCTAGACTATC
>JAVJGI010000063.1:16534391-16578216 GCA_035590275.1 Ibycter americanus
AGAAGGATTTACCAAGTCCTTACAAGCAGTAAGAGGAGACGAAGCAGTATTTCCCCTCAGGCGACTGCTAGACTATCTGAGGAAGCTCCACAGGGTGTTCATTCTTTGAATACTATGTCAAATCCAGGAAAGATAAGATGAGTCTAAACTCACCTTTGGAAACTCTTGATCAGCTTCAAGAAGCTGTCTGTGCTTTGCATGGCTCTGTAGGGAAACGTAGCATGCCAGTGGCTCTGTTCCTTCAGCATGTACCGCAGATGCTCTAAAAGTGCACGCCCAACGTTAAGAAAGGGCAAAATTCGCCAAATTCTCTTCAGAAGTAGCAGTTGTTGTGGTGGAATGAGTTTTTGTTCCTAAGCACAATTTTTTAGCAGAACCGTGGAATCGTCTATTATTCTGTTCCCATTAACCAGACATAAAGGCAGCAGTTCTGCTGGCATCTGAAAGAGCGAGATGATAACAGCACGTGGGCTGTGCAGCATTTCTTTCTCTTAATATCAGGCTGGGCCTGATTCAATTCATGTACAGTCTCTCTCGGGAGACTGGTGTTACTGCTGTATTCAGAGGTAACGTTTCTGCGTTCTGGATATTCAGCTGGATGCTCTCAGTACGTGTGTAGGTATCAGCAGAAATAAACTCAGTACATATGTATTCAGAGATTTCACAGAACTGAAACCTCACAAGGGATGGCACATTCTACTTACCGGTGTTTATCGTTGAGGGTTGTCCTTTCAGGGTTTTCTTTAGGTAGCATAAAGGCAGTGATCTTTTTTTATTTTTCTTCTGCAAAATCAGTCGTGACTCTATAGAGCTGCAATATCATATAATGAGGGTACGTACATACATACATATATATATATATTAAAAAACCCCACAACATACTGCTGTTACTCACGTGCCTCAGAAGAACAAAACAGACCTCCCCAGAACTGTCTTGACCATTTCAGTACTTTTCCAGCATCATCTCCATTTCTGCTTTCCTGCAATAAAGAGTTGCACTTAGAGTGAACTACACCATGGGTGGTTACAGCTACTGCTGTTAAATTGTTATTAGAGACTCCCTGATGACAGAGAGCATCCCTGATATCAGGGTATTCCTCCTGGCATCTGTTTTGCAATATGTATACACACAACGAACAAGATAAAAGTACAAAACCAGATTATCTTCATTAGCATTTACCCTCAACAGGAGCTTTGACTGTAAGATATTATTTATGCTACTTGGGTCATTACATCGCTGTGAAAGTACTGACACCATGCTTAGCACTTTAGATTAAACCCATAACAAGGAAAACATTATTTGTAGTCTAGTTTCTCCTCCCTTTTTTCCAATATAATAACCTCAGGATTTTTTCTGTCATTGGTGTAAGACGGCAAGACACTTTAAATTTGGGCAGATGCTATTCGTGCAGATCTTGAACTGAAGAGGAACAGAACTGACCTGCAAACTGACCTTACTGACTTTTGTGCCCTTCCACAGGAAATAATGTTTTGCTCTTACTGTAAGGCTCAGCTTGTATTTTCTTTAGGCTATACTAAGGTTTTCATGGTTTAAAAATTATTCCTTTTCATTAAAGAAAATGCTGGATAAACAGTGGTCATTCTTTATGACAGGATTGCAGAGAACAAGTATGGAGAACACAGCAGGTGGTCTGGTTCATGGGGGATAGATAGTTACATTTTAGTCTGTCTTTTTTTCATGGGATGGAAGCCATCACATATTCCATTCTTAGTGTTTTGTGCATCTCGATCAGATGCTTGACCTCACACTGCAGAGGAGCAGCGCAGACAGGATCACCCAAAGGATACACTGAAGTCCAAATCAGGCTTCATCTTAAAGGAAAACGGGGTTGTAGATCACATCTGAGGCATGAGGCAACGTGTGCTTTCTTCCTACCAATAAATCCCCAATCAGATGCACAAAAACTTGTAAGAGATGGAGAGTGTGATGAATCCCAGCTGCATTGACCAGCGTTAGTTTTTCCTTTGGTCAGGAGGTTTCCATTTAGAATCTGGGTTGGCCATCTCCCCAGCAGCTAATCCTTCTCTAGAGGCAGGGGAGGGGGGGGGGGGAAGTCAAGAATTCCACACAGCCTAATATTCTGCAACTGTAAAAATCTTTTTTTTTTTTCTTTTAAATAGCCGAGCAAACAGTGAAGCATTGTTTAAAACAATAAGTAAATGGAGACTCTTCTAGTTCTGTTGTCCTCTTTTGGGAACAACAGTAAACAGGCCTAAGGAGACTTGAAGTATTCCATGGGTTTTGCCTTTTCAGCTTCAGCTTTGCTGTTGTTAAGAAATACTTTTCTAGCACTGTCAGACTGAAATCAAGACATTGATTCCACCCTGGATCAACAGTATCGATGCGTTCAGGATAGATCTTTCTCGTAAAGGTATGCGGAGTGCCAGTGTTTGTGCCTGGGCAGCCATTTCAGTATAGCACATGCTTAATCTGTTCTCTGTTGAAGAAGGGAAAAAAACCCCTAAACTACAAGGAAAAGGAATTTACGCATTTGCTTGTCAGCCACGAGAAGCAGATGACATTTTTTTTTAAAAAAAATTTTTTTAGACTTGTAACACCATTGGTTCATTTATAACTATACCATTGAACTAACTCATTGAAGATGGATTCTACAATATTAATTCTGATGGTTGTAATCAACCAGCAAACAGGTGGTGTTCCAGCAAGGCCATAGTGAGTTTGTTAGAAGTCTCTAAAAAACTCTTCAGACTTTTAGTGGGGGAAAAAAAAACCTACTTCATGTGAGTTAAAAGAAACCACAGCAGGCACCATTCAGACACTGATACTATCAGCAGCTCTTCCTCAGAAAGGGAGGATGCCCTCAGGTCTTTTATGGACTTGAACAAGCAACATTCCCATCTGGTATCAAGGCTGTGCTGTGAAGCTGCAGCACTAAGCATCAGCTAATTAGAGCTGGACGAAAAAGAACTGTCTGCTTCAAATGGCAACGAAATTCTCACTGCCGTGTTTGTGCGGGCAGAGCACGGACCTGCGTCCTGTACCCTATTATGGTAAGCAAAGTGGAAATTCAAAACATGGATGAGAAAAGCTGCTACTCTACGCTGGCTGCAGCCGGGCACAGAGCAGAACACAGCGCGTGGCTGCGTGCCACGGTACCGCGCGCTGGGGCAGAGGGACGTGGGGCAAGGAGAGCAAGGGATGCTCTGCAGCCACAAGGCAGGAGGAGGGTCACGAGTATGGCAAGTGGTGAATGAATCGGGAGCATTTTCTCTACCCCAAAAGACTTCACAGGTTGTAGTAACTCTTCCAGATTTTTTGAAGTCCTTTTTTCCCTCCTGAATGTTCTCAGGCTAGGAATTGACATTTTGGACTGCACTTAGTGATACATTAGGTACCTTTACGAATCTAGACCTTTGCACTCATGGAGGCAATGAACACTGTTACAAATACACAGGCATAGGTAGCACCCACATACCTTGTAAGTAAGTAATGATGCTGTGACATACAAAATATTACAACTAGGCATGACTCAAGATAAGGGTTCAGAAATATTTCTTTAGTAATTGACTTACACACTGCAGAGTGTTTCTATCTGAGAAGATAGAACAAAGACGTTTTGTTCGGGTTTTGGGGGTTTTTTTTGTTTGCTTGTTTGTTTTTTGTTTTGTTGGGGTTTGGGGGAGTGGTTGGTTGGTTGGTTTGGTTTAAGAACATCAGTCAGTCACAGGATAAGCCCACTTTAAACTCCCTTATGCCCCAATCAAGCCCTCATGTTGCAGCAGGTTTGACATCCTCTGTTTTCTTTAGTGAGAGTCGCATCATGGTCCTACTGTTCCAGCTGTATTATAGCCGTAGCTGTGCCTATTTGTTGACTGCCAAACAACAGGTCCAAATGTGTTATAACCTGTAAGCCCTCATCTTCCACAGCCCTGTGACTAGTAGCTGCTTTGTAAGCACTTATCAGCATCCTCAAAATATTTTTTCTTTGACTTCCCCCAAAGCACATAAGCAAAGAATAAAGATGAGAGAATAAACAGTTTATGCATAAAGTTAATTAAACTTTCTTAACAGTTTTAAATGTTGTGATCAGTCTAGAGTGTCTGCTCCTGACTTGGGAAAGTTAACTGCTGTCAGACGCTTCTTGCCACTATCTTCATCTTCCCCTCATCTGACTTTCTTCCCTGGTTTAAACGGAGTTTGGAAGCATGGCTGAAGTTAATTGGGAAAATTAACAGCTCCTCTGGTGTTTTATTTAGGGACCCACAGTATGTTTTTCCAGATGTGCCTGATCTCTGCTATTGTTTTATTTCCCTTCTATCAATCATCTTCTTAATTCAAAACCTAGTGGTCAAGCAACCAAATACCAAGGTAGTAAACAATAGCACATGGTGTTCATTACAACAATCTCCCTCATTTGCCAGATACACAGATGCAATTAACTTAAATCAATTCCAAGCTTAAACAGCCTGCCCTTCCCCTGCAACCCTTCCCCTCTTCTCATGTACACACACAGAGTTTGGTGTTGCCCCTACCCATCCGGCACTCACCCTGCATCAGTGTACTCAAAGCATTTCAGGCAAAGGCAGCTAACTAGCATTGTCAGTGGGGTTTGGGTTTTTTTTAAAAAACAAGGCAAACACACAAAATTAGTGAATTCTATTTTGCTTCCAGTCGCTCCCCCTCTGTGGGGCAAGGTGGGCTATTTTGGCTATACCTGAACAGGGTGCTGGCGGATGGCGAAGAGAACCGTTTGCTCCGCAGGTACAGGTGTAGTTTTGCAGGGATGCGGTGCTGGAGCTGCTGACCCCCAGCCTCTGCAGGTACAGGTGTAGCTGTGCAGGGATGTGGTGCTGGAGCTGCTGACCCCCAGCTTTTGCAGGTACAGGTGTAGCTGTGCAGGGATGCGGTGCTGGAGCTGCTGACCCTCAGCCTCTGGACACAGCCGAGCTCAGCCTGGTGCAGCTGAGGAGCCCGCTGGGTCAGCAGCAGCTTGACACCTTCTGCAGCTGCAGCTTATTGTGGGTTTTTTGAAAGTTTATTCACCTTGACCTCCTTTAGCAGAAATACTTTTTTCTCCCATTGTCTTGCAGCCTGCTATTAAGCCCCAGAGAAGTGCCATCTGGGAGTTTCACAGCATCTTCGGACCAGCTATCCTTGGGGTCCCGACTGCTTGCTTTCTCATGGAATTTTGTACATCCCTAGAGCATAGATGTGGTTATTTTTCATGCCATTCTTAATATATTAGAGTCAAAAATAGAATTACTCTATGTAAAAAGCAAGGACGTTATATCTCTGGAGAAAGAGCAGCATACTGCAACAACAAGCAACCTCAAAGCATAAAAATAAACCCTCAGAATTTTCTTACTGAGGGGATGAGAAATGGGGCAGAGGGGGGAGAAGAAATCAGTGAACCAGTACCTAGCAGCCTGTTCCTTAGCTGCACTTTATTCAAAGCACGTATATGGCATGGAGGCCTTTTTTAATATTTAGGGCTGATATTGCCAGCCCTTGCTTTACTAACAGCATATTATGGTGTTCCTGCTGGGAACAACTGGGTCCTGCATGCTAAAGAGACTTCTGTGGAAGGAACAGAAAGCATTTGAGCTACAGAAGCACAGGGAAACCTGCACCTCCTGCTAACCAGGAGTGACGGCTGCAGCGACTGCCAAGCACCAAGCCCACAAAAGCACAAATGCCTCCGTAGCCGCCCTCTTCCCCTCACCGGAGGGAGGGTATGGAAGAATACACAGAAAAGCTTATGCATTCTGATCGAGAATCCAAGTAATTAATGAAATGGGACTCAAATCCCCCAAGATGTGTTGCAAGTGTCACAGTGTTCAAACATTTAAACATCAGAAAAAGGGCACAGCTGCCCCCGGGCACCAAAGCCCCCATCTACACCAGGAAAACAGCCAGAGGTTGGACCAGGAGATGGGCTTTGGGCCACTGCAAGCGAGTACCAGAGCACAGATCAAACAAGTGGAAAGCACCTGCCATGTAGGTGTAGGCTGGCTGTCCTGGCTCTGCGTTCTCTCTGTGTGTGGTTTTGCAGGGGGGGGTTGTTTGTTTTAGAGAAGCAAGGGGAGAGACTGAATTGTTACTACGCTCCTGGAGCAAGAAAGATTGTACGTACTGGAAACAGAAAGCCTCAGCAGCTTTAAGTGAGGTGATTCCAGCTGCTGGCTTCCAGGATGCAGAGCTGTATCCCCCATGCTTAGATAACACAGGCTGGGTTTTCTAAAATTCAGTGCTTGTGATTTGTATTTTTTTTCCTCTTCAAGTTTTTGGTCAAAACAGAATTTACCAGTGTGGAAACTGATCATAAAGTAACACTGCAAGCAAATTCTACAGATCATCTAGAAAGAGAAGTTGCTACAATAATTGCATCTGGATAAAAACAGGATAACTGCAAGATCTTGAAAGGTTTCTCATGGCTTGTAAGAGTCTCAGTGGCAAATAATACTTTGGCAAGAAAATACTTTCTTTTCTAGATAATTGTTACTTTTGTGTGGAAGAATGTGATGGTTGAGTCCTTTTAAAGAAGACGATGAGGTTTTACCTTAACAAGATAATTGGTTTATCATTCAGTATATGCCTGATGCTCCCCCAGAGGCTCTGTCCTGTCTAAGCAATAAAAGTTCCTTAGCACATATCAAAGAACTTGTTACAGTCCTGTTGTGACAATTACATGGCTGGACATTAAAACAATCATAATTTTCCTATAGCAATAATAATATTCATGTAATTAGATACTTTTGCTACAGAATCACCATGATACCTTATTTTTAAATGCAGTGTCTTTAAAAGGAAGGTATAAGAAATGTGGTAATTGTGGAGAAGACAAAGGAGATTAGACACAAAATGCTTCAGACAGTGAAGTTAAACTCTTCAATAGTTACTGCCCAGGATTTGTTAAGTAGCATATATTGGGACAGGGGTGGGAATCACCGACAGTTTGAAGGCCAAAAAATCCAGACCAATTCAAGATGACCCTTACTGCTTTGGTGGCTGTCTGCTGGGGTTTGTGAGCTATCCATGCTTACCTAAGATCCTGCTGTAGTGTTTTGGATACGTCAGCATGCCCTCTCCACTCTGAAAGACTTCTTTTGAGCAAGCTAGCATTTAAAGAAAAACCCACTAATATAAGTATCTGTCTCAGAATACAAGAACAGGATCAATAGGTCATTGCAACAGGTAGTGATCAATCCTCCTGCATTCCCTGTCTCTAAAGATCAGCCCAGTCCATGCCTCGGTCTGTTATGGCTTAATCTGTTGGAAATACCTCCCTCGTCAAGCCTTTGCTGACAGCATGCAAGTGTTTTGTTTTGCAGCGTCAGGCAGTTAAACCAGCATTTTCTGGGGTAGGGATGTTCAGTCTTTTCAATGTATTTTGCACTTGCTATCAGCATAATGAGCTAACATTGAAAGACTTTAAACCTGTTTACAAAATTCAGCCGTCAGTGTATCAAAACCTCTTTTAGTTGTATGGTAAAGCTTAAAAAAACCCAAACACCACGGTAGTTTACTATCACTCCTGGCAGACAGACATCATTTCTGTAACACCTGAGCACTTTCAGGTAAGAGCAAAGCCTGGTTTGTACTCCATGTGTGTACCTTGGGGGGGCTGTGGAGCAAGCTCAGCATTGTTTACACTCGCCACCAATTGCCAAAAGTTAGCCAGATGTGTTTGCTGCCTTGGCAGAGCTTCCCTGCATGCTACAAAATCGGAGGTGCAAAGTTTAAACACTTGAAAGTCACTCTTCACAGATACCATTCCCTGTGCTGCAGCCTGGTTTAGCTTTTGGTTCTGGTACAGGTTACAAGGTTAAAAAAAAAACTTAAGAGCTTTAGTAGCCCCTTTCAGAGAGGTGACTTTGCCGCTTGCAGGTGCCAAGCTCGTACTTGGCAGGCCAGACCCGAGGGCTGGGTCATTAGCGAAGCGGTTGCTGCCTGGTGGTGCCATTGGGTGCGTGGGCAGGGACACGGCGTGTGGAGCTGATCCTCACGGAGCCTTTTTGCCAGGGAGCGGTTTCCTCTCTCACAAGCTGGATGCGAATTTTCAGGATACGACCGAGCGTAACGTCTCGTTTGTAGCGTCAAGCAGCAGCCGTGCAGAATCACGGCATCGCCTCTGCTGTGCCGTATCATCACGGCAGCTCCTAGGAAGGTTTCCACACCGTGGGCCAGTTTCAGCCACAGGACAGGGCTGTTACCCCGACACCACTTGCCAGCTACCACTTTTAGACACAGGAGAAGACGACAGCGGTGCGGTTCAATTCCCAGCCAGCTACTGGGGGTAGCAGGAGAAAAGCTTAGCCAGCCCCTTTCTTGGCAGCCCTAGCAGAGCTGATGGAAACTGCAGCTGAGCATCTCTCCCCCTGGATATTATCTCTGGAGGCATTACCCAGACAAGGACAACAGTTTAACTACTCATTCTGCATTGCTTCTCTTCTCTTTACAGAAGGGGCTCCCCCAGCCTACCACCACCTCTGCCAGGTAGCGAAAGGCACACTCCAGTATGTAGCAATGATATATTATTAGCAAAGTAAATGCCAAATGCAAGCCAGCTGCTGAATTAAGACTATCATTAGGAACCTCCAGTCGCTAGATTCCCAGACAGTGCTTTTTTGCAGCGTGATTGCTGCTCACATAAAGCACTGAAAGGAAAAACGACCGTTTTCTTTTTTCCATTCAGTCATGTTCCCTCTGTGCAGGGCTGTTACTGCCATTTCCAGCATGCCCACGTTTTGCCTTCAGACGTTTGGATACTGGTACGTTCTCCCAGGACCATACAATTATCAGTCTGTAATCTCCTGTTCCACTGCGGAAATGAGCAAGCCTTTTATGTTCATAGTAACAATTTAGAAGTGTTAAAAGTTTGAGCGCCGGGCCCCTGGTGCTTACACATGTTTAAATTGGCCCTCCCTGAAAGCTGATATATTCCATCTGGTCTATTGGCTTTCTTGGCTTAAAGTTACTGGAAACACTGAATGTCTCTTCTGCAGTGATCCTGTAGCTGTCCAAGAGTAATACGCACACTTACAGCTAACTCCCTGGCTGCTCAGTACTAAAATACTATGGGAGGTACACTTTTTTTCCCGGTCTGCTTTTAGAGCTATCATGAAATCCTGAGTTCTGCAGTTCACTCCTCTAATCAATCTTCTAGCACGTAAGTGATACTTAAAGGATAAATAAAACAAGTTTGCAGCTCATTACCTTTAAACATTGTGCCTGAACGCTGCAGATTAAGCAACTAGATTTTTTTGGTTGTTTTTCTACATTCTCCTTTCCAAATCTGCACTAGCTTTTTCCTGTCCTTGTAGATTTACGTAACAGCCTAATAAAATTCCCTGCTCTTATTTTCCTCAGAGGTTATTTATGCTTTCTTAACTATTTATGTAAAGAAAAAGACACATTACAGGTAACTCCAGATTATAACGAAACAAGCTGGCAGCCCAGTAAATTACCAACACCAGCAGCAACACTGGATGAACATTTCAGATAATCCGCTGCTCATTTAACTCTCTGCAGAGCTTTAGGATACAGGTGCCTCATCCCCCCTGACTGGCACTCCCAGGCTCTCCATGCTCAGGGACAGGTATGTTACTAGGTTAAAATACACAGATGCATTCAAACTGGGTCACACAAATCATTAAACCAGCACATTCCTACAACAATTTTCAGAACTCGGCTATCTCCTACTGTAGCAGACTCTTGAGAGTGTGCCTGTCCCTTGGCTTAGTCCGTCTCCTACAAGCCTGAGCAACTGCTGGCAGCTGGAGGGATGCCCACACTTCCAGCAGCGTTGCTGACTCCTCAAAGCCTCTCTTCTGCTGCAGAGGCTGCACTGCATTTGAAAATTGAGGATTCAGGGGTATTAAAAATATTTCAGCCTCTTCATCATCTTTACTTTCCTATGTATTTTGCTTGTTGTTCAGTCAAGATTCAGCCCTCTGCTTACTCACAGTACAGCTGGAGCAGAGATACAGGGACCTTTTCTGATTCCCACCACCTCCCACTCCTGCCAGGCTGCAGGAGCCCACCACAATCCTGCAGCCACTTCGTGTTTTTAGCTCAGCCCTTGTAATTCACAACAGCTCACCTCACCTCTCCAGAGTGCTCTCAAGCTAACTCAGTGCCCCCCACACACACCCCGCTTGGCAGTGGCTTGAAAACACAGCCCACCGCCAGCTGCTGGGAGCTGGGGTTATACTCACAGTGGCAGTGGGAGATAAGCACACAGCTCCAAGTGTGATTCACTTTAGACCAGGTGAAATCAATGGGTTGAGGTAATTTAACTAGTACAAGCTGCAGCAGGCACTACAGTAACGAGTCCCAGTGTCAGACGTAACTCCACAGGTGCAACATAAACCAAAGAAACTGCTTTGTATCCTTTCTCTTCCAGCAAGCCTGCTAATACAATTAAAAATACACTGGGCAGACTCCACAGCAGCTTTTCAGGTGAACTCCTACTCTCTCCATTTTCACCTGTGGAGCAGCACTCCCTCCAGAGCTCACTTCAACACGTCTGTTAGCCATTTGCCAGGGGAGAAAATAGCCTAGCTGCAAAACTTTATTAAGGCTTTGACTAAGAAGTGGCTAACTGGGAGGGAAATGGATTCATGTGTTCAGGTCGTTTGTTTCCATGTCCACATAATTGCTTTCAGAAAATGTGGACCATGCTCTCTCGTGGGCATATTCTGGTTCACTGGTTCTGCCATGTGTTTTGTACAGAGGGGCTGAATGGGTATTTACATGAAAATAGTATGGCTGAGCATTTAGTTCCAACCATTTTGCACTTGGTACAGCCATCTGGAATCAAAATATTTCGAGAATATTACAGATGCTCTTGCATTTTGGTCTGAAAAACTCTTAGAACTCTAACATCCACTGTCTAGAGTTGCCAAACTTTTTCCACATTTCTGTTATTAAGCAACTCTGTTATTAAGCAATCCTGTTATTAAGTTTAGTGGATGTGAGACATCTTTGTTATATTCAGCAGGGCGTGCCAAAGCTGGGCCATCACTGGTGGGGAGCGGTGTAGCACGCTGACCACGGGACTGGCCGGGCACGGGGAGCCTCTCCTGCAGCTGGGCGGGCGCCGTTCCCTCTTTGGGTACCACAGCTGTGCAAACACAGGTCTGAAGAGTTGCACTTTTCGAAGGATGGAAGATTGCTGTGGGATCAATCCCATCACAAGGGGCTTTTTTAATGTCTTTTATCATGCACAGCTCTCCAGATGACAGAGAGAGAGAGGGAGAGCAGATCTGAAGGCAGAACTGGTCCTTTAGTGAAAACTAAGATGTCAGACTTCCTATAATGGAAGCTAATCATGACCCAGCAAAGCAGTGTGCTCAGAGGTTGGTTTTTCATTTTTAGCTTTGGTGTAATGTTCCTGAAAGCTAATAGCATTGATAATGTTGTTGCCGATTTGTTTTGCTGTATGAAAGAAAGCAGAAAATAGAATTGCTGTATGTAGGAGGCAAAGATGTATTTTGTGTAACAAGCAATATGCTGCAGGAAGAAAAGACTGCCACAGTAAACCTGCAGTCCCCATGAAAGCCTGAGTTTAATCACATGGCTAACCACTTCTGATGTTTGAAAGGCAAGGCATCACCTTGGTGTCTGAGCACGATGTGATTTTGGAGGCAGGAATTCAAAGCATCAATCCAGTCTTTCTTGCTCCCTCCAGCATACGCTGCTGCAAAACTGTGCGCACCCTGAATTTAAGCGAAGCTGAGCACAGCCCTTTGCAAACAGCCCCCACGCCGTTGTCTAGGCTGCACAAATGGGCTGATGACTGTTGTCTACCTCCTCCTCATCGCTCACATGTTGTCTGACCCCACCAGCAGGTGCTTGGGCAGCTGGAGACTGCGGGCTGAGGCTCAGCGGAGCGCTGATCCCGGACTCCAGGTCAGCAGCTTGCTAGTGCAGCTGGGATGCACCAGTTGTCCTCCTCCCGGAGCTTCTCAGCAGTTCCCCAACATGGTTGAGGGACCGCTGGCAGCAGGCTACAGCTTCTGCATTTACCACAGAGCACCACAGTATGCTACAGATGCACAAGCTTGTCCGGTGTCCCCACCAAGCACTGTCCCTCCCCACCAGGATGTTGTCTGCTTGGTACAGCTGACGGGGAGAAAGCACGTGGCAGTCATGGTGGTGGAACTAATTACCAGCTATCACAGATTTGACAATACACGGAACAGCACAAATCATGGCGAGAGGCGGAGGAAGGGAGCGTGCACAAACTGTTGGGACCTGCCTGGTCTCCGAGAGCTCTGAGCACTCGTGGCTGGCAGGGCTTAGGGGCTAGAGATGCCGTGGTGGGACAGGCTGGAGAGAGCAGCACTAAGTGGTGAAGGGGCCATGGCAGGGCCGGGAGGCATGGTTTGAACAGAGAGCAGGAGATGTGAGAGGAGGGGGAGGATACAGCATTAGGACCTGGTAAAGGAAATGATAGAAGAGAGGGGAATACAGCTTCTAGAGAGGAGTTGATCAGCCCCGATGAAATAACAGGTTTCTTTAGTTTTAGAAATACGAGAAAGAGCTCAGGCTCATGCTGTTAAACAGCAGATCCCACACTCGGGACTTGCTATGGAAAAAGACTCCAGCCTGCACATTCAGTTAAACTCAGCCTGATGCTCTCCGGCTGCGCTGCCCGTTCCATAGCTCACACCTTTCACTAGGAGCTGGTTATTGTCATTTGAGGTACCAAACCCAGGGATGTCACGGGGGAAGAAACCCATCTGTGAACATCACACATTGTTCATTTTTGTGGATGACAGCCGGGACTTTGAATACGGGAACAGACCTCGGAACAACTTTTTTTTGTGCCAAACCTCACTTCTAATAAGTTTACTAGAAGCTTTTATGTGCTAATTTAGCATCGAATTTTGTCCCTCAGAAATCACATAGAGGGCAACAGCATGCACATGTGTGTGAGAACGTGCTGGTGGTTGTGCCAGTCCCAGCTCCCCCACTGATGCACTAGTGTACCAAAGATGTGGGGTGTGCGAGGGGGGGCACAGTGCTTCGCAAGCCACCCCCTTCTGCGTGCCACAGCTGCTGGCTTTGCTTCAGGCCACAGCTCTGCAAAGCTCTCCCTGCAGCGGGGCTGAGCACGGTGCGAGCCAACTGGGCCCTCACCTGGTGGAAACGGCACAGAAGCTGAGATGCCATGAATATTAGTAAAATCAATATTCTAAAAATTTACTGCAATTATTTTCGGGTTTTGATCAAAACAGATACTGAACAACTGCATCCACTTGATTAATAGCAAACACTTACTACAGAAAGAGACGCTAATATTAATCTTCCATTTTACTGTGTCAAATGCACATAATTATTCATCACAGATACTATTTATATACCTACGTACTGCTAAGTGAAAGAATGCTTTCATCCTGGTTTTATCATTTCTAGATTAAATCATAGTTTCTCTATTTCCTCCAGTCAGCAGCTCAGCCCCACAATTTTCTCTCCAAATGACAGGCAATTCTTTTAAGCACATTGAATTATTTTTTCCAGGTGGTGGTTCAGTTGAAATTAAATGTTACTCTTTCATATTGCTCAGTAGTACGGCTGTAGCGCACAAAGAAAGATGACAACTTTAATATTCTAGCTAACTTGAAAAACAGAATTTAAACAGACGAGTTTAAATTCAGAGTGTTACTTATCTGAAGCGAGCACTGGCACCCAGCACCCCTTTTTGCTCGGGTGAGGCTGTAGGGAGCGCGGGGAAGGCGAGGCTGCGGATCAGACCGCACCACGAACGCTGGCAGACAACGGCTGCACGGCGGGGTGATGGCTGCGTGTGCCGAAGGCTGGAAAGGGCCTCCAGAGCTCACCCAACCAGCCTCAGACCCACTCAGGCTCCAGCACCAGATCAGCACTGGAAGCTTTGATTTTTATTGTTATTTGTACTCTCTTGGTGGTTTGATTTCTCAGCAGCTGGTGGAGGACATGGTCACCTCCACCTCCCTCGTACCAGCCAAGGCTCTGGTCTCCTCGTGAGCAGAGTCAGGTCCCCAGCTGGCAGGGCAAGGTGGGCATCTCCTCTGCTGAGCAAATGCCGAGAGGAGGAAGGCACAGAGAGGCCACTGCTGGCGTTTGGCACTCACCTCACCGGCTGCAAGCCCAGCTATACCCACACTCATCCCTCTTCGGCCACAACGATAAAACACCCTTTCATCCAACCGAGACTTCACTACCCTAGTATTAAACTGGATGATTATTTCATATGAAATCTTTTCTTTTCCTTTACTTTGTCCATATAGGGTCACTTAAAAACCAACATTAATGTGAAAAACAGAGGAAGGCCAAATTAATCTTGACCAATAATTATAGAAGCTCATTGGATAAAGTCCAGCAGGAGTAGCCACACACTCAGGTGCTTTGCTGGCTGAAACTTGCACAGATAGGTAAAAGAGAAAAAATCCAAGGTACTTATTTGATAAACGTAGAGCAAATAGCTCAGGTATTTTCATCTGACAGGAACCGCACTTGAAGCACCAACGTTTTAAAAAAAATCACATTCCATAGTTTTGCAAATTGGTAACAAATGGGAAAGGCATCATACTAGAGATTAAAGCAAAATAAATCCACATTTAGGAATCTACTTTATTAGCCTTTATCCGAGATGCTGCTCAGTCTAGCAGTGGAACAACAGTGCCTCCCAATGACCAAAAGTACAACTCTTTCAGGTTCATGTATTTATTTGTCAGTATCTCATTTTGCTTGTCTCCGATAGCTGATGTATTATTTCAACCACAACATCTCAGCAGATCTCTCTGCCAAGAAAGCTTTAATATTGAACTTCAAAATTAAAGAACCAGAAGAGAGATTCCCTGCCAGAATATCCTGTTCTTAATTTGTAAGCAAAAAAACCTTGGTGACAGCAACATGGATGTCTGAGACTCCAAGGATACCTGGAAATAGAGTGTTGGAAGTGTTGCTGTTACTGCAATCATGACTATGTGTAACGATCAGTGATGCACGGAATATCTCAGTCAAGCACATAGGTACTACTTTTCTTAACTAATTGTGAAAATTATTCACCAAATAAAGTTAACATTTTCCCCTCTTCTCTGCTATTCCGAAACAGGTCCCGATTGTTTCAGTTCCAAGAATCTTGCACTGCAAGCCCAGAAAAAGATCCTGAGTAAAATGGCAACCAAAACCATGGCTAACATGCTAATTGATGATACAAGCAGCGAAATCTTCGACGAGCTGTACAAAGTAACAAAGGAACACACAAGAAACAAAAAGGAAGCCCATAAAATTATGAAAGACCTGATTAAAGTGGCAATAAAAATCGGGATCCTCTATCGAAATAACCAGTTCAACCAAGATGAGCTAGAAATCGTAGACAAGTTCAGGAAGAAGCTGAACCAAACTGCCATGACGATTGTCAGTTTCTACGAGGTAGAATATACTTTTGACAGAAATGTTCTTGCAGAACTTCTGCATGAATGTAAAGACCTTGTGCATGAACTAGTAGATCGACACCTGACACCGAGATCCCACGGGCGCATCAACCACGTCTTCAACCACTTTGCGGATGTGGAATTTCTAACTGCCCTGTACAGTCTTGATGGGGATTGTCGGCCGTACCTCAAAAAGATCTGTGACGGCATCAACAAACTGCTTGATGAGAAGGTCCTTTGAAACTACACTCAGAAACAAGAAACCAACCAAATACTTCTCTCTAGAACTGGCCACCCTTCATGAGCCGTGGTGAGCAAGCGAGCTTCCTTCCCACCAGTCTCTTACTACAGTCTCAAGGAGGGGCCAGAAAGTGCTCACCAGGCTCATGATGAAGTGGAAAGCTTAAATCAGAAAGCTATCAATTTTCATGTTTTGTTCAGATAATTCAGTCTTTTCCAAGGAGCAGAGCGAACAAGGCTGATGATATCTATTGTTCAGAAACAGACTGCTGTACACCATGATCTTACTAGCTTTGTGTTCAAGGCTGAACATGTGAAAAGAAAGTAAACGCGTGGCTATGTGAAAATAGACAGGTGAAGGCAAAAGAGCAACGCATGGAATTTACCCCCAGGCCCTTGGTGCGTATGTTTTTATTATTTCTATGCTAACTGAAAAAGCTTAGACAGAAAGCAGGGCTCTAATGGATTAAGCTCACTCCTTTCAAAAGGATCAGGAATCAATATCAGAAGGCATCCCTGATTTTACATGGTATTTAAGTCTAATAGGGGAATAACAAGTAATACAAACCTAGTAAAAGTGGGAGAAAATTTAAAGGACCGCTCTGTGAAGCAATATTTTCACTAGAGAGTTTTGTTTCATACCTGCTGTAACAGAGAGAAGGTTTCATTTTAATTTTGAAAAGCAGCTTAGTGGTTCAAGCTCAAAGGTAACCAGAAAACTAGACAAAGTAGTGCATCAGCTTCCCCACTCTAAGGGTTTGTGTACTTGGCAACATCAGACGAATTTAGGCTGAAAGCTGTGCTGCTCTTCATGCCCTTACTGTTTTGCCTGACAGAACAAAACACTCTTCGTGAAGGTTTTGAAATTACAGTTGTGAAGAGGAGCACGACTAAGGTACCAAGGGACCGACAAAGCAACATTTACATCCCCTATCCTCAAAATACTCAGCCTAGATAACACTCTCCGTTTAACACGTCCCTGAAGTTAATTTGTGCCTAGAGGTGTGATAAAAAAGGAACCCCATCCACTATGCTTGCAGTGCCATCCAAGTGTACTATATCCACAGTAGTCGTAAGACAAGAACAGTCTTAGTGACTCTGGTAAGCTTCATTTTTTGTTCAGAAAGTTTTCAGTGACTTAGTTTTCTTTTTTAAACCAAGTATACCCATGTCTTCAAACTAAAAACATTTTGCAAAGAAATACTGGTTTCTGTACAGCTTTCTTAGGAGTAAGGGAGAACGGGAGCAGAGCAGTTACACCAGCTTGCCACTTGCAGGACCTTGCAGCTGGGTAGGTGCTGACTGACCCCTGAGTGAAGGAAGCACGTTTGGAAATCTCTCCTCTCCTTGCCCTCTACATCTTATCCTCCAGGCTCACCTCTCTCCACTGATACTTCAGCGTCATGTACCATTTCCTTTTAGCCGACACAGATAGCACACAATCCCATTATCTGGAGGTAACACCTTCCATATCACGTATATTATAATGCAGAGATGCACATACTTGAAAATTGACAGAAAAAAATATATTTGAAAGCCATTCCTCTCCAAGGAAAACCTCCAGTGTTGACCACTCACTGCTTTAGGATAAAAAAAATAATTGCGTTTCTCAATTAAATGCTTAAACACTATGGTGGCAGAGAAAAACTCTTCAAAATTTTATTATTATTCTTTGCTCTTTTCTCACCCCAGAATAGCTATAGTTTGACTGTCACACCTTTTTGCAGTTGAGGATACACATACCCAGATCACGTATTCATGCGGGTTGTGCTGGACGGATTTTTATCTGTTCTGAGCAGAACCCATTTTGGAACACAGTAAAAATGGCAGCACATTAGCAGAGCGGTTTGTAACAAAGTACATTTCCCCCCACATATTTCCTTTAACCATAAAAAGACTATTTAGTAGTAATGAAGGTGGACAATTCCTTTGCAGCACAGCACAGTAATGAAATACCAGCGTTTGGGGTTGCAAGTTCAGCCATTTGCAGAGCCATATTTACATGCACCAGTAGCTGCATTTTTTTCCAAGCACGTACTTGTCAGTTGATGCTTTTGAACAGTATTTATTGTACCCAACACTCCTGTCCCAGTGCACACGTCAGATTTTGCGTGTTTGTTTCACTTGTGGCAAACAAATTAAGTTCTTTTTCTAAAGCCGGAAAAAGAGAGATGCATTCAACACTCAAGATGTCCAAAGGAAAGGGATATCCTCTATCTGTGACTTTCTTTTTGTGTGTTGCAAGTATCAGTATTCAGATTCTGGTATTTTAGACACACCAGCTGAACATCTGTTGTTTTATTTATAAATCTGCGTAGCCTTAAGGAAAGATGTTTTCAAGTATTTCTCATACTTGCATATCCTGTATATTCATTGTTTACTTTTGTACTTGTAGCTTGGTATGTAATAACATTGCTAAAATATGGGCAATGTTCAGGTCACCTTCAGTATATGATGTATTATCATATTTGTGGATTAAAAATGTGTGATTACTGCCCTTTGAGTCCTTTGGATTTATTTATTCTACCATCCAATGTAAACTGAAATTAAGCAGTAAGAGGAGGGGATTCATGTAATCTAAATTTTGTCACCTTCAACTTCTGCAGCCTTAATGCTCTCTGATGACCAGATCTCATGAAGGTAGGAGGTAGGTAGATGGGACAGTTTAAGGGTTTAAAAGAAAACGGGAAATCCACATTTCTGTTGCATCACACACACGCAACACAAACATGCCTCAGCAGCAAATGAAGTTGCTGGTTTTCCACAAAGTTCTCAAGCACTTGAGCTAACAAAGCATAGAATGGTTTGGGTTGGGAAGGACCTTAAAGATCACCTAGCTCCAGCCCCCCCGTCACGGGCAGGGACACCTCCCACTACACCAGGTTGCTCCAAGCCCCATCCAGCCTGGCCCTGGACACTGCCAGGGATGGGGCATCCACAGCTGCTCTGGGCAACCTGTTCCTGCCCTCACAGTGAAGAATTTCTTCCTAATAGCTAATCTAAATCTACCCTCTTTCAGCTTACAGCCATCACCCCTTGTTCTATCAGCACATGCCCTCGTAAAAAGTCGCTGATGCTGACTCAAGGCGTTCAGTAGTGCCGTTCAGTCACCAGGCTGAGAAGCTCCCTCACCAGCCAGGTGGAGGAAATGGCACAAGCTTCTTGCCTTCAGGTGCCAGCCTCTCCCCAGGCCCACCCTGAGCGGTGCCTCGAAGGTACAGGGGCAGCCTGGGTCAGGGCCAGAGCAGATTCACGTGCTAAGATCTAGCTCCCTACCGAGCACCTTTGCAAGTTTTCCAGCAATGTATTTAAATCACATTTAGCTAAACTGAGCTAAGTGAGACGGAAGACACATCACTGACAGATTTCAAATCCCTGCCCTAAACATGGAGATACTAGAACCTACCAGAATGTTTTAACGGCAAGCATATATTCTCCTATCCTTAGTCCTGGAAAAGGCAAACTGTTTTGGCTGAAAGAGCTCAGGATTTGCAAACTCCTCACGTGGCAATTATACTGGAAGCAATTAAAGATTGGCACAAAGAGAAAACTGCCAACTACCTTAAAATAAAAGTTTAAAGCAATCTTTGTAAGTAGTGTTTCAAGCCACGCTGCTGCTAAAACACTGCTGTCAGTTTAATTTTATGAATCATGTCATGGCAGGACACAATATTCCTTGCTTCATCACTGCCAACTTTATTGCATAAAGTTAAAGAGAAAAATGTTAATGTTCAAGAAACTCTCAAGGGAGTGACCACTTCTAGCATCCTAATGAAATTGTACATGTACCACAGAACAGTACATCGCGCTGAACATGTAATCTTACTTGTCAGAGAAATGTTCTCACAGAAAGGAATAAAACAGCTGACCCTGAAGAGAACCAAGAGGTTAAGCACAATTAACTCTTACCACAGCAACAGAAATGCAAAACCAAGTTTTAACTGGATGACTCAAGCAGGTCTCCTTCCATCTTTACATACCTCAACACCAGAAAAACACAATGCACAGTCTTAACCACACAGAAATGCTAATACAGCTTTTTATGCTGAAAAACTACTCGTGGGACTCTCTAGGAAAAAACTACCTTTTCCATCTTTAGAAACCATCAGGCAATGTCATTTATGAGCTCCTTGCGAGTACAGGATAACCTCAAGATAAGCCATCCAACCCACCGTTTTGTTCTCTCAGGTCCTTACAGGATGAGAAGGGGCTGGGAACACCTAGCAGAAAGTAACACAACACAACAGGAGATTTGATCTACATTTAGGAAAACATACTGCATCACGCTACCATGATGCGCATCTGCCAATTTTTCTACCAATGTATTTGTTTCATTAAAAATACCTGAAAATACTTGGAGTAAGGCGGGGGGAGAACCTGACAAAACAGTTGAAATATGGATGCAATGCAATCACTGTTGACTCCAAAATGTCCAGAACGCCCAGTAGCCCGCGGCGCAGAGCAACAAAACATGCCATCTGCTGGTACCCAGGGGTTTGGTCCAAAGCGCTGTTAACCTGCCAGCTCAGAAAGATCATCAGTATCTACTCCGACTGGCCTCCGATGGCCTCTTGAAAGTAAACTTCATGCTAATGGGATTATGTGCTCTCTTCTTCCTTCTAGCCTACTTCCAGGCACCTTATCTCCCCTTCCCTGAAAACAGTTAATCCTTCAAGATCTAGTAAGTCACAAAGAAAGGTAAACAAGAACACCACAGAAGATGAAGATACTCATAAAGGATTTTCAGTAAAGAACTAGATGAAAGAATATTCCTTTGTATAATTAAAATGAAATACAGCTGCACAAGTAGAGACATAGATGAAGATCAGAGGGATTCCCAGCACTGAATTGCTGATGTTCTCAAGGGTCTAAGCTTCCCACATCAGCCAGAACTGCAGCGTAGCATGCACTTGTGCTACACACCGACAACCACGCTATACGAAACCGCCTCATGACTTGGTTCAGGGCTGCAGCCACCTTCAATTCAGCAGTTACGTCAAACTTCCCAACTCCTTCTCAATACTGTAGCAAATAGTGTGTCATGTTAGCACTGGACTTAAGAAAACGGTATTGCTGTAAACCATGAATAACAAGAGACCCTCAAGTCTCCTGTGATGCCTAAAAACAAATGCCAAAATCTGGCAGTATTCAAAAAATATATAATGCAAGCGGCACACAGAACGCTGTTCAAAAAGATATGAAGTGTACTCTCTCACTCTTTTTATACCTCCAAGCTGAGACGCAGGACATTTAAATCAATGGATTCAAGACTTCTGCAGTATTACATTATTCATCACTTTTCAGATGCAAAGAGAAACAATTAAAATAGAACCTAGTTCTTAATATGCAGAAACACTGCTAGGTGTGGTAGTAAACAATATTTAAGAAGTATCAAGTTAATTCTTTTTTTAAATTAAACTGAATTTTATTAAACTGCAAGAAATGCAAAAATGGTGACAGATTAAGAAAAATACTTGCTGGGCAATCTAAAAATAAATACTGACACAGGTCCAATTCCCTTCAAACTCCTTTATGTCATGTTACCATAAAGCTCCTTGAATCTGCATACTGACAGCTTAACATACACTATTCATACAGTGAAAGAGATTATAAAGAACATTCCATGAACAATAGAAGGCATTATTGTCTTTTGCTGTTCTTTTTAAACACTAGGACATTGAACATCTCATTGCTGAAATGATTTAAATGCATAGGCCACAAACAGATACTTCCATTATAGTTCATATGATTACAAATGTCCAGTTGCATAACACAAGTCTGATTCACCAGCAGGGAAAGAGTTTGCTGGAAATTATTCCACTATAAACCAGTTTTCATTTATAGAAACTGTCTTGAAGTGCCAAGTAAACATTAAAGTATGCAGAACATTCAGTATATTTACAGGTTCAGTGCGCTTTATATTCCTCAGTAAGAGGATACTGAAACAGCAATTAAAAAAAAATAAGAGCTTTGCTTATATGATTATACTTGTGATAACACAAGTGGCTGGATTTAAAAAAAAACCCAAATATCAGCACATTAACATTCTTATGATGATTCCATGAACATTCACCAAAACATTAGCAAAGAAACAGAATCCTTTATTTTCTTTTACAACCAGTGCTTATCAGGTAGAAATCAGTAACACTGAAATATAACAAAGAATTTCCTTGTTAATATTAGACACTCAAAGGAGAGAATTCTGCTGTAAAATCCATTTATACTATGTCTGAACCATGTGTACAAACTGTGATGTTTTTAAATAAAAAACATGACCGGTTATAAACTTCCCATTTAACATCTAAATAAATTAAGATTGCTGGATTTTCAAGACTGTGAGGCTATTTCAGGAAGAAAAAGAGACAGCTTAGACAGACACATTTATCACGTATGCCGCTCTGATTTAGATCTCTTATGCCTTACTGCAGTTCCTAGCCATGCACACACAATACAGCCACATCTGTGAGAGTCAAGGTTTGAAGAGGCAAACTGAGGCTATAAATAATTAAAGTAAAAATAAGTGACAGATTTCCGCATGTGAACTTTCATGGACAGAGATATCAGCAAGATGAAATTTGCAGGATTGACTGGAGAGCAATGAACATGTCCACTAGCCAAGTACCAACTAGCCAACATGTCCATGACCACCTACCCCCAGCTCAGTCATCTCAGACTCTATCCACGTAACTTACCTTTAGACATGCACAAATATTCAGGGCTGTCACAGACCTCTAGGAAAGGGAACATGACTGAAACACGTGGCAGGAAGAACTGCAGACAGGAACTAACCTGAAAGGCCTGAGATAATCCCCCAGGAGGTGCTTCCATACAATTTCACATGCCTGCCTCCTGTTGGGAAGTGTGGCGCTCACTAAAATCTTTTAACTGTCTTCAAAACATGTTTGTTGCTACATAAGTTACTTTATACAACCACCAATACATGTCTTGTTGCCAGCAGTGCTTAAAAATAGCCTTAGAAAAATTTTCAAAATAAAATTAGATTATCCTGATAACTGATCAAGTCTAGCCTCATAATGGAGATATGTTTTCTTTAAAATAATATTTAAGTAGTTGCTACAAGGAGTAAGTGTTGGCATCTATAAAAGCTGCATAATAAAAATAAATACTTTCAGTCATTTACAACAAACTTAAGAAATATACATTTCACTTAAAACAGGTAACAATACTTTAATGGATTACTTGTTAGTCACTGTACAGTCCTGAGCATGTTTTTGCAGGCAAATTTTAGGACATCATTCTTCCCCCACAAGTCCACATGACATGCCAGCTGGAAGAAAACTTCTAATACTTCTGAGAAGCAGTATCTTAATTTAGCTTTGGTAGTTATCTGTGCAACTGTATAAATCTTTGCTTTGCTTTTCACACACCAAATAGATTAAGGCAGGCACTATTGTTATTAGGATTCCTCCATCACCTTTTGACACTGATAAAGCAAACCATCTGGAAGAGCAGAACAAGGCGATCTGAACCACAAAGCCAGCATCCCTGAGTGAGTACGACAGTGCAGCAGACAGGGCACAGATGGAAGTAACTGGCATGCCAGTATTCCCTCATTACCTTAAAACAGAGACCACAGGAAAAAAAAGAAGTAACAATTAACAACAGTATAGTATAGTTCACAGAAAACGTATCTTTCTCTCAGACCCCATTTCTCCTGTTCTCTTCTGCTCTCACCCCTACTCCTAACACATCAACAAAAATCATGCCTCCTGCATGCAATCCCAGCTTTGTGTCAGTCATACAGCTTCATTTCAATTTTTTTGTCCTGTCCTATCCGAAACTCTTCACAGTGCAACAGTTTGCTTGCTTGGAAAATTTATTGTTCGCTGTATACTACTTGTACCTTTACATCAGTCTTCACATAGACCCCTGCGTAAGGCAAATAAAGTCCATAGGACAACGCTCCTGTGTTTACTGTGCTCCTAAATATTCCCTGCCTTGAACTCTAAGATACCTGCTTCCATGCACTTATTTTCCTGGGCCAAATTATAGGCTGTAAGCAACATTACACTATACTGTCACTCACCTATAACATCAACTATATGGAGTTTCAGCTTCTGTTGCAGCGTATTCAGAGCTGCTGAAAGGGAGTCTTCAGAAGATGACATTTTTATATTCTGTTTCACATCATTGGAAAGGGACAACCACAGCTTCCCAAAGTCTTCTGTAGTCATTTCCATTGGCCTAAAAATAAGTTCACCACATATCTCAGCAAATCAAAATACATTATTCAGAATATATTTGGTCTCCCAAAAAATCATATCTGGAAGCAACAGGACAATAGAGCACACAATAAGCAACATACAGACTAATTTAAACAAGTCGCTCCCCTTCTCAGCTTAACATTTTAAAAAGTTTCCGTTCCTTAGTTTAGTTTTCTAAATTCTAAAAAAATACATTGTTCTATGTAAATGGAAGACCAGAGTGGATGGCCTTGAGATATTTGCCCATTGAAACAGTCAAAACAAGTTCAATGAGAGGTAAATTTTATTACGGAAAACAAGGTGCATTTCACTATGAAACAGAAAAGTCTACTGGAAAAAGAACACTTGCTTTTTCTACTCTCAAAATACATGCAGTGTTCAAAAATGAGAAGAAAGAGTTTTCTTCTTGCCCTGCAAAAGTTGTCAGCCTTTTCATATAATGAATGGCTCTCTGTACACATATAACTTATTTCAGTTTGACATGTTTATATTATGCCATATTTTAAAACAGCATGCCCTTCTGTTCACTCAGTTCTATTAGCCTCCTCAAAAATGCATTCTGTAGTTCAAGACTCTTCTAACCTGCAACTATCATCAATATTGTCACGGGATTTGTATTTCTTCCTGGAAATTTGTCCCTTTTCTAAGTGTATAAATAACCAGATATGATCTTTAACATTCATCTCAGATTAAAATCCGCTCAAGATGAAGCTTTGTATTTTCATAATCAATACCCAAATCATTCTGCCCTTGTCTAATACTTATTTGAGTACGTGTTTTTAGAAACAGCAGCTTATTTTATTTACCTGATGAAGTCCATCAGTGATAAAATTATTGAAAATTCAAAGCGAGATTCCATCTCTGACTGGTAATTAACGGAGCCAGAAAGAACTCCCTGTGTACAGATTTTGTGCATCCACACACATTTCTGACAATGTTCCACACTTTGAGCTTCAATTACAGGAAACTGGTAGGTGGGACTCTCCAAAATCTATATAATTTTTTAAAAGGAATACAGAATATAAGTCTTGCTGTCAAGTTGTGTGTCTAAGATATATCTATAAAATTATGTAGGTACCTTTTATTTCAAATGATTTTTCATGGACTATTTGGCAAGTGAACAGAGCTACCATTCCTCAGCTCTCATCGAGGATAAATCAATCATTAATATCTACAAAAGTTCTATGAGAACTAAAACCCTGGAGAAATTGACCGCCTTCTGCCAACTGGCTTCCTCCCCCCACCCCCCTGAACGCCTGTTCAGAGAGACCAAGAACTGATGATAAGGAACGTGAATACTTTAGGTCAGTCCCAAAGATAAATACACAAGAGCAAGCAATGTTGCAACATACTTCAAGCTATATGCTAAAAGCAAGAGGTTAAGAAATCACCCCTAATAACAAGTATAGCTTCAAGATTACTCAGCAGTCCCTGGCCTCTCCAAACAAGCTAGTAACACAGAATCCATCTGTGGTAGTGGTCTGTGTATAAACTTCAGTGAAATACAAGGGAAAACTAGACATGTGATGCCTGCTTTCTATCAATGCCATGACAGGTTTGATTCAAGCCAGAAATGGGAAGGAAGAAGACTTCACAACCAATCAGCAGTTCCTTGATTAAGTTAATTCTAAAAGAAACACTCTGCTTAATTCTCTTTATCCAGTTATCACTTGCTCAGTGTCCCCAAGGTTTCACAATTCTGTGCTTCTTTCAGCAAAATCTGTGGATAATCATGCCGATAAGCAATTTCTAAATAGCTTTCCAACTATTTAAGAGAAGTTTCCATCAAGACTATCACATGCTTTTACCAACCAGTTAAATCCCAGATATAGCCAATGTCAAAAAAATAAACTGACAGACTCCTCTCCACAATCAGCTGAATGCATGAGAACAAGACTGAAATGAATGTCATCTTTGGAAAACAAACAAACAACAAAACCACCAAAAAAAACCCCACCAAAAACCCCAAAACCACCAAAAAAACCCCACAATCCAAAACCTGAAGCAAACTAGCAAGCTTACACAAATATTATGTGAAGGAAGAAACTGCACCATGTCTGCCTATCTGATAAATACAAATGAATGCACAAGCCCGACAGTATAACCAGAGAAAAAAGTTACACAGCGATTTCGCTGACAACTCAAGTTGCACCATTCTGAGTATGACTGGTTAGGTTTGCATTCAGTCTCAAACACCATGAAGAAGCTGAATTCAGAACTGAAAAATCATACATATTTGTTACACAGAGGCAAGTGGTAGGAAACAAAATCAAGGTGAACTAAATAAGTGAGATACTAACTGTCATACCAAATGACACCAAGTTTAGTATTGAGATTTCTTTCACTACCCTTTAGGATGTGTGTAATTGCCATACTACAGGTTTTAAGGAAATGCTTTGGGAAAAAGGCACGGCTATTACATCAAACCAAACACTGCACACTTCAATGCAAGTGAAAAGCAAGAAGTTCCAAGTGAATTTGAAATAGAATGGAAACAAAGTTTCTTACCTGAAAATGTTCTGCTTCTTCAAACACTAAGTTCACAGCATTAAGTGCAGAAGTGGTTTTATTTGAAACAAAAACAGTGAGCAACAGAGAGTCATCTGTCCACACCTTACATAAATACAGAGCTAAGGCATCACTCTGACAAAGTTCCACAACTTCAGAGTGAGTGAGGTCTTCTAGCTCTTCTGGTAAGGATGGGACCAACAGCGTTTTACTGGCACTTTCACAGTGAGCACCTGGAGAAGGCTGAAAAATTTCAATACTGCTATCAGCAAACAAGGATGACTGTGACAGCGCACTATCTGAAAGCCTGTCATTCAGCCCAGATTTTCTGAGGGACTGAGGTGTTTCAAATGCTAAATTATCTTCTGCAATATCTGAAGAATGCAGGGAGGCTTTTCTTAACCCCGTGTGTGTATTTCCTTCACAGTCTTCCATGTTAATAGGTATTGTATCAAGTAAGGGACCAAAATCAGAAGCAGCACTATTTTGGAAGTCTGATGCCTCCTCGCTATTTTGAGTTTCATTTATCTTTGATTTTCTTTTGAACTTCTGAGTAGCTGTGTCTGCTTTCCCCATCTGAAAAGGAAAAAGACCAAAAAAAAGGGGGTGGAGAAGTTCTAGCAACCAGCTGCATTGCTGTTAACAGCGTGAAGCAGTCAGCAAGGACAAATAATGACCAAGGAATCAATTCAGATGACAAATACAGACAGATTCCAAACATTTTAACGGATCCAGTAACAGGCTTTTGTTGTATTTCTTACAGGGTATTGAATTAGCCTATAACGTAAGAATGACTAGGTTCTCTAAAACATAAACTAAAAACTCGTATTAAAAAGCAAGCACTGGTAAACATTTTCTGGTTAAACCAGTGATAAATGCCAAGATTTGAGCTGGCTAATACGATAATGCCAGTCTTAAAAAGATTACCTAATGCTGACTTCTTTAATGTTCTGCATATTACCATACATAAATAAAAAATGGTCTTGACATAGGGCATCAAACTTTAGCCTTACTGCCAAATGAATGTCAACAGCTCTGCAAAGTTGGGTGAAGGAACAGCTGTTAGGGAAAATAGTCTAAAACTTGAAGTACAACTTATAAGCAGATGGAACTTCTGGTTACTGAATCACATCTGCTCCAGAGGCCGCTCCATCAAGTAATACCCAACCTGTTTCAGGTTCTTAACAAATTATCAGATGACAAAAGTAATTTTCAACAGTTTTTCAATGACTCAGGGGGTTTTGCCTCATTTTACCACAACAGTAATTTGATATCTATTTGCATATATATATATACACACACACACACACGTAACTAACTAAGGCAATATATAAACTTTAAACTGGTATGTCTCAAAAGAACCACTTACCAGATTGACACCAGCATTTGATCCTAGCCCAATAAACAAAGTTGATGCTAACTGCTGCTTCTCTTTGTCTTCCTCAGAGAGGCTGGCAACTTGGTCAGACTGCAACGCAGGAGGATCACCCACCTGTACTGCTAACAAGCCACCACAAGAAACAGTTTGTGGCTCATTTTCTTTCCCTACTTTGTTTTCTTTCTTTGGAAGATAGCCTTCTTTTCCCCATAGCTTGCGTACTCCCTCAAGTTTCAGAGTATTTGTTCTAAAAAGGCAAACAAAACAAAGCAGGTATCAACCATATGAACATCACACTCATAAAAACATGCCAACACTCTACTTCAAACACCATTCACAACTTTGATACACACAGTGAGTAGTGGAATACAAACAAACACTTTTGCATGTTCTATGTTAGTAATGTCATCCACTACTTTTAAAACACCCTGCAAATGCAAACTTGGACTAGGCTACACAGTCCTAAGTACAGACCTATACTAAGTCAGCATTAGACACCTGTAGTCTGTAATAGACTGTGTTTGCCAACTCTATCCAGAATTTCAGATTACATTTGTAATGTATTTGAATAATTTTTTAAGAGTAAATATAAGCAACATGGTATCTATCTTTCTCCCCAGGAAAAGCCTCTGGGAATCTCTAAGTATACTTAAATGGTTCTGTTGCTGATTCCTTAAGAAATAATTTAAGTTAATGTAACAGACTGAAAATTAGAAGAGACCTAGAAAGTATTTTTATTTCTTACAAAAATTTTTCATGTTCTCAGACACCCCAAACACTAGCAAAGTTAATTCAACAGACACAGGCTAAATGCTACAACTCCTACACCTAAAATCCTCGCTCAAATTTTTTTACAAACTGGTTAAAGAATCTAAAAAATCTTCCAAGGTATCCTCAATACCAATTTACCAGAGTATAAATTAAGTTATTAATTTGTATGAAACTATGGATATGGAATTTATTTGTAGTGTTCTAAAGTTAAGGGGAATCTTAGCCTCATTTTTATCTAAAAGAGTTTCCTTAAAAGGCACATTATTGTAAGCCCATAAAAAGTAAGCATAGCCTGCAAGAAAAAGTAAGAAGCCAGAGAGAAGTACTTAATCATGTAATCCTGTCCCAATTTTACTGCATTAACCATCACTTCATTTGTAGTTTGTGAAGAAAGTGGAAAACCAGTCTTAACTGCATTAGCTTTTTTCCTAGTTATTTCAAAGAAGATGCTGTCTGAATTTCTTCTTACATGATAGAATCTTCCAATTTCAATTGTATGCCTCTTAGTTCCATGGAATGAAGAAGCAAAGACACATGATATTGACAAGAACAGAAGCTTAAATGTAGCTCATATCAAACCCAAATGAACTCACTCTTTATGTCCCGTCTCAGCACTATTACCAGACAAATCAGAACCAAAAGACAAACCAGTGGGGGACTGTCTGCCAGTGACACCACATGAGGACACACTTGAAGCAAATGACAGTCCATAAGGTTCAAAATTCAGAGCTGCAAGACAGGCAGAAACTTAAAATTACAACGTGGCATCAAAAGGTAAGAAAAAAACCCCTATTTTCTGAAAATAGACATGCTGTACTGCTGCACTTCTCAGGCTTCCCATTCAGGATCCTATCCTCATTAAAAATGGATGTTTCTGTTCTCAAGTAAATTTTTTAAACACACAGAGGATTTATTTAAAACATGTATTCATTTGATATTTGGTCTTAAATACCAAAATTAAACAGAAATAGTGACTTTAAATCGTATCACTAAAACATCTGCCAGTGCCTAGTATTTGTAGATAGAAGTACTGTATTGGATCTCAGTAAGTGAGCTTCTTCCATTTGTGCACGAGCCTAAATAACATTGAGTCCGCAGTGTTACGTCCATGTATCACTGCCTGCTTTGCAAACATACTTAACACCCTGGGTTATAAATCATCTTCACTAAGACTTGCAAATCAGGATTCAGAACCAGTCACATCTTGGCTATGCTTTATGAATCGAAAAGTCGTTTGAATAGCTTGTAAGAATTGCTTTGGACTATAACATAAACAGCCATTGTTACCTAGGAAGCAGAGCACAGACTCTACTTTGCAGCTCTGGAACAATAAAGGAGTACAACCCCTTTCCCTCATCTCCACCCCAGCCTTACACTTCCTTCTTCCCAGCAAAGTGAAGCAGCAAGGCAAAGTTGCTGGGCATCTGGAATGAGAGAAGTCTCCTAATGAAGGAGAAGGCAGTGCTAAGGAAGTGTCCTGTCCCACAAAGGAGCAAAAAGGAACAGAGATCCAAGGGGCTTTGTGATAAAAAGCATCTGCATAAAGATATGCACAACTCTACCGACCTATAAATTTAGTTATCTATAAAAAAAGAACTTCAATAAGCTCAGTGGACTCCCCTTCTAGAATATTTTTGAATATTCTACCTCACCTATCTCTCACCTTCTAGAATATTTATGAACCAGTGGAAGATGCTAATCAATACTTGTGATTACTGAGAAAAAACAGCAATTCATAATCCAGTTCCTACAATGGCTTGCCTGCAAAATTGTAAGAACACTGCAAACACCAGAGTGCTAAACCAATGCTCTTCAGCAGTGAAGACCAATAATTTCATTCTCAACACCTCGGTACGAAGCACTATCATGAGCTCAATCTGACACACAGTAAATTGTATCCCTCGTTTAGCTTTACATGCACAGAAGACACAGTATAGAATATTCAGTTTCAACATATCTTGATCAATACTTCTCCACCAAAATTTTGAATTTTCTAGCAGTCTTGAAGTGGAGGCTGCAGGTGTAATATTCTCAATTTATAATTACCTCAGAAAACTGTTAACTAAGTTGAACTTAGCTAAGTCTACAAAGAGATGTATTAAGATAACATTACTTTAAGAAATAATATAAACTGTACACTTAGACTGTTTGTTAATACCTATCAGGTAATTTACCAGCTATTTAATAATAGCAGTAAACCAGGAAACACCTTTTTCCTGAGAAAGTTTCTCCTCTTGTCTCTGGTGATGAGGCTTATATGGTGCTGCACCACGACCAAGTCCCTCAGCCACAAACTCATCCAGAAAAGATAAAGAAGCATCTACCTACACAGAATTAACAGAAGTGAGAAAGCAATAAAAATATTTTATATATATGAGCCTGATGTTGCCAGAAGAATATTGTGTCTTATCAGCAAATCAGGATCCTCTGTCTCACATCTTCTGTATCTACCAGTAAAGCTGCTGTATCAACAGAAATTAAGTATGTTGAAACAGACTTTGAGCTAGAGATTTGTAAGTTAAATTAATTCCTCCACTATTGATCCTTCTGTCTAAACAAGAAAAAAAAGAAAGAAAAAAACAGAGTGGAGTTTTCCCAAAATGGTTGATCCTACTATTATATGAAAATACTGAATTAAAAAAAACCCCTCCAATATCTCAGCAATATCAATACTATTTTCCATCATTTATTATGGACATTTCAGTGTCAAGATCAGTAGTTTCTAAATAGGAGGCAAAGCCTTTGAATTAAAAAACAGTACAGTATCAGTAAAGCAAGCCTAACTTGCATTTAAAAACAAGACAACAAAAAAATAAAGCAGCATGTGAAATCACAATTCTGTTAAAAGCTACTCCAGCTTACTAACTAAACACCATGGTTCTTTATCTTTCAGTATAGAACACTGTGATTCATCCTGTATGCCTGAAAAAGTATGCTTCTGAAAACTCACTTTAAGCAGACTAATGACTGGCATCAGTCAGAACTGTCAAATACCATTCCTTTTGAAAACACTTTTTTACCAAAATATTCAACCCCCTGAACTACAGAGGTTCATGAAGAACACACATTGCAGCTGTCTTACCACCATGTCATTGCAACTAGCATCAAATGGAAGCAAGTTTTTCATCAGTGCTTTGTCTTCACACAAATGTTTCAATTCAAAGGCATATTGTCTCATGCAGGTATCTAGAGAGTTGCTGAACTCTTCAATCAGTTTGTCAACTGTTTTCGAACAAGAGGTATGTGATGCTATCTTAGTGACCGCAGCCATTATCCATGCTTTCGTTTCAGAAGTAACAAATGTCTTCTTCAGCAGGCTGTGTAGCTTTGTCAAAATAACTTCTGGATCAACATTTGTAACAAGGCTGGAATATTCTCCCAACACCTATTCACAAAAACCAAACAAAATATGCATTTAGTCACACAGAGCAGTGCTTTCAGTTTTGAAATCAGAATGTAATACTAAACAACACAAAAAAATCCACCTCACATTCAAGAAACTATTATTTTAAAATGTCCTAAATTATTTCTTTACCATTTTGTGTTTTAAATGTCAAAGGCTTGCAATGATCTTCAACTTCTAGCTTTGTAAAAATCAAATAGCTGTCTTGAAGAGAAAGCTAAACACAGCAAACAGCAACCAGGCCCTGACAAAATATGATTTGCTTATACTCCAGCCTCCCCTGGAGTGGAAGCTGAAGCGTATCCAGGTACTAGACAATACTATCATAGCACTTGGCCAGTCACCTGCAAGGCTAAAAAAGCCTTTTGCAACCACATCTGGTCTAATTCTGATGAAGACAGAAAGGCTCTTAAGATGCAGTCAGATTCCTGTGGCTGCTTGACCATTCCAATAGTCATATGCCTTAAAGGGAGCAAGTCAGCTTTTCCCCAAACTATGACAACCTAAGTAGCCCTCAGGCACCAAAAGAGGTCACCAAAAACAGATTTCAGCATATTATCTTGACTTCAAGTAAAAACAGAATTTATGACTAAAAATAAAAGTTCAAAATACCTATTAAAACCCATCACCACCTTTGACAGTTCCTTCATATCTGTGTATTCAGTTTTGCCAATGCGTCTACCTTACCCAACTCATAACTTGAAGGAATTTCTGTGGATATAATGCATCTTCCTCTTCAAGTAATGCTAAATAAGACTGTACTGCATACATCCGTAGCTGATTATCTTCTTTTCCATCATCAAATCCTAGAGAGAAAACAATACATACTTTGTCTGAAATGCAAACACCTTCCATCAAATATTTCAAAGTGCATTTTAAGAAAAAAAGCCAGATTGTTAAGGAACACATCTAATTCTTCAGAGTATTCAAGGAGTTACCTTCAGCCAACAGCCTCAGAAAGTTGTTTGGGATATCAGGATGCGCAACATCACCTCCAACTGAAAACACAGCATTCATTGTTTGGATGAACCACTCATTGTCAGGAGCATACGTATCTAGATGTTAAGGAATGAAGTGCTAAGGCATGACTTTTTTTTAGTTTCATAAGGAAACAAATTTTCCACAAACAAGCTACCCATCTCGCCTTCCCCAGTAAATTGGGGGCCCGATGGTCAAATATCAGCTCAAACTAACTGAAGAGGAAATATTCCTGCATCTTTTATAAAGTGTTTCCTGCAAACTTCATGAAAACTGGTGGCCAGGTAGAGAAGTCTTCAGTTACTGCCCTGTTGAAAAAGTCTGTGCATTAACTTAACAGCTATCCATTATGTGCAATATGCCAGCTTGTCAATCAATACATCAGTGATTGTCTTAATACATCTTAAGTTGTGCACAAATAAACATTAGAGTGAAAAATAAGACTTTCAGTAGACTTCACAGAGTAGAAACAGACATGTTCAAGGACTTAGCTCTGGAAACCTGTCCTACTGTATTTTAAGTTCACACTTGTTTCGTGCTAGCTTTCCAGCAGCATCTTTTGAGTTAGTTTACCCAGGATCACTTATCAATGATAGACTACGTTCTTTTCAGCAGTGTTTTGCTGTTGATTTACTGAAAAACAACACACTGAAGTACTTCACAGAAAGCAACACTGGGTTTTTTTTCATGTATTTAAAATCTGAATGGCCTTTGCCAACTTTGGAAGTTAGCTTCTGCTTTCCCTCAAATAAATCCTGAAAATGCACATTCACTGAATAGAAATTTTCAACAGTACAGAAAAATTCATTTTATTGTCTCATTTTTGCATATTGCACGACAACGAGCTTTCCCCCCCCCCCCACACTACTCTCAGTGCCCAGCAGCATACAAATAGGATGATAAGATAGCTCTCAGTTATAAAGAGCTTACAATTCAAATTATCAGACAAGAACACACACAGAAAATCAGGCAATGGCAAGTCTAACAGCAACATCCACCATGTGCCAAATCCCTAATCATCACTTCCATGTTTTTGGCACAGATAAAGAATCTTTTCTTCATTTCTATGGAAGTGTGTTACTCTTAAAATCCATACACCAACAAAGAGTTCTCTAATAGGAAGATCACTCCCACAGTTATGGAAGAGCACTGAGTCATCTCTCTGCATCCAGTGGTGTACAACTTCAAAGTTTTAATTGCAAAACCACAAGGTTTTAATGCTAAACTCCAAAGCCAAAATAATGTACTTTGAGTGCCATTATTTTCTCTCAGTGAAATACAAGAAACACTGTAGTCATTTCTCTATACATTTTCTTTTGCGTATTTTTTTTTTTTTACATTTGAAAGAGTGGAAAGCACAGCTGTTAATACTTCCTACTTCAAAAGATCACAAAAGATGCTTTGAAAGCTACAAATGCTACATATGCCTGAGCTCCGACCCCAAAGTTTCAGAAAAACAAAAGGATATTTCTCAGCTAGTTCTGCTATTTTGCCAACTAAGTTGATGATAGCGTATTCTTCTTTGCTTTCTTTCAAGTAGTCAAGCATCTTCTGAACTATGACAATTACATTCTGTCCATTTGTAATTCTATAGAGAAGCTCTAAAGTCTGAAAGAGAAAGCAAAAAATATATTTAATTGGCTCTGATGATTCAAAAAAGGAAGTAGGTAAACTTCTTTAGTATGTATTTGGCAAGTCTTAAACGAAATACACTGCTTATCTACACAGCTTGTCACATTAATATTGTTTGTAACTGCTCTCTCACAATAACTGAGACATAATATACCTTTTTATGCTACTTATTTTAGAAAACCTATCACCCATCGTAAAAATTAACTTTATTTTTGATGTTTAAAAATTCACTGACCTCCCTTTTAATAATGGGATCTGGATGGGCCAGACATTCAATTATTGTCATCTGGTGCTGAAGTGCCAGATTAGGATCCTGCTGAATGACGTAAGTCAGAGCCTTTAAACCTAGAATATAAGTAAAAGAAGTGATATATGAGAATGTATACTACCATGACCAAATTAAAAACACCTTAATTAAACCAGGTATCCTTACCTAAATATTTCAGATTAATTTTGGGTGACAAAACAAATTTTCCAATGCACTTGGCAGCCTTTTCAAGTAGTTCAGATTTGGGATAAATTGTATAAACTGTTTGGACACATTCAAACAAGATGGCTGCGGGCGGGGGCAAAAAAAGGTACATAATTAATGTGTGTTAAATACTTCTAAAATGCAAAAATTTTTAACAAGCAAACAAGCTCATTGACAGTATCAAGGAATTGCAATGTTGTCCCACCCCCGCTGAATCTAACTGCAGAATACCTACTGGCATAAGTAGAAACAGGATGAAAGACTATCTCCGTTAGTATATACATATTTTTTAATTAGCCTTTGCCATTGTGCATACAGCTTCCTGACCATAAAGTTCTTCCAAACTTGAAGTCTCCTTGAAGTCCAAGGGACTAGACTGGACTGGGATGGGCTTTAGAAAGCCAATGGGCAACTACAAAGGATTTGAGACAAAATACTTTTCAAGAATTCATATGATTTCTTAGCTACTACGAACAGCCAAAATCATCCCAAGAACATTCTTATTAAAAAAAAAAAAACCAACTAACTTTGTATAATTGTTTGAGAAAAAGCTGGCAGTAAACTGAACAACACACAAAAAGTAATTAATCCTTTGTGGCAGTAATTCAGGCAAATATTTAGACCAAGTTATTCTCCCCAAGTTAACCAGCATTTAAAAATCGTGAGGTAATTTTCAGTTCTTGCAATTCAGCCTCTAACTGAACCGTCCAACAGACACCTACCTACTCTTCTTTGGCATTACAAAACTAAATCAGAGAAAGACTAGCATATTAACAACTCAATTACCTACAAGAAGCAAAAAACATGCAATAACTAAGGACTTTATGTAAGAAAGAGTAATCACTCAGAATTACATTTTCTTTCTGTCTGAGATCACCAACTAAAGTTTTATAAGAAGTTTATCATATGTGAACAAAACCTGCATACTTAAATTCTACGTCCTTGTATAAAACCTAATAAACTGCCCACTTTGGTCCCTCAAGTGCTTACAATTTAATGTTTAACTCTTAGCAAGTGCAAATTGTCTGTATCATAAGGCAACACACCTCCCAATACCTTGTACAATCTTGCCTAAAAGAATGGAAGCAATAAACCGAATACACTAAACATCTGACAGGCACTTCCTCATTTATTATTTACTAAAAGAGAGTACTTCCCCAAAGCTCCCCTTTTTAGTGGAAGTGAAGCTCACACAACACTTTGCAAAGTATGTATCAAGTAGACATTAGACATCTAGAGCTTTGGGCTATGTTCCTTTTTTGTTTTCCCTCAGTGTTGTTTTAAAAAAGTCTCAATTTTCTTTCCATTCCATTAGCACAGGTACTTTGGCAACATCTATGGGGCTTTAACCATAAAATAATGGAGGGCTTAGGATTTTTTTAATAGTGAAATAACTCTTAATGGAGGGTTCCAGAACATCAAATCTGGGTGTTTGGGGAGATACTAAGATCTGGTGAGGAGAAAGCAAAGAAAAATCCAACTAAATTGCTCAACTTTTATCCGAAAAAAACCCCAAAAACTTAACACTGCAATTATTCCTTTTGCTTTGTTCTAGCAACAAATACAGCTTTCTCTACTGAGAAGATAATGAAATTAACATAGCCTTCTACTGCGTTCTAGAAATTTTAAACTGAGATGTGTGCCAAAAGCGTATTTTCACAGGCACCACTGTCACTGAACTCTGCAAGTGTAATTTTTATAAACTGTGGCTAGAGGAAAAGCCCTACACAGCTGTAAAGGACTGATGCTGTAACACTTGCACACTTTTTATTGCCTTTCTCAGGGCAGTAAAAAGAAGATCCAAGCATTTTTAACAAACAGAGCTGTACCACTAGGATTTTTCTTTCATCATTCATTTCAATGTCAGCAATGTCCAATACAAGCTTTCATGAAGAAGATGACTTTCTGTATTTAAGGGCAAGGACAGTGCAAACATAGGATTGAGGCTTTTGAGTCAAGATGAATTCCCAGTACATAAAACCATTTTACTTCAATAATAAAAAAACCTGTGCTGTACAGCACTGTATCACTTGTTTTATAATTTACTAGTTGGACACTTAAGAATACAGTTGTTGTTTATTAACAATATAGTTAGTTTTTGAAAAGTACTGCATTAGTATTTTAGCATGATCAACTACTCACATTTTCAATCTTGCCAAATACTGATAATTACATAAAATAACCTCACCCACCATATGTAATATTATGATTTATCTCTGCTCTTCTTAAAGATTCATCTAGAACATCATACATCAATTCACTTGTCCTGTTTAACAAGAAAAAAAATATTTTAAATTATTTGCAGCACTAACAAGCATGTAGTCTTACTCTGCCAAACAGCTCAATAGTACTGAAATCTGTAACACAAATTACTCATATCCACAGATCCACTTTAACGTGGAAGAGCTCTATAACATGTTTGTAAATGGCATGTAACAAGATGGGTTTTTTGAAAGCTGTAAACATTTACCATATCACAAGAATAAAAACGCTTCCCTTGCTGCTTGTATAAAAACCAAAACACCAACAGGAAAAGGATCACAGACAACTAGGTCCTCCCAAAATTATATTACTTTTTAAAATATCTTCACTCTGGATTTTCACACAGTTGTTTGGTAACCTGGTAACAGAAGTCCCAGCAAAAATATATTTCAAGCATATTCCACAATAGTCAATTTTTTAGCCAATCCAGAAGCTAAGAAACTAATTTTGCACTTTAATAAGTATCTGCTCACTGTACTAGTTAATAACAAATGCATAAGAAGTTAAACACTGAAATCCTCTTATAAAAAAAACAAAACAGAAAGCTGCCTATGACTGTATTCTTTGTACCTTCAAAATATTAATTACAGAGAAAGATCTGGTTACCTTGGATCATCTTTTCCTAACAGCCCCAATATTCTTAAAAGCTGAATTTGTAACCATGGTGCTGGCACGCTGTGATAGTTGAAGTCAATAGGGAGCTTTCCTCCCACTACCTGCTTTAGGATGGTTACGAAACTCCCAGTCAAGTCCTTGTATCCAGATGGGTTTTCCTATATAACGAAAAAGAAATACAATTCAAGTATTTTGATACAGCACCTCAAAAGTGAAAATAATCCACAACCTGAGTAAGATCGAAATACCTGCACTGATGGTTTCATTTCTTTAAATCAAACTTCTACTCTCATTCCCCAACACCTGTAAGCTCTTCACTTTAAACCTATGCTATTTTCTCAAGCATTTTCAAAGGGAGTGAATGTAACTTGAAGGCAACAGTAAAAAAAAATTTACAAGCAAGTTTCAGCAAACTCTTTAACACAGTGTAGAATTTAGATCCTCTTAACTAAGGATGCCAGTGATGTTGAGCATTCAGATAATGGAAGAAGCGGATCTGTCAAACTAAATAGAGAGCTAACACCAACAAATCTAACACAAATATCCATGTTCACATAACTCAACTTTTTTAATGATTACAAGTAATTTTTTTCTGCAAAACGCCTGTACAGTATGCTGTGCATTTAAAATAAAAGATATATATATATATATAAAAATAGCTCCTAAGTTCAGTTGTGCTTCTAATTCTTTGCCTACCTTAATCATTTGAAGATAAATATGCAAAGAAGCAGCCATGACTCCAGCATCCCTGTCACATAAGGCTTTCCGAAACTTATCATGAATATGTTGAACTTGGTTAGGAGCAATAACATAGAATTTGTATAAAGCTTGAACAGCTTTTCTTCGGATAATTTCCCTGAAGAGAAACAAGATTTACACAAAACAAAATGAAGTTCCTTGTGTATTTTAAGTACTTGACTTAACAAAACAACTTGCACTTGTTATTCCTACAGCAATGTAAAATTATGTGACAAGCCATCAGGACAGCATGATTTGGAGAGAGATGAGAATCCGTGTTTTAAATATTTGATAACACATTACTTTGCAAATATCACCTAAGTGAGGAAGTAACAAAGCAAACATAAAAACATAGTAAGGCTTGATGTCAGACTTGACAATTCAAAAGAATAGCCACCAAATAAACAATGAAATTGGCCACTCTTAATCTGCGGTGGTCACATGTGCAGCTCCAAAAAATACCTGTCTAGAAGTTATTGAGTCAGTTCATTCTGCAGTTTCCTTTTTAATCAACACAACACTTACAATGGTATCCTCTGTGTAGGGGATATTATAAATTAAGAATCGAACAATTCAAGGGTATATCTGCCGATACACTTTTATGAACAAAGTTTCTATGAAGAGCTATATTTAAAAAAGTATCAGTGAAGTACTTCAAGGATCCTAATTCTGTTTCTCCACTTACTCTACAACACACTTCTTCATCCACATATTTGTCAAAAGGACTCCAGCAGGTAAATTCAACTACATTTACCTATCAAAACTGGTTATGAAAAAAAATTAGTACCTATCCAATACTCAGTCAAGACCGCACATACATGAGACAAGAATTCAAGAGAAAAACTAGGAGAGGAACAACTTCTGAAGGTAATGATTAGGAAGACCAACTCAAAGAAAAAACACCAGTTTACTAAAATTACCTACAAAATTTAGTCATTCAACTGCACAAGGCCACTTGAAATTCTGTAAATGCATACGTACTTAGAATGCTGGAGCTTGTCTTCTATTAGGGGAAGAACAGCTGGAATCATCTCCCGTGGAAAGATCTGGCTGACAACGGTTAATGCCATGCACACCTCTACTAGATTAGTGCTCTGTAAGTCCTGTTACAATCATTGAAATAAGATGGTAATTTTTTATTTAGACTTTTAAATTCTGCAGAGACATACCCCAAATCTTTCACAAGCAGGCTGTATCTAACCCACCTACACAGGCCACCTACAGCAAGCATCCTGCTGCCAGCCATCCCGTTGTCTGCTCACGTTTCAGAAGCATCAGCTCTCACTGAGCTAATTGGGTTCTTTTCTTCTCTTATACAGGAAGAAGGAACAAGAAGTTCCTCACACTTGTGTTACAGAGCTACATTCATATTTTAAACATATGTGAGATTAACCCAGAGAGCTACAACCAATGTTTGTTTACTGAAATAGTCTGGTGATTGCAAAACTATGCTGAGTCTCCCAACTGGATCAGTGGAATGAGTCAGTTCTCACAGAACTCAACAGGCACTCTCTAGTGCCTTTGATCTAGCCCAAAGTATTAAAAAAAAGACAAAAGAGCAAGCTCAATAATACTGCCAATCACATATTTGTGCACCAAAATAAGACACTACCTACCACCTAAGAAGTGAATGCAAATTACACATAACATTCTACAAAAGAAAGAACAAAAATTCAGTCTGCCCCAAATACAACAGAAAAATAGTAGATCTAGCTCACTGCAACCTTGAACCAAAAAAAGGATGGATGAAATACAAGACCAGCATTATTTTTCAAAACAAATTAAACGTGTTAAGATTTCCAGCTGACTTTATTATTTTCTCTGGCCATTTGTCCCAGATCAGTTTTAGTCCTCATTTGGTTTAGTTCTTCATGGACTCTCATTTTTCTCTTCTTTCTATATCCTTACTAGTTTCAAGTCAGATTTTTAAAGATTATAGAATGGTTTTCAATCACAACAATGAAAGGAGTATCACTTTCAGTCTATAATTTATGTGATACTGTAATATAAAAGTAATCATTACACTGTTACAACAAGTCACAACTGCTCCATGTAAGAGGCAGTAATACAGAGGATGACACCGATGAAATATTAGGTAATAGATTTTCAGTGTCACTCCAAAGCATATTTCCATTTTCTATCAAAATTATCAAAAGAACTCAAAGAAGCCAACAGATACTTGCTGTCAGCTAAAAGCAAAAGTTTACACAGAAATATGCATGCACAGCTCCTCCTGGAGTTGAGAATGTACACAACTGGTACATTTTATCAAGGAAATTATGGTGCATCTCCTTTGAAAAAATTTAAAAATATGGCTTCAACAGCAGGAATGCCAAGATTAAATTAAAAAGCCAGGGAAAGCCATTTCAAATTTTCATTGTTAACCCAAGAAACAGCAGCTTTAAGAGAGCAAGACAGAACTAATTAAGTACATAGCTTAGATGTTCTGTGACACAAAATGAGAAGAATTGGTCCAAGTTTAGTTTATAGAATCATAGAATTGTTTAGGTTGGAAAAGACTTTTAAGATAAAAATCCAAACGTTAACGTAGCACAGCCAAGTCCACCACTAAACTGTGCCCCTAAGACCCACACCTACACATTTTTTAACCACCTCCAAGGATGCTGATTCCACCACCTCCCTGGGCAGCTTGTTTCAGTGCTTGACCACCCTTCCAGTGAAGACATTTTTGCCTAACATCCAATCTAAACCTCCCCTGGGCACAACTTGAGGCCGTTTCCTCTTGTCCTGTCACTTGTTACCTGGGAGAAGAGACCGACCCCCACCTGCCTACAGCCCCTTGCAGGTAGGTGTAGAGAGCGATAAGGCCCCCCTGTGCCTCCTTTTGTCTAGACTAAACCACCCCAGGTCCCTCAGCTGCTCCTCATGAGACCTGTGCTCCAGACCCTTTCCCAACTTCGTTGTCCTTCTTTGGACACACTCCAGCACCTCAACGTCCCTCTTGTAGTGAGGGGCCCAAAACTGAACACAGGATTCAAGGTGTAGCCTCACCAGTGCTGAGCACAAGAGGATGATCACTTCCCTTGTCCTGCTGGCCACACTATATCTGATACAAGCCAGGATGCTGTTGGCCTTCTTGGCCACCTGGGCACGCTGCTACCTCATACTCAGCTGGCTGTTGACCTTTTCCTCCAGGCAGCTTTCCAGCAGCTCTTCCTCATGCCTGTAGCATTGCATGGGGTTGTTGTGACCCACGGGCAAGACCCGGCACTGAGCCTTGTTCAACCTCATACAACTGGCCTCAGCCCATCGGTCCAGCCTGTCCAGATCCCTCTGCAGAGCCTGCTGCCCTCCAGCAGATCAACACTCCTGCCCAGCTGGGTGCCTGCACACTTACTGAGGGTGCACTCCATCCCCTCGCCCAGATTGTCAATAAAGATATTAAACAGGACTGGCCCCAACACTGAGCCCTGGGGAGCACCACTTGGGACCGGCCACCAGCTGGATGTAACTCCACTCACCACCACTCTTTGGGCTTGGCCATCCAACCAGCTTTTTAACCAGCAAAGAGTGTGCCCATCCAAGCCATGAGCAGCCAGTTTCTCCAGTTGAATGCTGTGGGAAACTGTGTCAAAGGCTTTACTAAGTCTAGGCAGACAACATCCACAGTCTTTCCCTCATCCACCAAGCAGGTCACCTTCTCACAGGAAATCAGGTTCTTCAAGCAGGACCTGCCTTTCATAACACCATGCTGGCTGGGCCTCATCACCTGGTTCTCCTGTACATGCCATGTGATGGCACTTACAATGATCTGCTCCACAACCTTCCCTGGCACCAAGGTCAGACTGACAGGCCTGTCGCTCCCCAGACCCTCCTTTCAGCCCTTGCAGATGGGCATTTTGCTAACTTTCAGTCAACTGGGACCTACCCAGTCAGCCAGGACTGCTGATAAATGATGGAAAGTGGCTCAGTGAATATTTCCACCAGTACCCTTGAGTGGATCCCATCTGGCCCCATGGACTTCGTGTCTAAGCAGTACAGCAGGTCTCTGACCACTTCCCCTTGGATAATGGGGGCTTCATTCTGCTCCCCATCCATCTTTCAACTCAGGGGCCTGGGTACCTGGAGAACAACTGGTCTTACTACTAATGCCTTCTTTGCCTCAGTCTTTAAGTACCTTAGCCTTTTCCTCAGTCTTTGTTACTATGTTTCCCCCTGCATCCAACAAAGGATCAAGATTCTCCTTAGCCCTCCTTTCGTTGCTAATGTATTTATAGAAATATTTTTTTATTGGTTTTACAGCACTATCCAGATTAAGTTCTAGCTGGACTTTGGCCCTTGTGATTTTCTCCCTGTATAACGTCATGACATCCTCGTAGTCCTCCTGAGTTGCCTGCCCTTTCTTCCAACGGTTATAAACTCTCTCTTTCGTCACCCCCGCCCCAAGTTCCAGCCAAAGCTCTCTGCCTAGCCAGGCTGGTCTTCTTCCCCATCAGCTTGACTTTTGGCACACGGGGACAGCCTGCTCCTGCACCTTTAAGATTTTACTTCTTTTTTTACCTCCAGACCTCCAAAAACACTGTACCTTCACAACTGTGTTCACAAGTAGAAGTAGCAGTTCATGATTTTCATGTAGAAATAAAGAAACTGCCAAGTAACCTATAAAAGAAAGCAGCTTCCATTACTACTTTCAAGCAATAAGCAACTTCAGGATAGAAAACTTCAGACTGTCTGTAATACAAGAAAAGTTAACTCAAACAATTACAAAACCCCAACAACAAAACCCCACTGTTGGATGACAGTTGTTCATGTTTTAAATATCAAGACTTTATTTTATTTCCAGGCAAAACAGTTATATTTAAGTTGCAGTAAAGCTCAACAAGTAAGAGCTAAGAATCCATAAACTGTGAGAAATAAGAGACATTACAATACTGTTACAGCTAAAGAGCAGCCAAGAGCACCACGAGAAATCACTTCCTGGAAAACTAACATCTTTTCTGCAAGAAGAAAAGTATATTACTTTGACTATACAACACAAATGCACTTCCTTATATCTGTTTCTCTTTTCCAAAAAATAAAGTTCCATTTCAAATAGATTTTATATTCAACTTGGAAGAGTAAAAAAAATCACCATCCTATGCCAAAAGCCCCCTCATTATTTCTTAACAAGAGGGGAACAATTCCAGAACCCCAGAAAAGAAACCTGCCAGAAACCTTTTTCTTCAAGATCCCTC
>JAVJGI010000063.1:16587081-16603120 GCA_035590275.1 Ibycter americanus
GTCATGCTCAGCACATAAAGCTGGGGGAAGGAGAAGGAAGGGGGGATGTTTGAAGTGATGGCATGTGTCTTCCAAAGCAACCGTTACGCATGACAGAGCCCTGCTCTCCTGGAGATGGCTGAACACCTGCCGGCCACTGGAAAGCGCTGAATGAATTCCTTGTTTTGCTTTGCTTGCGTGTGCAGCTTTTGCTTTACCTATTAAACTGTCTTTATCTCAACCCGCGAGTTTTCTCACTTTTACTCTTCTGATTCTCTTCCCCATCCCACTGGGTGGGAGTGAGCGAGTGGCTGAGTTGCTGGCTGGAGTTAAACCACAAGTAGTACAAGGCTGCTTTTGTGTGTTAAAGAGAATGCATCTTTTCTATGCACTACCCAGCTTTTTGAGGACATCCTGCACCACAGAGCAGTTAAAGAGTTCATTGCCATGTCTGCGGGAAAAAGAGATGTCCCTCTGAGAACGTCGGATGCAACTACAGCACCTGAAGGCTGTTAGCTGCATTTACAGGGGTTTAGTAGCCTCCAGACACATTACAACTGAGTCCCAAATGAAAACTATCAGCTATATCCCACATATTTCATTTTAAAAGGTCCTAGTCCAAGCCTGCCCAGGTTTTGACTTTTCAAGCTTTGACTGAAGATGTATGTAAAGACAAAACTACAAACGTGCAGGTTCCCCACTACCAAATAGCTGCAAAACACAGAATTTTATCTGCACTGTGTGTTTCACTACTGCCCGAAATTGCCATAGTTCAACCTTTAACCACACCTTGTAGGACTGGTAGAAATATATAAACAATGAAGTTACAAGTGTAGGAAGAAAAAAGGCAGGGAAGAAAAACATACAGGATAACGTATAAAAAGATATAAAATATACAGGAAAAAACTGTCATTTTATTGCGTAATAATATGACAACAGGGATTAAGATACTAAAACGTTAGTTATTTCAGAGTCTTAAGAACCCTTTTTTACAGAGTAGGAGAACTCCGTCTTGAATTACTCCGAATACATCACAGAGTATTTCCAGGCACCATTTCCTCCCACCTGCCCAGCCCCCCAGGGCTTTGCAGATGCGGGGCCATGGGGTGCCTGGCTGGGGGGCACGTGTGACCCACCACCCTGTGCCATGGTGTGGGGTGGCTCCGCCGGCCAGCGAAGGGCGCTGAGAAACTTCCAGAGCCACAGTAAATCAATTTCTTCAAAGTATTTTACCCACACCTTCAAAAAAACATGGGTATTCAGTCCCTGTATTTGCCGTAAGGATTATGAAACACCACATCTACCTACCTGAAAACCAGGAACGGGCATTAAATAAACACAGCGAAATTTAACTTTTCATCCGCGCTGCAATAGGGCTGCCAGGGCAAAGGGAATCCCATGTAACGAGAGCTGAGGCAAAAGGCGGGCTGCCTGCTGCTGCCCGGGGGCTCGGCAGGGCCCAGCTGCCCCCCGGGGGGCTCGTCAGGGCCCAGCTGCCCCCCCCCGAAGGTCTTGTCAGGGCCCAGCTACCCCCTGGGGTCTTATCAGGCCCCAGCTGCCCCCCCGAGGTCTTGTCAGGGCCCAGCCGCCCCCCTGAGGGGCTTGTCAGGGTCCAGCTGCCCTGCGGCCATGAAGGGCAGCTTCCCCGCCCCGGGCAGGGTGGAGGCCGCTGTGGGCTGTGCTGAACAGGCCTGGAAGAGCCGAAGAAGATGAAGTGGAAATGAAGCCTCGGCTCGCTCTGGCCTGGCACCAAGCCCTTGAGGCGCTGTGATATGTCTGCGCGGCGGGTGAGGAGCGGAGAGCTGCGGTGGGCAAGGTAGGGCCTCCTGCAGGCAGCCTCGGTGGTGGTGAATGGCGCCCTGGACACCCTCCCTCTGGGAAGATGCTTGTGCAGAATGGACGGGTTAGGTGTGTCTGCTGGGTTACGGTAATGGTTTTGCAATGGGTGCCATGCTGAGTGCTGCTGTGGTGGGCGCTCTGGTGAGGAGAGGTGCCGTGGGCTGACTGGGGCACTGCGGGCCTGAGACGCGCTGGTGTGGCTGCCGCCATCTCAGGGGAGGGCTGTGCGGTCGCGGGTCTGCCTTCGTCTCTGGCGTGTTCAGGCCGGCATAGCTGCTTCTCCACCTGCACTTCTGTATGGCTTTCTCAGTCAGGAAAAACGCGTGTGAGTGGTGTGACCGATCTTCCATCGCTTGCCCTGAAGGCCCGCCAGCCGAGATCGCAGCAGTGCCCTGGGGAAGGATGGAGCGAGGTGCCAGGGCTCGGCCAGCCCCGTGCGCGCCGTGTGAGGAAAGCTGTGCTTCTGACCCGCTCAGCAAAGCGCCCTGGTCCTGGGTGTGCTGGGTAGGTGAGGCCATTACAATAGCAGGTCTTTGGTAGAAAAGGATTAAATTTTTCTGTGGAATTATGAAATATAACTGGGCTTGAAGCTGGGTTGCCTTTGGAAAAGTACTTTATTCTGGTTCTGGTAATGTCTTACTGAAATTAACTGACAACAATAGAAATTAGTCTTGTCAGGAATAGATACAAAACCCAGTCTAAGAAAGACACAAGACCTAAAACTAATTCACCAGTTTCTTCAAGAAAAAAGCAATGCTTCCTTTTATACGCTCTAAGCTTTTCCTGTTCTTGTTAATTTGTGTGCCACTGCAGACCTCCTTTTTAGGACCAGAGCTAGAGATGATCTGAATAAGCCTGCTGGGTGTGAGCTCCTGCAAGCTCTAGGGAAATACTCGTTCTTCTCTAGCTTAGAATTTTTATTTCTAGTTTTTACTAAATTAATGTAACTTTCCATACGGCTTCCATCTTAACATATTGCAGAAAGTCTTTGCTTTGAGGAAGCAATAAACTATATAAATGAGCTGAAAGATAGGAACCAGCATTTGTCACAGTGGGGATCCAGCAATTCTTTACTGAAGAGTTTTGTGAAGCCTACTCAATACTTGAGGAAAATTTGTAGGATGCTTAACAAGAAGTTGCTAACAGATTAACTTCAGGGCAAAGGGTGAGTGCCATCTGCACTCTGCCTTCCTGAGCTTCAGGTGAGGTCCACTTGGCAAACTTGAATACTGCCATTTCCTCTCAGAACAGTGAAGGCTTACCCGTGTGGCTCTTATTAACGTTAATGCAGTTTTCTTGACTGCACAACTAGATCTTACAGGTCTCATTCAGGAGGGTGAGCTATAGTGTAAAGGACATCATTTGCCCTGAAATTAGCATCTAATAGCTCATGTAACTAGACAAACCATTCCTCACAGAAATCAGACTAGAACCAAGCTGACTTCATTATGAACAGACACATCGGTATTTTTGTATTTATTAAATTAAAACCACACAAAATATAACTGCACACAAGAACACACATCTGATATTTCAATGTCGTATCTCACAAAGAAAAATCTCTTGCTGCAACTCTTCCCTTTAATTAGCAGAAATCCAATATGCAAACAGTTGTTTAACCATAAAGGCTTTAACTAATCAAAACAAGCTGAATTCCCCTTTCTAGGAATACATCATAACCACACACAGACACACACACAGAGTTCCAAGGCAAGTTCTGCAGCCCTGAAGTAGACAAAACTTCCACAGCAAACTTGCCTGTGTTTGCAGAATAATTAAATTCCTATTATTTTCGTAGTTGGTCATTTACAAGCAAACTTTAATATTTTTAAATACTTAAAACAAATTTCACTTTAACAATTATTTACAAAATCTTTACTAAAGATCAACATCCTGCATAAAGGTGACCTCAAGGATACATCATTGCTACCATGCTACAGTTTGCACAGAAGGGGTATAAAGGCCATTGCTAGTTTTGGAAGGCTTAAACCCTTTGTTGATATAGCATAAAGGACATTAACCTATGGAAGGCAGAAGAGGTCGTAATTTCAGTGCAATTACCCATTCATGACTTGTTTTAAGTATATCAAGACGATGAGTCCAAAAGACTTGGGTTTTGAACTATTGACCATTTAGTTCTTTAAGAACTGATTTCATGGAAAGTTTCCAGGCCATCACATTTGTCTTCTACTGGTGATATGAAGAAGTTGCATAGGGACCTTCCTCATTCTCCTCCTCTCTAAAAAGAAAATGATCATAATCATCAGATCAGGAACATACCATGTCTCAACAGCAAAACTGTAATGCAAATGCAGATGTCTATTTTGATCCATTATGAAAACCGGTTAAGACTGGCATTGTCTAACAGGAATATTACTTGCAGTATACTACTGTTCAGTATGCATCTCTGGAGTTCTTGATTATGTTGTTTCAAGAACAGAGTGCTGAAAACAAAGCTGTGTAAGTTCAACATTAGAATGTTATCTAGAGTTTAATGAACTATTCTTGACACTTAAGTGCCAAATCAGTAAGAAATAGTGTAAAGGATAAACAAGTGGAGGGCATGCTGGAGTTCCAGTACTGTTGCTTTCAATTCCTTTCTTTTAAAAAGCAAGCTTAGTTGTAGGTTTCTTTCAGCCTTTTGATTGGCAGGGGATACAGATGGACCAAATGAAGCAAGAACAGAAGCAGTCCATCATAGTTCTAGCTGGATCTGTCTCTTGATGCTGCAAGGATATTCCTTGAGTGGGCCCCTCGACATGTTACTTCCTATGCATCAATCCATATTGAGACTGATCACTTCGATTTTCTCAGGAGAAAATAGTTGCTCCCAAGTGCTACTGTCAATGCAGTGACTGGATAAACCAAAGTTGTGTTGCTATTCAGAAAATCTCAGGAAAAATCAATCTGTCTAATGTTTACTTGACAATATAGCCTTTAGAAAAATGTGGTTATGTAAATCTATTGCAATGCAGCATCCCGTACTAATTCACGTGTGCTAAGTTCCCCAAAGATCATTGTTTTCTACTATTGTACTTCAAAATTATGTTCTTGAGAGCCTATTCTTAAAGCTGCTGCCAATTCTAGTGTTTTGGTGAGAGCAGAAAGACTTAACAGTTGCTACACTGTGAGCTTCAAAGGATTTCCAGTTACTTTTAATACTGTACATGCCTCCATACAAAGGTAAGGTTATTCAAACAGTCCAGTAATGGTATAAAGCAAAAACTGTATATTCCAGACTGTAATGATGCAGACATTTCCCTGTGAACTTCTAAACATGATCATTTATCTACAATTTAAATTTCATATAATCCTCCCCTGAACAGAATCAGAGGAAAGAACCCTACAAACTAATCAAGCTGCTGAGTAACTTGCACTCATCTTCCCAGCCCTTCCCTGTTGGGTAGTCCAGCAAAATTATCATCTTAAGCCAAAGACTTGGTATTTCTTTTGCCTTGAAACAGTCTTGTCAAAAAATGAAACCTCAAAAAAAGAAAAAAAAAAAAAAGCTTTTGGATGAAAGTGATAATTATTGCAGGATGTGTGGTTACAGTAGTAGTGAGAACAGATTTTAGCCTTTAAAAATACTTATCTGTTTACATTAGTGATGCTACAGACCCAGTACCAAGCACGACTCTTAAGATACCGACGATCTGTGTATATTTAAGTAGTATCTTGTATCATCCATTCTGCATTCAAAACTGCCATAGAATACTACAATTTGCAGATGCTGTTCATAATAACTAGCATGACAGTAAAGTAAGGAAGCAAGCAACTCCTTTTTAGTTGAATAAACACCAAAGCACTCTTGATCTATAAATTCTCTCAAGACAATAGAATTTAAAACTTTTTTCAGAAGTAAAATCTACCAACATACCAAGCTTGCAAGACTAGACTGCAGGACTGTAAAATTCAAGCATAACTACTTGGCTGAAGCTAAGTATTTCCAAAAGTTTATTCTGAAGCTCTGATACATGCCCTTCTGGGGCAATGGGTTTCTACCCACGTATGCCCAGAACACAGCTGCAAAACGCAATCTCCTGCTAGTTTGTGAGGATGTAGGATAACTGTTATATTTTCAGCCCTCAGGCTGCCCAGTAAGGGAGAAACTTACTTTCTATGCTTTATGCTGATAATTACTTTGTACTACTTAGTTTTGTTAATTCCTCTTTTAGGAGAGTAAAACGTGGCAGGGTTACAGCAAGAAGACCTTCCCTTTAACCACAGGCTGCCAGAATTGGCTTTCTGTTGTTCTTCCTAAAAGCCTTAATATCAGAATAACATCCATCATGACACAGCAACAGCCAAACACTGGACCAAAATTAGCTGCAGTTGATTATGGTGGACAGTAAGGGTGAATATGGAGAACTGAAGAGCTGAAATAGTGATGTTATATTAGCAGGTCTTCAGACATCAAAATAACAAAATGGCCAGTCCAGGCTGTTTTGTCCCCACTTCCCATGTGAAATACAGACTTGGGCTATGGGGTCTTACTTGGCAATTGTCAGTAGAGGGCACAAGACTGGCACTTGAGTTACAGCTAGCTTTGCAGGGTTTCTGTATGTGGCCGGGACATAAGAACCAGGTAGTAGGTCATTCTGCTTGAACCTAAGCAAAGCAGTGACTGGTTGTAATGTGCAAAATAAATTTCTGACCAAGGCTCAGGCATGCTGTACCTGGCAGTAAGGGTTGGCAAGAACAGCTTCTAACCTTCTGTCCCAGGCTGCAGTACTAGGCTATGTGATGAGGTCTACAACACAGTACTCCCAGCCAGGGCAATGGCCAGGTAATATTACTAGTGAGATCTTCAGAACTGTACATAGCAAGTACCAGTCTGTTCCAATGGCTTAAAAACAAGCCAAGCTTTACATGAAATGAAATTACATAGTAGTAGCTCCAGCCCATGGCCCACAAGCACCAACATGGCAGTTTGTGTATGTTTAATGACCAAACAATTTTCTTCACTTTTAAGATGCTTAAAATAGCAAAGTGGTAAGTCACTACAACATTCTCCTTCAGGCAAAGGGAAAATAACAGCACAGCATTACAATGCTTTGTAGTGCTGTCTCTTCCTGTTTGCTGTTGCAACTTTGCCCAGTAGGTTACAGGAGCTGGAAGACATCTACTGCAAGACATTCTATGCATCAGGCTACAATAAAAGTGCTAATAACCACTTCTGTAAGATCAAGTGCACCTGAGTGTGAACAAGTAAACTCTAATCCAACGCTTGGATGCTTCTAGAATCCACTATTAAACAAGCCAGTGATCTGAGTTTGTGAGTTAATCACTTTTGGAAGTCTGAAAAGATTCTCCATAAATTTCTACTATTCTGCCTTCAATAAAGGGAGCCTCCTTTATTGAGCTATCTGTTTTCTTAGCTGATAGCCAATGATGGTGAAAAATTATTGGGCAAATTAACTCAATTAGTTATCAGTTTCAAATGCTTCAACACCCTGCCCTTTCATAGGTTCAGGTCGAGGCACCTGAGCAGATGACAATATATGGTTCTGTTCCCATGCTGCACACCAGTTATACCGGCTCATATAACCAATAGTGGTTAGAGTGGCTCTATTCAATTACAAGGTTTTCAAAATGAGACACTACAAGGCAAATGCAGAAAGATGTGACCTATCCCAGAAGCGGAGTGTATGGCCTTAGCATTCCAGTCTACCGCAGTACCACCCTAAAATCTTAAGGACTCTATAAAGAGCTTGCATTAGACCTCTGGTGTTCAACTAGCTGATACAAAAAGCATCACTGAACATAATTTCAGTTTCAGCATCCTGAAACATGCGTAACAGCATCTTGGGCAACATGAAGTACTACTATATTTTCTCAAACTATTACAAGTTGCTTTTCTTGCATGTGTGTATAAACTAGTAATTGGTATTCTTCCCTAATATGCAAATACATGAGTTGGTGACATATGCCACAAACAACTATATTATCCTTTTGCATTTCTTTTGGTCTACTAAAAATATTGCTCAAAACAGGTCTTAATGCCTTGAGCTGCATCTTGGGTAAATGTAGCTGAATGGGGGATTCATTAACCAATGATTTCTTGCTCGATGAAACCCTCAAGTAAAAGTAGTATTACATGTAGATCTAGCCATATGCTTAAACTCTGAGTGGCACAAACTGAGTAGATCACATTACAGAATCTTTAATGCTTATTTACTTGCATGGGTATTAAACTTCAATAGCTAGTCTAAAAGTGCACCTATGTGCACTTTTTTGTGTATAATTTTTCTACCTAAAAGCAAGAGGCTTTAGCTGGGAAGAAGCTGACTTTAGAGATTAATATACTTCATTCCTTTTGAGAGCACTTAAAGGGGTGACTTCAAGAGTTACGATTAAACAATGTAATTCACCTTAAGCTGTCTTTGTAGCACAAGCCTGTTTCTGACTATGAAACTGCCTGTACAATTTGATCAGAATCAGTACATGGATGTGCATGCATTCTTGGCAACTTTAAGGGACACCAAAGCAAAGAGCAATTTAAGAGATGTCGTGATTCTCTCCATCTGTCAAATCAAGCTCACAAGTACGGTGAAGCTATGACTCTTCAGGTTTTGGAACTGACAGATCTGCAGATCTGCTTCTGCTTGCAGTTCTTTTAGTTCCAATATTCCTTTTGGTGGTGGCAGATGTAACTCCTGGTGCTCTTTCTGACTCTGAAACAGGCACTTAAGTACACTGCAGTGCTGGTGCATGTCATGTTCTAAACAGGCCTTGACAAGGCAATCTGAATACAGAAGGCCAGAGTAGCTGGAAACAGCACTTTTAGTTTTGTAAATGGTTTTCGCTAAGAATTGAGAATTTGCATACTTATGAAGCTGGTTTACTATCATGATGGCTGTCCAATTTTCACGGCTGCCTGCTCCAAGCAAGGGACAAGGTATAGGCAGGAGGGAGAATAGCTGCCTCCTGGGGAGCTGCTGGAGCCAAGGAAGGAATGTTGCCACCTTCCTGTCTGGGCCCAGAAATGCCATTGATGGTACACAGCTGAAAAGTTATCTCCAGGGCAACTGCGTCTCTCTACTCCTGCTCTGCATGGAGTAAGCATTCACTGGTTCTTTGGCACTTCCTGACAGACTGTAAAGGGGTGAACACAGCTGGAAAAGATCAAGCAAGGATGGCTTTTGGGAGCCATGACTGAAAGCCAGAGGTGGTGGGGTAGAAGGTGACGTGATGAGGACTTTATCAGACATACAGGAAGCTTTTTCTCTTGAGAAGCTTTAGGTAACATCCTGCTCAGCAGACAGCCTGCAGCTCTGTACTTCATGCTTCCTGTAGCATCATGACCAATAAAAATCTGCATAATTAACAAAATCACCTGCTAAATCTGAACAGGAGGTGGGAAAGTAACTTATCTTCCTCTATCCATTATTCCTTGGGAGGAAATCTGGTACCAGGCCCTAGTTTCCCAAGTTGTAACTTAAACAATATAGGAAACAGATATTGGTAGTAGCAGTATACTACTTGTGTGGTGTCACTCTTGCTGTATTGGCTCTGCTTATGGTGTAGCAAGGTCCACGTGAATTTCCTTCTGTAAATTAGCATGTTATTTTGTTGAAGGGATGTTAAAATAATTGCCTTCCTCTGGCAGGCACTGGGGTTTCCTGCCACCCAGCTTAACTGCTGGGTCAACAACTACTCTGATCTGTTAGATACGTATGTCTAATGATCTGAGAGCCACAGCAGCACATTTTGATAGATGCTCTACGTTGTTGTAAATGTAACAATGCAAGTGAATGAGTTTGAATAGAGAAGAGTCCGAGTTCCAACAGCTATTTTTCCTCTTTCATGTAATCAATTCAAAAGAAAATAACTGACAAGTGTGTTAACAAGATGTGAAACCATTCCAACCTTCCCTGTGACTGTAACTCTAAACCTTTGGCAATAGAGAGTTGTATATGGAGTGCAATAGGTAATGAATGACCTTAAGATGTCTTAGGGTTTATTTCTCCAAACAAGACTTGTCCAACTGCTAAATGCAATATACTCCCTCTCAAATTTTTGTCTATTGAACAAAGTTTTTAAGTTGCTGAAATAATACCTAACTTCTTATAGAAATAATGCTCAATAGATTTGGTCCTGAAAGGTTACTTTCTTCTTAACATGAAAAGTACGTTGCTTGCACTCAAAATCAAGAGTATGTGAAATGAACCAGGATGATGGAAGAAGTTTTGCATTAAACAGATTTGCAAAAGCAAAGTACATATCTGCAGGCATAACCTCCCTCCAGCAATCTGCCAAGAGGAACAATACCAGTTCCCTGCAGTCATACCTTTTATTGTCATGACAAAGGCCACCTTGGCATCACCCACTGAGGCAATTTCTGCAGAGAATAAACAGGCCAAACAGCCAGCCTAAGAGACTGCTTGTGAACAAGCTGAGGAAGCTTCTCCCAAGTACACAGGAAAACAAATGCTACTGAAGTCCATTCTTGCTCTATGTCTTTCTGTGCTCTCTACGGGGTGCACAGACATGTGAGGGGATCATCACTGTGGCAGAGCAGTCAAAGCATACTGCTTTTTTTATGAGAAAAGTGTGTGGGAACTCCTGGATGCCGAAGAAATACTGAAGAAAAGATAGAAGTCTACATAGGTGGACCCACAAAGGGACTGCATAGGGAAAGGAGATAACTGAAACAGCAACATGAAGAATATTTACACAATTATGAGGCTATGTGGGACAGAAGAAAAATGCAATCGGCTTCCACATAGGCCTTGACTTAGGACTCTACTGAAAACTATGGGTTTGCTTCTGGTTGCCCATTTACACAGCAAGATATCTTGCAGAATGTTGGCCTTCTAGCTCTCATGGAATATTATTGCTGTTCTATAAACAACATATTGTGAGGCAGCCTTTATAACTGCTGTATCAAGGCATCTGCTGATGGTGTGCCCTGAATGTATCTGGTGCATGACAATAACATACACTTGTTGACAAACTGAAACTACAGATGCTGTCTGAGAGATCCCACAAAGTGGGTTCAGCTTAGACTAAAAAGCCTTCAAGATGAAATTAAGATGCTTAATTCTAAAAGTGGCATTTACCTGACATTGTCATCTTTTAGCTTCCTGGCTGCTTGTTTGGATAACTTAATCTGCAAGTCCAATCTCTGTAGGAAATCTTTGGCAGATAGTTCTTCTGGTGCAGTGGGCTGATTGTCAGGCTCTTGAGGACTGGGAGAAGAACTACTTTCTTCCTGAACTGTCACTAGTCCTTCATCACAAGAAGGGGAGCTGTCAACAGTTTCATTCTCAGGAGACTCCAGTGAATTAAGTCCATTGAACAGTAATGGTTTCTCTGATATAACAGGAATATTCAGGGTTTTCCTCAGAAATATACAGTCATTAGTGAACAGTTTATTTGCCCTCTTTATTTGTTCCATCTGAAAAAGATAGGAAAAACGTTAAGTTATTAGGTTTTGGCGAAGTATAAAGTACTAACTTTCTGAAGTAGTACAGTAACTTTTAGTTACAATAAATTTATACTTTCTTTACAGCAACAATGACTTCAGGAAAGGGGTTTTTTGCATTCAAAGTGATTTCAGAATGTATGTTCTGTCTTAGCCTTGTTAACTCAACACGCTAGCTTCTTCCTTTTATGTATACTTGGCTCCAAAATATTAGTCTTTTCAAAGTCTTGCACTAGCTAAAGATGCTCTTCTTGAACAGTCTTGCAATCTCTGCACAGGCTCACATGAGCAACTTGCCAAAGAACAAAAAGTATTGCAAAAGTGCTGCTGATTTGGATTTGTTTCGGAGTAAGGCTCAGAACTGCTAGCAGCTGCTGTAGGTGAGCTCTAGTAAAAAGCATGTATAATACAAACAATGGGTGATAAATGATAAAGTTACTTTGAGCACTCTAGCACGTTAGTTATGAACAGTGAGCACCCCAAGTCTTGAAAGAGCAGTATATGCCTCCTCCATAGTATTTTTCCCCAGCTGATGCAACAAATTCAGACTTCAGATGAAGTTCTGACTTTTGAGTGAGAAATCAGGCAGTGAACAGTATGGGGGGGGACCTCTTAACCACTTCGTAATGCAGCTGCATAGACTAGTGACTGCATTTGTTCAGTAAACTGAATCTACAGCATGATCAACAGAAACCTCATGTACGTAATAATCCATGGTAAGGTGACCACATAACGGTTGAAATACTTTTCACGCAACTTTTACCCAAACTACTACTGACAACCTAATCATCAGTACAGACAATCTCATGACAGAAGCAAGAAGATACCTTCTTTCTCAGTGTACTAATACATAACGCCCTACTTGTTCTATACTTAACCTGAGAAGCCATCATAAATTCCATTGGTTTACAGGTAAAGAAAACCTCCCAGTAAAAGTTTATATTACCTTGTTACTAAGAATGTTGCTTAACTTCTTACTCACCAAAATTTCCCTTCCAAGTCAACAACAATTAAACTAGCTTTGTATTGCTCAACTGCAAGCTTTTAAAAAAGCACAGAAACGGGTATCCATGATTATGTGACTTCAAGCTTTAGTTATAACCTGAACTCATGATTTCATTAGGAAAAATCTTAAGTGAAAGAAAAATGATCATTCTAGTTCCTTGGGGATTGCAATAAGCAGAAATTCCTAATCACTACAGTACTGCAGTGATAAATGCACTCTAAACAAAACCTGCTTGAAAACAAGTATAAAGAGAACTGAAAATACCTCTTGCCTGCATTAGAAGTATTATTCAGTTTTAGTAAACTAAATGGAGCTAAATTGAGTAAGAATAAAGGCTGTAAGTCTTGTAGTAATAGGAGTCTTACTGCTAGTATAACAGCCCAGAAAAAGGTGAGTGCTCAAAGCACTAGCCACTCAGTACTTCAAAGGCTGAAGTATCTTGAGTTCAGTACTCAGATAATGAAAAAATTGCTCTACCACCTTATCTTTGTCACTCTTAAACTCTTCTAAACTTTGCCACTACTTGGGAGTCTTTCCCAACTGCAAAAGAAAAGACCGCTGTTAACAGATAACTGGGTTAACGTGCCTGTGTGCTTCTTACACTGAACATGCTAGTAGGGGAAGCTGTCTAAAACCAAGGGAAAGCAGTGGAGATTTTAGTCTTTCTTCTCTGCAGATGCAAGACTGTGTGGCCACTTGCAGAACTGGTATAAACCACTGCATGTAAGGTAGACCTGTACTGTGTAGTAAGAGAATCTGTTGCAGGGCCATTATAGATCTGGTGTCATGTAGGGGTGCATCTCCTTGGGGCCTGGGAGCCTAATGAAATCTTTCTCCCTAAAAATAAATAGGAGATTCTCTCTAGAAAGGCTAGGTATATGGGGAAGTAGTAAAAACAGTGCAGCGAAATTCAGCAGTCAGCTATTTCTACCCATTAAATATACAAAATGGTACGCTTAAAGACAATGCCAACCTGTTGATGCAGATGGCTAAAATGATGAAATGATTAGATTTAATAAACCCTTTCAAAACCCGAGTAACCAACATCCAGTGTCAGACAGTCAGTAACTACTACTAAGAGAAGCTCATTACTCTCCCAGCTCTTGAAGCTTGGAAACTGTTTTTAGTTAGCCTTACATAGTATAGGGTATAAGTTCTCCCTCAAGCTGAGTACCATCTGAAAGGCATAAAGGAAGCTTCACTTGACTCAATGAGACCTATAATGGCCATCAGATGCTAGCGTAAATGTCAATTGTCAAAATGTCTAAAAGTTGTCTGTCTTGATGGATACAAAAAAGTTTAAATTGCTGGCTGGAGCTCTTCTCTAAAAATACAATACAAAAGCTGAAAACTGAGATCTCTGCTACAGGGTAGTTGGAAGGTGATGCTTCAATAGCTGATAAATAATGCACTATACTGCTATTCTCCATCCTACTTCATTGTAACTTTACCTCCAGCTATTTCTTCCTAAAATACCTTTTAAATACAATCTCATGGCATTTGGAAGGCTGTGTACCTTTGCACTGAGTAACAATGAAATGGGAAATGCTTGGTTCTAAAAAGAACTACGTCAGCCTTGAGCAGGTTACTTGATATATGCAGTATATACTCCTTCTACAACTTAATGACTCCATACATTCATAGGTGTGTGGAGTGCAGGCCTTAATAGTTTTTTTTAGTGCTAGGAATACTCAGATGATTTGTTAGCTCACACCTATAATAGCGAAAGCATGTGCTAAAGTCTTTGCTGTTAATACTTTTAAGTGAAGATGCACTAATGCATAAACAGGTGCTGAACTAATCCATCAAACCTGCCTCTACTGACAATAGTCCTCTTCCTTCTCCCTTCTAAAGGGATACCTTTGTATGATGGAAAACAGAACTCCAACTGAACCGTATATATGGCACTAAACATTAATTCCCAGTGTTAATTTACTCAATGTTCAAAGGAAGGTCTAATGAATGCAAGCCATACAAGATTAATAGACAGTATCTGGGGAAAGGGTTCGAAGGGCAGAGGATGACGGCCAAACAAAGCACACAGATCTCTCTCCCCCAACATCGTATTTTCATCCACCTTAAACTGCCTATGCTATGTCATGCCAAGGCAGGCACTGGACAGGAGGTCTCCTGCTACAAAGGAACTCCCAGTGAGGAAAACCACAGGGGTAAATTTGGGAAAACAGTAATACTGGAGGCAATGGCAGCCAAAGATAATGCTGATGTTCCCATCACAGCAACTCTCACTTCTACCCAAGTATATGCGATGCAGGAAGCAAATACAATGACTCTTTTGAGTTACTCCTTGTCATTGTGTGAACACGTAAGAATCTTCATTTTGCTAAAAGTAAACATGTTTGCATATATTCCTTCTTCTGGGCCGAAACCCAATAAAGCAGAAAGACAATGGCTGATTTTGGCTAACTTGGCATTGCTCTTAGGTTAAACTGACACGAAACGTCCCTTTCTCAATTGAAACCTATAATGATGCAGCTCCAGTTTCTTAAGCAGAATACTAGCAACACTAAATAAATTATTTGTTTAAAACCCCAGCATTTATATACTTTAAATGCATCATTAGCACAGCAAAAGCCTAAGCTCAAACTATGAACAAAGTTTATGGTTCGTAAGTTAAACCTCTTTTTTCAGACTGTACAGGTTTGATCGATAGCTTCACTTTAGCTGAAAGGGCGTTGTAAAGTGTTTAGAAATGCCTTTTTTCTAGAAAACTACTATTTTAGGAATATGTTTATATATTTCACTTACTGCAGTGAGCAAATACACTTCTGAATGAAGAACAACATAGCTACATCATTTAGACCAGAGACTTTTATCTATTATGGGAAACACTGCCAAAATAAAGATTCAAACAAATCAAATGAGCAGTTCAGATCACTGTGCTTTGCCCCCGTAATGTGCAAAATTTTGTTTTAATGTGGACCAGTGTAAATCCAAAATGCCATTAATCCTGTTGTCAATGAGATTTGGTCAAAAGTGGCTTAACCTGTCTTAAGGGAAGAAAAACAGACTTTTAACCCTTCTCACAACAAAGGCTGAATGCTTTTGAAGTTGCTGGAAGGCTTTGGTAGATCTTTTAGAACCAGAGAAGGAAAAGAAACCCATTCCACACAGAACCTATTAATTTGGGACTGTACTGTACGTCTTCTAGAAAGAGCCCAACTGGAAGGTGCTCTTTCCAGCAGGCGTGAAAGTGACATTGACTGTGTACTAGCACCACGCTGCCAGCTATGCCCATCAGCTGCTTGGCCCCAAGCAGTTCTGCATGTGGGACTACTGAAACTGCACACAGGCACATCAGTTGGTAGCTCACTGGACTTCAAATAAGCTGGAATGAAGGCAGGGCAGGTGAGCGCTGCTCTGCAGGGAATGGTTAGGGTCTGGAAGGGGTAGGGTTAGGGCCTGCTGGTATGCCTGGTCAGACTCTGCGTGCCTTAGGCTGGCTTACGTCGTTGAACTTCAAATACCTGTGACTGTGAACATTATCCACAGAAGTAAAAGGAAGAGAAAAGCAGCAATGCTTTCAGATCAGTGGTAAATCAATTCTGGGCTGGTAGATGACAACAGAAGGATTCCAAGTGCTGAAGCTCCTAGAAAGAATTCTTTGCTCTTGTCGCAACCTGTATGTCAACCTCAAAATAATTACTCTCTTCAAGATAAGTTTAATTACGTTGGCGTTTTTTAATCTGAAGCGAGGGTAGCGGTGAACTGTCAGAGGAGCAGAGGTTTACCCGGTGGGCGGTAGGGCACCCCCTCTCCCCAGGGCCGGC
>JAVJGI010000063.1:16604210-16665615 GCA_035590275.1 Ibycter americanus
CCGGCAGCGCGGAGCCGCTCGCTCAGACCGGGAAGCAAAGAGTGTAAAAAAGAGTGTAAAAGAGAACAGCTTCGGGCATAAGTGCATAAATACAAAAGCAGTGTAGTTACACCGGTGTTATTAGAACAGTAAGAGGTGGGGGAATTCGTTAGAGGAAAAATATAGAACATTCGTGTTATTGTAAAGCAAATACAGTAACTTTTTACGCAACTACTTCTTGCCAAGGAACCTGCGTACGGGCTTGCTTTGGCAGCGGAGCCAGGGTGGCTGAACTGGAGCTTTCTAACAAAAACTGAGTGGTACCTGTGGATGGTGCGTGTGTGCGTGTCCTGTACGGGCACAGTATGCACCAAACACCGAGAAGCAGCCTGCTCTAGGTGGCTGCGCTTGAGCAGGGGTATTGGGCAAGATGCTCCCCAAAGGTCACTTCCAACCTCAACCACGCTGGGATTCTGGGAAGTGGTGTATGCCTAACAAACACCGAGTCTGGTATAATAATTTTCTGTCCTGGGAAGTCCTAGAAAGGCAGGCCTCCAGCTCAAGCGAAAAAAGACACACGCGATAACCTCAGCATTCCTCAGCCCAGTATGTAGTCACATAATTATTTGGAAAAATGAACTACATCGACTGACATAATATCTAACTGTGGGTTTTAGATTATGTTCAGCGGGGCAGCTCATGGAGTTGCTGTAAGGAATACAGTACAAAAAGCAAGGCAGCTCTGACAAATGTTGCTAATTTGGCTACAAGTTTCCAGACGTTAAGATAGGAAAATATAAAAGCTGCCCTGCGATATGCATGAGTTACTGACAAGGAATGACACATCAGCACCCCACCATCACATAAGAGAAGCCAATGTGACAATCCTAGAGTGTCCAAACAGAGGAACTGTAGACGATGCATAGCTATATCAGGGCAGTACAAGAGATTATGTAAATTAACGGCAAGAAAAGGTTCGCTTTAAGTTTTCTGCAGTCTTCAATATATTTGGGAAGTTGGAGGCTCCCCTGGGGATGTCCAATTGAGTTTATACCAGCTGTAGAAAGAGAGCATCAACTTGTGACACCTCTGTGCTTTCAATTCCTTGTGAAATTAAGTTGATCTGCTGAGCTGCATCAGCAATTCAGCTGTGACCCACCTAGCAGAAGAGCTGAACTGCAGGTCAGCATTTATTAAAAGTGTCTACTGTGTGTGCGGTGTGGAGTCATGGATCAGCTTCAGCCTCTTAAGGGTGATCAATGGAAATTACAAACATCTGGATGCCTTCCTAGAGCTGGAATTACTCAGACCATTTACTTCAGCTAAAGTGGCTTTTACTAAAGGGGAGCTGCAGTTCCATAAAATGGAAGTGCTGTTTAACATTACCGATACAATGAGAAGAACATGCAATATCAATTAGTTTGAAAATGTGGTTGACAGCTGCACTAATATTAGATGGTATTATTCCCTCTAATGTTATCTTAAACTCTATTTATATGCAGAATATGTGCAATACACTTCAAGTCATCTGTCACAACTCTGAGAACAGCAGAAGCATCCCTTGCATTAGTATAAAGATACCACAGGTGTTTTAATGTTGAAAACTTTATTTCAGTGTTCTTCTGGAGTTGCTGGATTGTCTTTTGTTTGCATCAGCAATTTGTGGAGATGTTTGTTTCTTACCCCAAAGTCCATATTATAGCCAGAGGAACATTTGGATCTGGGATGTTGCCAAGATGTTTGGTCTGATTAGCTGTCTGCATAAAGTGAATACCCTCTAAACCAAAAATTGAGTTAATTTGAGCCAGAGCTTAAACTGGGTAACCCATTTTTACCTGTGTTTTTAATATGCATTCAAAATGAGTTACAGAAGCAGCTAGAAGTGTGTTGCTAATGAGACTTCATTTTTGAAGAAAATTGTGTTAGCAGTGAGAATGTTGTGTCCATGCTGCTGAAATATCTTCATGGAGTGGTCTATGATCTTGTGAAAGCTAAGGGAAATACTAGCTTGCCTAGGGTTTCTTGGCTTTAAGTTTAAGACGAGAAGCCCTGGGAGATTGTTAGTAGTCAGGTCCCTGCCTGACCTTGGTAGAAGTTGGAGCTCACTTGCTTCACAATGTCATACTAACCGGGGTTTGAGTTGGCACTGTAGTGCCAGCTGGCCTTGTGCCTGCACTGCCTGCTTGTTGGGTTGCCCTGTATCTGACTCCAGACAAGCGAACGAGCTCCTCTAGCAGAATGGTTTGCGCTGATCACCTCAAGGTGCAAGCATTCAATGAGGAACGTCAAACTTGCCACATCAGAAAGAGTCCCTGCTATAGCTTTGGGATTCTCATTTCCCCATAGCAATAGTCTCCCTCTGATCTCTGAATCAGCAGCTTATTGACATACATGGGTATTTCCTGGTGGGCAGGGGCTATATGGCAATTAGTTTTAATGTGTTGGTTTACTGCCCGATCGTGACATTCTCTCTTCAGCAAGGGAATCTCTTGGCACTACTGGCTCCCCTTCCTTCCTCCTGGTTCTCTCCTGTCTTTCCTCATTACTGCTTCTGTGATTTCTTTCCCCACAGTAGCTTCCAGTTCCAAGAAGCTGTACTTGCCCAAACCTGTTTCTTGCATTAAAATCAGTAATTCTTTAGGTAATGCTAGCGTTGAAGTCACGTAACTGGGGATTGGATTTGACACTCTCATCAGGCTTACATGGGACAGAAGAGTTCACTCCTCTGAGTTATTGTTCTAAGGCTGGCTGCAGACATCGTTACATCTATTACTCATTTCATGTTTGGGAGGTTATTTCTGCAAATACAGCAGCTAGAAACATACTTCTAAAAATCAAAGCTTTAATTTCAGAGACCTCAACTAGGCATTGTAGAGTGTCTGCCTGACCTAAGGGTTGCTTAGAGCTGAGTATGAAGAATTGGAAACCCCTTTCTGCATTTCTGCCTGCCTCACTGCCCCCTCGCCCCAGGACATCTTCAGACTTAGATAATACTGGCTTTACATTCTTATGTAAAATTCTCGTACAGGAATTGGATAAGGACAAAAAAGATGCATGGGAGCTAATACTACAATATTTACTCATGCAGCAGTAATTAAAGGTAATTCTAGTGAATCATTCAGTTTAGGAACTCTCACTGCCTCTTCTGTATTTCTGAATTTGTTCTGAGGATAAGAGTTTTCTTTTCAGTAGAGCTTCATGACGAATTTTCTAAATAACAGTATATAAGTCTATGCAGTCCATTGACTTCCAGTTAGTATTGGATACTTAGCTGCCATTTTATCATTGAAAATCATCCATATCTAGATCAGTAAGTGCACAGTGGTCTTGATTTATTTTAAATTATATATGGATGAACAGACTAAAGTCAGCAATCTTCTAAAATAGAGATCAGTATCAAAAGAATCTAGTTAAGGTGGCCATATGATTTAACAGCAAAGTAGAGAAGAGAATGCCCTCTAGCTAGGTAATCATTCTGTTAATGATTAGATATTCATCAGCTACTTTGTCAGTAAAGAAACCCAAATTTGCTTAGTAAAGAATTAAATGAAACAGCGAGCATTTCCTAACTTTGATGTTTATGATGATGCAAGCCAGAGACATTACTGTTTATAATAGTTGTACAGATGTAGGACAGGGATGTTTTAATTTCAGGAACAATAAAAAACCATCCTTGTGGGTTATATGTGTGAGCAGAATCACAGTAATTAGCACAGAATAGACAAAAAGAAGGCTACCCCCTGGTAATGAGTGGTGTATCAAGCTATGCTGTCCGCCTCTGCTCATGTTGCAACCTCTGACAAAAAAAAGATGTAATGTAGGACAAAGATCAGAGACAAATTCTGCCTTTTAAGAATAATAGCCCTGGGTTCTGCAATTAATTGCAGCAAGGAGAGGGTCTTGCATAAATTTCACAAAGGAAAGTAGGTTCGTCTGAATTGATGCACATTACTTAAGTTGTGCACATATTCCTCATCAAAATAAGGCCATTATATAGCAGTAGCAGCTGTGAGCTATTATTAATATTTAATGCTCTTAGCAGGGGTTAGTATGGGTTTCTGTAATAAGGTTACAAGACCATGTTGCCATATCATGTGCTGTAGATTTGCATTTTCAGAGCTTTTTTGGCTTTGTATAAACTGCCAGTGAAGTTCTATTTATTCTCCTCCCCTACCATTTGCAGAGGTTGAATATCTTTCTAAGGTGCATTGCAGGGTATGATTATCCATTCTTTGTTGCCTGTAACTACTTATACATCACCTGCTACTTAGTAATGTGAATGTTGGGAGTCCCATGCTGGTAGGAGCAACCTTGCACAGGAAAGGATGCAAGTGGTTTAGGTCCCATGGTGAGGGCTGGCTTGTGCTATCACAGATGTATTCTGTTTCCTCCAACCGTGTGGTTTTTCACATGTCTGCTGGAGACCGGTGATACCAGTCAGCCTCTTCCTCCTAACTACATCTTTTGACTGATACTTGTTTTCTACCTGTACATGTTGAAAGGGCAGGCAGTTCTTGGGCAATTCGTAGTTGTTTCTGCTGAAAATAGGTGGGCTGAATGCGCAAGATGGAATCACCATGTTTTGTACATCTGCACCTTAGAGAGTGGCATCCATGGCTGTATTAGACCTTGGGACATGGGGCCAGCAGGCAGTACCCAGCACAGCACAGGGGACTTGGCAGGCACGGCGGTGCTGCTGACACTGCCTTAGAGGAGTGTGGGACAAGTTGTCCAGTGGCTCTTCAGGGACAGCCTCTGGCCTTCAGGGTCTCTTCTTTTGCTCAGATCCTTTTAGCTTTTTTATTGTTTGTCAATTTTCCTTTAAGTCATAATCCTTGAAATCAAACTGTTTACAGCTCTGGTTAATAAGTTACCAGACAGTGAAGTCAACAGTCCAGAAGGGGGAAACATTTGGAGCAGCAGCACATATAGCCATTAACATCAAAAACTGCATAAAACGCTGTTCTACGCCAAGAAGCAGTTGTTAGGAAGGTGCCCTGGGACAGTATCTGCTGTCCTTCAATGACCCCTGGGTTAAATGTATTCGGTTTACAACTAAAATGTTGGGCTATAGCCTTCCTTAAATTCATGCCTTGCTAACGATGTATGCAACCCCAGATTATGTGTTGCAGATGGATATGTGTTGACTAACTTCATAATATGTCAATAGCATGGTCCCTTTTGCACTGTTTAGCCAGCATATTAGTGACAGGAGATATTGGCAACATACCCTTTACCTCCCAAGATCGCTTATAGATTTGCAGGTGGTGATGCCTTATGTTGCGTATCTGTTGTTAACATGTCACAACATGTCTTCTGTTGTTGTCCATGTAAACTCTGCTGCAAGGTGATGGCAGCATGCCATGCTCATTTTGAAAGGGCAGGAGTGCAGAGAGGGGTGCCAAAAATAGTGTGCTGAAAACATGGAGGTAAATAGGAGTGAAGAACTTTTGTGGTGATTCCTTTATCACTGGACCTCATGATACCATATTTGATTTGAATTTCCAGAGTGAAATTAATGTAAAAATCAGTTCTTGCATATTGAATTGGAATATTAGTCATTGCAGAATACTTCTGAGTTTAAACATGCTTATAATTTAGCTTCTGTATGTTTCTGTTTATGCTGCCTCACTTGCCTGTGCTAACTGCTGCTTCCCATAGGCTTCCTCTGTTCACACGCACTTGAACCCCAGCTAAGGCCTCTATAATGCAGGATCCTCAATGCTATCCTGCTCTGTCATCACTGCTGAGCCTTCTGGTGCCAAGTTAACAACAATAATGTCTTCCTTTCCCTGCTGAATTAAAATTCAGTGCAATTAACCCCTGGTTTAGCCTCTTTTAATTAAAAAAGCAATGAATACAACAAATCTGGATGCAATATGATGGTTAATGGCACCTCCACTGATAGTAAACCCAACAGTAAGCATAAGAAAGACAACTCTGGCATGTGGGAGAGCTGTGCAAAATAGTGACAGGGATGGTAGTAAGGAAGTGTCTTGTCTTTACCCCATTAATTCTCTGTGAGTGGCTTCTTCACTCTCAACATTTTTGGTTGGAGAATATTTTATTGGAAAATCTGTAAACAGGTGACTCACCACTAGAAATGGTTTCTTCATACATTAAAAAAATATTTTTAAAATATATCAATTCAATATTTGCTTGTCAGTGGGTGTTTTTTCTTTAAAATGTCATTATGCACCTCATTTTGCTAAAGTAGTGCCAGTCACAGCACTGTCTAGAGCCAAAGGGAACTTTCCTGGTTAAGTGAAGAACCACAGGGAAAAAGACTGCTTTATTTATATGTTATTACATATCCTTTTTTAAGCTTATTTTTACCAACAGTTTTGTATAACCTGTTCTAACAGGTCAAGAACAACTTGTTTATTTTATACATGCCTTTAGATTTGTTATAGTTCAGGAAGACTTAAAAAAAAATAATAAAAAAAACTTTTAACCCTTCCCTGAATCTTAGGGTTCAGTACAGTAGCAATCAACTAGCAGTTTCAAAGAGGTCTGTCCTTTATCAAAGTGTATCTCAAACTGCTTCATCAGGGAATCCAAAGAAGCTGTCCAGAAAACCCCCAAGAACAGGAATGAAGTCAGCAGACATGCAAGAATCGAGATCAGAATATCAAGATTTTCATCTCCATGTGCTACCTACCTAACTATACTTATTCTCCCTTGTGCCTGCTCATTGACCTTATTTCTCTTACCTGTCCATCCTCATCCTACCTTTCCATCTTTTTGTTGCCGTTTCTCCTTCTTCAGGTTGGATCTGGCCTCAGCTATGGAGCTGAAGTAGTGTAAGACAGAATCTGAGCTGCCAGTAGACTCTGTCTGTCCTCTAGACTCCAGTTTGCTTCAATCTGTGGAGTCACTTAGGTCATTAAGAGTGTAATTTTGAAATTCAAGCTGTAAATCTTCAGCTGCCTGCAGATAACCCAACAGTCCCCTGCCCACTTGAAAGAGCTAGGAGAAGCATACAAATGCTTGCTCTTGTGATGTATGCTTGCAGGGTATATGTGTGTCTGGAGGAAAAAAAGCTTAGAAAGAGCAGCAGTTGAAAATATGGGGGAGGGAACTGGCTTCTGAAATTAGCTGTCCTCACTGACTGCAGAGGATGCTTCCGATTACAGCTTCCCCAGGCCTAGAGGTGGTGGCCCTTGGGATGCTCCTGTTGCCGGTAAGAAGGAAAACTACTCTTTTCATAAGAAGACAAAACAGTGACCAGGGTGCATTTAAAGCTGTGTAGCAAGTTTCTATTCCAAGAGCTCTTTTGACCTTCCAGGATGTTTACTGGTGTATATTTTCTTATTGTGGGGATATTTTAATTTGGCCTAATTGGCCTTGTAGCTCATGTTCTCAGTCAGTGTCTAAAACTGGAGTATGTTTTTGGCCTGCAACTATTTTTAGGTCGTGTAAATGGGGCACTAAATGTGCAGTGTTCATGCTTTTTAATGCAGGCTTCTCACTTCGGGCAGTTGGCCTTAGAAGTATTACAGTGGTGTTATTGGAAGGGAGGTGGTGGTGACGGACCAAGTGGCTCATTGTTTGGTATCCTCACAGTTTCTGGGTGCTGTTCCTTAGCTTTTAGTCACAATTGTACGACAAGTTTGTGACCTGTTAGCAGGCAGTTGGCTGATCTGAGTGAAAGCTAACTTTTTCCATCTCTCAGGGAAATTGTTTCCACTGGGGACGAGGGTGGGAGACTAGGGTATGGGTGTGTCTGCCTTGCCTTCTGACAGCTAAGACATACAGAAATTAAAGTGGCTTTCCAGTCTCTGCTGTTACTTGTCTGGTATTGACCTCTTATTCCTTCACTGCTTACACTTCAGTACTCTGCTCATATTGCCACCTTGTTTTTATAGATACAGAAAACTTGGAGATCAACCTGCAAACAAAATTCTCATGGTGTGCTAAAACGGTCCAGCAGTTTGGTGTCCTTCATTTCCATTCCCATGGTTTTTTTACTGAAATGCTGCCCTCGAGTGGCAGCCAGCTGATTGATCTCAACTGGAGATGGAGCTGTTACTGCTGCCCGGCCGGTGCCCGGCGAGCCCCTTTGGGGGTAAGGGTCCCCGGTGCCCGGGCAGCCCCCCATGCCAGCGTTCGGCTGAGGCCAGCTGGGCAGCCTGCTCTGTGCAGGAACTGCTCCGAAGTTCCCAAGCGATGTTACGGCACGGCAGCTTGAACTCCCTGGCAGCAAGTGTCCTCAGCTTTTACAAGAAAAAGAACTGTAATTCTGAAAGAAATTTAATGATTCGAGATGCTACCCTGACCACAAGCCCTCTAAATTTAATTTATATGAATATCTTTTTCAATAACTCCATCTGTTGCGCGGTTTCTGGGTTATAGTTCATGGTTTTAGCATAGAAATGTAACTTTGTAGAAGAGGGTTTTTCTGTGGCGGGGTAGAGATCTCTGAGCTTGTCTAAGCAGTACCTCCACTGTGCTCTCTGGGTCTCCCCACAGTATTTTGTAACTTCCTTTCTGTTAAACTCTGAGCAGGCTTGGGGTTAGTCTGTGACAATGTCACACAGGGAGGTAATGTCATGTAGCAAAGGTTCTGTATGAAGGTAGCCTCTGAACGAGCTCCAGAGCACCCCAACAGTTTATTAAGTCAGAATACAAGATGAAGAGTTAATAAAGGGCTAAAGGTGGCTTGTGGGAAAGCAACTTGAGGCATTAGTGCTTTCAGTTTTATACTGTGCCTCTGTGCCAGAGGTTACAGTCTTTACATCAGCGTTACTAGAAGCATAAAGACGCTGGCTTCTCCATCGGCAAGTCATAGCTCAGTGTACTGATTTAATTTGGAGATGCTTGTTTTTCTGGGCCACTGAAAAGTATGTCAGTATGTGACTTGTTTTGCTTGCAAGTTAAAAAGCAAAAGCAAAATTGAGGAAGGGTTTTTATGTGAAGGGAGCTATGTCTTTTCAGAGGACTTTGTTTTTAGCATTCCCAAGGTATTGGAAGAATGCTCCATGTTTCCATGCTTCATTGTAGACCAACTGTCCAAAGGGATATATAATCCTACCTGTATGTTATTAACTCTTCTGGCAAGTAACAAGTGTGTCCTATTAGGAATATTCTCATCTTCTCATCTTTTCATAAAGACAGAAGATAGTGCTTTTCTTATGTACTTTAAGCTTCTATCATCCTGTACAACGTGCAAATATCATACTTACTTTCTGCATTAACTCATTTAACTAGGGATAGGCTTGTTTGTTCAAGCACCAGTATGGTTTGTGGAGTCAGGTATAAGTAAGTATATAAGGGCACTATAATTAGAATAGCTTCTTCATCCTCAAAGAATTTCAGCTGCAGAGTACCTTACAGGGAGTCCTTCAGGACTAGTTGTTTAAGTGCTTGAGTTTTCCCTACTTCCCTATTCCTTTGGAATCTCTTTAGGTGCCAGTTTGATTTTGCACACACCCCAGCTAGCTGCCCCCATCACTGCTCAGCCCTCATCCTGTAAAGCAGTTTCTGCAATGACCAGCTAATTCTTGCTCATCATCCTTTGGGTGATTAGCCTTTGCAATAGTTGTGCCTATGTGTGTATGAATATATGTCATGTACGAGTATATGAAAGCTTCTGAGAGCCTCCGTGTGAAGCATCTATGTCCCATACTGCCAGTAAAATGATTTCCTTGATGATCTGGCTCAGCTGAAGACTGCCAGTACTGAAGAGCTCTCTCAGAAATGATTTACATCTCTATTTCTAGTTGCTGAGAGCTCCTTAATTAAGACTCTAGTACTGGGCATACAATATGATATTTTTTTAATTATTTTTTTTTCTCCAAATGATTGTGTTGGCACTTAGTGTGCTTTTACCCAGCACCGTCTGAAATCCCATCAAAACAGAGTAAAGGATGGGAAGACTGTCTGGGGCATTATTACCATAGGCAAGAATATAGAAAGGAAATGCCCAGAATATTACAGCAGTAAACCAGGTACATACTAATTTATGCTCTGAATTTGCAAGCATGAATGGCAGACTTGCAAGCAGGTGTTATGGACAGCTAATTCTAGAGCAGAAGTAAAGTAGTTGGAGTGCTTGAAGCAGTGGTTATCTTTAATGTTAAACCAGTGATAAGTGAGATGCTAAATGTCAATGACTAAGCTGTATGTATATGGAGGTTTGAACAACGGTAGTTCCTGGAACCAGTTACTTTTCACTTGACTTGCAAATAAAACTAGTTAGCTGGCCAGAGCTGCAACGAGAGGAGGCAGATTCTCTTTCAGTTGGACTGTACTAGTTACGTTAGATTTCATATTTATTTATAATAAATGTGAATATATTTTGATAAATTTAATCCATTCCTTTAATTCAATGCATTTAATTTTGGTACATTAACAATTGACAATAAATGGGAATAAATTAAATGTATCAAAATGGAAAGCCAATGTATGAAACAAAAAAAATAATAAAGAAAATAATGTACTATCACGATGTGAAAACGAAAAGAAGCCCTGCTTGTTTCTATCAGAAACTGTAATAGCATGCTATCACTCAGCTTTCAGTTATATCTGCTCACAAATGTGTTTTGGTGTCTACATAATGCCATGATAACTTTAGAGTATAACAATGCTGGATTTGTGCCCAAACACCCATGACTATATAAAATTGGGGGTTTTTTACACAGAAAAAATGGACACAAACATATGCAGTAAAATATATGGTGGCATAGAATAATAAATAGGAACAATAGATTAATATCATCGGTCAGAAATAAATAGATGATTAGTAGTTTCATTGCTAGGATTCATATTTAAGTCGCCTGGTTGTTCTGGGGGGGCGGGAAAGAAAAGATCAAAGAAAATAAAATGTTCTGCTTGGTGGGTGGGGTGAATTGGGGATTTTTGTTTGAAAGCTTTCTTAGTGATTACTCTCTTCTGCAGAGTTTAGATGCAGTATGGTGGCAGAAGATTATGTGAGATGGTGAAACCTGAACTGCAATAGGGACCTATTGATTTGCTTGCTGCTTACATCAAATAATCTTTGCCTTCCTTGAATGTCAAATTTGGTTATGCATAGCATCATCAATGCTAGTGTCTTCTGTCCTTAAAGAAACTAAAGGGAACAAAATGAAGAACGCTTGCTGCCTGCGATTCAATGCAGAAAAGCATTTTTCCTTCCCTTTCTTGGCTGAAATCCTCAATATACTTTTGGCTTTAGTTTCCAGGCTCAGTCCAGCATCCATTTGTTACTGTGCAGTGAATCTGTGTATGATACTAACTAGACGTGGCAGCTCTTTTCTAAAATAGACCGTTCCAATCTGTCACTTTATTCTTTGGCACCAGGGACTTTCATTTTCCTGATATGAACTCCACTGCTGGCCATCAACCTGATGGAGTGGAAGAATTGCAGAACAAACTGCTGCCATCAGCTGATTCACCTGAACAGAGCGGTGTGTGAGACCTGCCTCGTCCTGTGAGTGTCCTGTCATTTGCAGCAGCTGGACAAATATTACCAAGATGGCAAGTAAGCCAATGGGGGCAATTACCTGAAAGAGCCCAAACATTTTATGCAAACACCTGTGCTGTTCTTAGTCATACAAATTTGCTGGAACTTGTGTCACATCTTCTTTCCTGTTAAGCAATTCTTTCAAGCTACTCTGAATCATCTCCTAACTCCATGTCATGTGAAGAGCCTGAAAAGGTATCTTCAGTTTCTCAGGATCAGTCTTCTGCTGCTTCCTGGTAAGCATCTCTGGCAGGTTTGTTTCATTAGGAAGTAATCATGGAATTAATTAGCACTTAGCATCAAGGTTGACTTTCTTGTAAAGTTGTATAAACCCCTTGAGGCAACTTGTTTGTTACATCAGTTATGGCCACCAGGATGCATTTCTCCATCAAAAAATGCAGTTTGATCACTAATGTGGCACCACTAAGTGATGCCTCTGTTTATTTATTGCTCAGTATCTTGTTTCTAGAAGAGCGTGACACATGGAAAAGGAAAGAGAAGGTGAAGGAGAAAAACAAGGGGTAAAGGAACCCATCAGAAGAGCAAAGGGGTCAGGAGCTGTGTCTTGACCTCATATGTACAAACCATGGAGCTCACCTCTGCAGCTCCATAGCCGGGAGCGAAAACTCAAAGGTTTCATGCACGTCAGGAGTAGTCAGAGCAGCCCTCTGGAGCCAGAGTCTCTGTAAAGCTGTTTCTGTGCCTCTCCATTGACTTCATGTAGGAAAAAAAAAATTTTTTAATGGTTATTGTCATGATTTGGTCCTCACCTTGCATGGATCCTGAGGAATTAGACTGGTGTTGTGGGATGGGTATTCAGACCCTTTTGTTGCCTCTGTCCTCTTCTGCAGCATAAGATGAGATACAGTGACTCTGCAAAAACAGCTGACTAGACTTTTTCTCCTCACCCCACTTCCATGTATTTAGTCATATAGATTAAACCTGGCAAGCTGACTGCTGGTATTTAATGCCTGAATTGAGAAATAAGAAGTACTGAATATATTAATCTCTTAAGTGTTGTGACCTAGTTGCCATCTGCTTTCATTAATTACTGTTTTAATTGTCAGGGTAAGAGGTTAATTTTCCTTCATTAAAAGTCATGTTTCATACTATCAGTATATTTCTGCTCACTCGTATGACTGATTAGTATGAAACATAAATTGAGTACGTAATATGCAAGAAAGGAAGAACTTTTTAAAAGTAAAATATTACATATTAATTGCTTTTCTGGTTGAGGGAGAGGTCTGTTCATGTAATCGCTCCAAGTTAGTGCTGAGAAATACGTGAAATCTAAGAGAAGTCTGCTAAAATCATGTTTCTCACAGAAGGATATGACTGTGGATATCGAGTGGCTCTGAGGGCAACATTTTTGTGATTTGCAGGGTTTTTCACCTCTTATCAAGTGCACTTACTCATCTCAGTGAATATTTGTACTAATGGCCCAAACAGCATGGGAAGTCCAATAGTAAACAATTACATGCCTCCTAGGGCAATAGTGAGTGCCTTAAAATTAGCAGGCAGAAGGATAATGTTCAGCAGTAGTTCTGAGATGCTGGCTCTGAATTAGATGCTAAAACGGGAATCTTATTTTACAGCTTGGAATAGGAAAAAGCTGGTTTGAACAAGAACTATAGGGTTTTTGTTTTAACTGGCAAAATTAACTTCCTTGAAGGAAAAGGCCTTGTGAAATGTGCTTCAGCTAACTTGGTTATATAGTGATTCTTCAGCCTGTTTTACTGAAGTAAAATTAATAATGTGTTTAATCATCCGGTGAATTGGGATCATTATTTTAGTATAGTCATAACTACAAAGAAAAATGTTAATCAATGAGATTGGATTATGCAGTGACCTTTTAAATCCGTGGTGTTTGCAGCTATTAGACTTGCTTCAAAGTAGGAGTTGGAAAGCACTTTCAGTAGTGGACCTGTTGGAAATAGTTTAAATGTTTCTGTCCAAAAAATAACAGTTGAATTAAAGAAATGCTACTTTCCAGTTACTGATTTTTGAATTCTTTGTATAATTCATACTATGAATAAACATGATATTCTCCAGTGCATCAGTGTCCTGAAAAAACAGCAGTTTTCACCTTTTGTTTATAAACCTGTAAACTTTTCCTTTTTTCTTGATTAAAGGTACTTGATGTTATGGTTTAGTATTTACATTAGTGGAAACAAGAACCCCAAGTTCTTTCAGGCAGATCTCTCTCCCCAGCAGGACTGCAGCCGCTTATGAGTCGTTGCTCAGTGGCTGTGGTGGTACTGGTCACCTGTATGGGGTTTCTGTGGGGAAAGCACCTGCAAACAAAGAAGGGTTTCTGTGGAAAGCAGTGGATGAAGACCAGGAGGTGAGGAGTCCTCGTTCTGCTGCAGAGGCCGAGTGAGGTTCCTGGGCAGTCAGTCATGCCTGGGCTGGTCCTGTCTGACTGCTGGTGCTTTAAGGGGTACCTGGGCTGGAGGTCACTGGAAAGAGCAGAATACATGAAAGTAAATGCATCCGAGTTTCTATACATTATTCTATAAGTTAGGTGCAATGGAGTGAGACATGCATTTGTAATTTTGAACTTTAAAATAGAAATAATAAAATGGCTAGTTTAGTTTCTAATCTTTTTGCAATGGTAACTAGGCTTTTGCTAGATATTTGGATTCTGCATGGCACACTGGGACCTCCCATTCAGCTGACGCTGCTAGGCCCTATATAATATAAATAGCTGTTATGAATGCACATGCAATCTTTAGAGGTAGTTCTGTAGCTTTTAATTGACCTGAGTGATTATCTAAGCTACAGTGAGAGCACTACCTGAGCTGTTCCAATGCAAGGCTTAGACTCATCTTCTTAAAAGCCTCTTTATGAATCATAACTCTTTCTGTCCTTGAATAACTTAAAATCTAACAGCATTGCAAATCTTGAGATTAATAGCCCAAACCTCTTAATGATGGTTAGTTTTGATGCACATCTGAAGAAGTAGGTACCATTACTCATCCTTACTTGGAGTGTATCCCTAGGTCCATTTTGTAACACCCTGTCGTTCTGTTTCTTCGTCACCAACTCCTGACCTGGCTCTGTAAACAGGCAGGCTTCTGTTGTTGAATGATAAATCTGGCAAACAAGTCAGTCAAGTAGAATGTGTATTCAGAGCTGACATTTCAAAGGTGAAGCCTACAAGGATTAGACTAGGGTTGAATTTATTGGTCCAGAAGTGATTATACTAAAACAGATTTCTCTGCAGTGGACAACATTGTGCCATACTGGTAATTCAATCACTTTTCTAAATACATTTGCTAAATAGGAATTCTCTTAGCAAATGCTTTTGCTTGCAAGGATTTCTGGTCATCATCTCTATTGCCAACATATCATCTGTGCACAAAATCTACCTTAGCTTCACTGACAGTCCATAAAATTTCATTTTAAGGTGTCGGCTATTACATTGGTATATCCATGTTGGTCTTCCATGTTGCCTGTATTCTCACAGGCTCTCTAGTCCTCATAAACTCAGATCTTGGCAGAGTAGCAGCATTTTCTTATAGTGACCTCTGTCTCCCTTAGTCTTCCCTAGTGTGGCTTTGTGCTGGGTGCTTACATCTGGTTTGGGGCTGAGGCTGCTATTTCAGCTGTGCCATTACACAGAGCTGCACAGTTGCTCCTTGTAGCTGGGTGGAAGTTACAGTTTACGCTGAATTTCAGGAGACTCAGGCCAGGCTAGCACTATGAATGGCATCAGTTTCTACTTCTGTTTAGACTTTGTGTCCTAACAAGAGCATGAACTCTGGTTAGCCTGTGGTGTGACATATAACAAACCTTTCCAGTCACTCTGAACTGGGTTCACATTAAAATCAAGATTCTTCTTCCAATTTGCTTATGTAAATGGCATAAGATCAAAACAGCAAAAGCTCAGTGTTCTTTATTACAACTGGACTGGTCATTCTGAAAAATAAGTTTGATCTTCCCTGTGTCATCCTGGCAATAATACCTGTAAATAGGTTAGTTCTGTGTCTCAGGACACTGAAGTGCAGGACAATAAAATGTCCTGTCATTGGAGAGCATATTTTGTTAGTCTTGTTTCATCTGCACCCAGACAGGTTTTTCTCTAGAACTCATTCAAGAGAAAGTGATGTTCTGGAGAAAGAATGTGTCCCTGCTCCTCCCTGAGCCAAAATAAGTCCTCAGCTCTTTAGACTATCCTCAGGAATTTCGTCTGGGCAGTTTAGTCATGTGGCCCATAAGGCAAGTTCAACAGGAGCCCTGAACCTTGGGCAAGTGTTTTCTGGGAGGCAGTTGGTGGCATCTGAGGAGTGGAGTAGGGAGGGAAGTCTAGATGCTGATTTACATCACTCAGTGTTGAGATTAAAATAGGGAGCTCTTCACAAGTCAGAGCTTTTTAGATACATCCAAGCCTTTAGCTGGAGAAGTCTCTCGTGCTATCTGCGTTAAGGGAAAAGCACTTCAGACTTTGAACCTTGAAGTCAGATTGCAAACTCTTGAAAGGACAGCTGTGGCACCCACACTGCTGATCCTTTTTTGCTGTGGGCATCGGGCAATTAGGGCAACAATGCTGGTCTCATTCTCCTGCTTCCTATTGCGTACCTTGTATGCATTAGCAGTACCACTTATTTTTAAACCTATTTTATACATATAGTAATCCATTTGAGTGCTTTTAGTTTAAATGGCAAATGGAGGTTCTCAATGCAGTGCCACTTACTGCTGCTATCTGCAGCCCTTTCCCTAGCAGCATAAAAATGGTGGGGAGCAGCAGGTATTACCTGAAAAAGTAGCGCAAAGAGTTAGCGAGGAGATCTGGGCTCTGTAATATGACTAGAGACTTCATTTGATGATGTATCTGAAGGTGGGATGAGCATCAGTGACCATATGCATATAGTTTTGGTGTATGTGAAGACCTTGTGATTAAGAACAGATGGATCCATCTTTCAGCTGTTAGAAATGGTCATCACTGAGGAGTCAATCCTAAAATCCTGTAATGGTAACTGTGCAAAGGTCACGTACTCAGGGAATGGTTGTGCTGCTCCATTCAGCTCAACTGGAAGAACAGGGCACAGCTGAATAGTTCTGAACACTTACAATGGGTATGTACTATTCAGGCTATGCAATGATTCAGGGATGAGTTTAAAAATGCTTAAATTGAGCCTGTGAGAATTCAGGTTTTCACATCTGAAAAAAAAATTGCTTCATGTTTTAACTTTATTTTTTCTGAGTGTTTTCTTGTCTTCCTTGCACACAGCTATTTACTATAGAACTCACAGGCTGGTCTGTTACTCCAGGCTGTGAATTTCAGTTCCTCATTGTTAAAAGTGGATCTTAACAGTACCTGTTGTATACCTTGTCCCAAGTTGATTTTTCTTTATTAAAAACTTACTTTTAGCATCCACTCTGGATTCATGTATTCCCATAGTGCATGCTGTGGCTGGAATTTCCTTTGGTATAAATTATATCAAAAGTGTCATTGCTAAAAATTACAAGCATGTAGAGCGTTAGCCTTTCTTGTTTTCTTTGATTTTGCATCTCTTTTTTCCTGAATGATTGTTTGTATAGACTTTCACCTAATACTGAAACAGCGAAAAACCCTAGCAATTCCAACTGTGTCTTCAGTTTTAAACTCTGTATTATAGCCATTTCTAGCCTATGATCTTTGGATTCCTGAAGGTTAGTGGCCTACTGTCCATCTACCAGAAGACATAAACTTATCTGTGGTAGGTCTTAGTCATCCCACTGGGAGGAGAGTGGACAAACCCTGACCTCTTCCTCCCTGACCAACGATACAACCGAGGGCATGCCTAGGAGCTTCTGATTCCAAGAATATCTTTTCCTTCCATGCCATGATGCTGAAGGGACTTTTTAAATGTTAGAGCCTGACAGGTGCTGGCAGTGAATCTCAGGTCTTTTAGTGATGAGCTCTGGGCAGATTTACTTGGTGTCCGTCACCTTGACACTACTCTTCCCTGAGGCAGTGGTCATGCCAGCAGCTGTACCCAGCCCTACTTTATCAGTGCTCCTTGAAACACAGGGCTTTCTCCCATATGCTATTTGGACTGTCTGTAGTCTCTGCTGTTTGCTGTCTGTTTGAAGTCTTTCAGTGGCTTGCCTAGGGAGTGAGTAAATATTACAACTGTGGAAGAAAGGAAGGGGTAAGAATCAAGCCACTAATTAAAAGCTGCCTAGTCTGAGTAATTCAATGGTTAAAGCACAGTTGCCATGGCATCACTGCCCCTGGATGCTCCAGCCTGAGTCATGCTCCTCCAGCCTCCTGCTCCCCTCTGCTGCAGGAGTGCCCAGCTGTGGGTGTGCAGAGAGGGTGACGCTGCTCTCCCTCCTACCCAGACAGTGAGCAAAGGCTTCAGTGACTCACAGCAGAGATCAGAGGGGAAGGAGAAGAATTACTGCAGCCCCAATGAGCTCCACTGGAAAACAGATGCATGACTAGTGGATAAATCATTGGCATCAGACTCTGTAGGAACTGCTACAGAAAACATCAAGGGGACGTCTATTTTTAACATTTTTGTCAGGTGAATGGTATTGAATATATCTGTGCCTCTGTTTCTACCTCTGTAGTGTGTGAAAGATACATACAGTACTCGCAGTTTGGGTAATTTTAAATGTTTGCACCAAAACTGTTTGACAAAATGCAGCAAACTATGATTTATTAATGGTTTGAAGATGGTCCAAAAACTTAAATGCACCTTTACCTGTCAAAGGGAGAGTGCAATTGATAGCCACCCCTTCTAAAGCAGGTATTATAAAGGGTTTGGTTTTAAAGTGTAAAGTTGACATTGGAGGGGATGTTCTGTGGATCAGTAACCTGAGAGGTAGACATTGATGCTTAGTTTAGAGAAACGTATAAAGATGCATCACCCTAAAAAGTATTTTTTTTAACGAGCTTTATGTATTCTTCAGTTTTGCAAAAATCTCAGTGCATTCACAGTGAGACCCACAGGTTCAGCCCAAATCTCTTCCTGCCACCCCTCCCTCTTCAGTTAACCCTAAGTAACTTGTCAGCCTGTGACTTCTGTGTTGCTGGAGGCAAACCTGCTGTAGTCTGTCCCTGGCAGAGCAGCTGCCAGTGCGGACCTACCCAACGCCACAGCGGGCAGGTGGGGAGCTGTACTGTGCAGGGCACTCCACTGAATGCCAGCACTTGTTTCAGAACTCGCTTTCTCGTTCCTGCTTCTTGTAAAACTTGCTGAGGGTAGTCATCATTTGCCTTTGCAATAAGTTGATTTTAGTAGTAGTGTGGCATTTCCAACGCAGTACATGTGCATTCCCTGTTAAAGCCCAGTGAACTAAACCTTATTTTGTGACAATGGACAGGCAAGGAGGAGCAGCAATTCACTGCTTACTTAGGCTTTCCTTCACAGTGTAGGAATACTGTCCGTGCCCTGTGCAGCAGATAAGAGAGGATTTCCAAATATAGCTCAGCCTAGCACCAGTGCTTATTCTAAACTCCTACAAGATAGATGCAGCCTGCTTAGGCACCGTCAGCACGCTGACGATTACTGCAGGTGCTGGGCAAGGTCTGAGTGAATGCAGTTGAAAGGCACTTGCTAACTTCAGTGGTGATGAGGCTGAACTCTGGTTGTGCAGTGCCAGATTCCTCAGAGCTGGGATGGGAGTTTTACTGGCTGTACCCTTTGTGGTATCTCAATTCTCTCACGGGTAAATTTCTCTTCAAGATTAGAGCAGCTTTATTCAGGGGAGGAGATTCAAAGGGTCATCCAAAGGGCTGGTTATCTTGGCCCTGGTTTAAACATTTTCAAGTATATTAGCCTGCTGTGGTCTCCTTTGTTAAGTTCCAAGCAGAGTGAATGATTGGGCTCAATGTGAACATCCGGAAAAGGATCCAGAAGCTTGGTGCCAATGCTTTTGTAGTATCTCTGGCAGATCTTGTGTGCCAAACTGCTCATGTGTCCAGAGGTAAACTTAATCACCAGCTCTGAGCTGATATCCCTCCACCCCAGCAGCTGAGCTAAGAGACCTTAAGCTTTTCACTTCCTCTATAGCAAGTGGATTTTACTTTCAGCACATGGAAATATCTGCAGAAGTTGTACCTAATTCAGTCCTGCCATTGCATCACTTGTGCGCTGGAACACAGTTCTAGTGACAACTTTTTTCTTTTATTCTAAATGATGTGTTTTGCCTCATTAAATTATGGGCTGGGTACTGGCATGCAATTTAAGGATATCAGAGGTCAGACTAGGTGACCCCACAGTCCCTTTTACAGAAAAATGAGACCCAATAGGACCATTATTATAAAGCAACAAGCGGTTTCAAAGCAGCAGGAGCTGACAGTAATTCATGGGCAAAGCTGTGACCTGTACCACCAGGTTGATTTAGTACACACGTGGCCTCTGCAGTAGCTTCTCTGACACTGATATGAGAGGCATAGCTTGGATGCTACAATGAGTGTGTACATCAGTGGAAAAACAATAAGCAAAACCTTTTGCAAGTCTCCTCCTCAGCATCCAGATCTCCCTGGATCTTGCAGTGGTTCATTCTGACTCCAAGCTAGCAATACAGCCCAGTGAGTCCTTCACAGGACTAGCAAGTACTTCAGCCAGTGTCTTCAGCCGGGAATTGCTGCTCTTCTCAGCACTGTCTGTGTGCAGGTTTGAGTCCCAGCTGACTTCAGGGCATGCAGGATCATGACCCTTCTCCTTGGAAACAGTGTGTTTTCCATTATACAAATATTAAAAGTAACTTGTTCTGACTTGTTCATTTAATTATGGAATCAGTTTGACAGCTTCAGAAGAGTGAAGGGAAATCATATTTTTAATTGGATTTTCTCACTGGTATAAAAGTAGAATAGGAAATAACTAGAAGATATTAAATAAACTATCTCATTTTAATGAAAAATGTATACCAAGTGGAAGCAAATGCATTTTTATTTAAATGTCATCACATATCTTTGTTTAAACCTTCAGTCTTTCTCATCATGGAAATGATCTTTCAAACTCTATGAATCTCTAATGCTGGAAGGGACTCCGGCTCTTGGCAGGTGGCATAACCACTTATGTCCCTGCTGGATGGGTTTGTCACAGCTGCTGAGCACTTCTGTCTGCTTACAACAATTGAACTTCCATTTCCCTTCTGTCAGGCACTCGTGGTTTTTTCCACAAATATGTATGAGGCCAGTACTCTGCAAAAAAAGCATGGCAAGGGGAGCAACTTAAACGTGAGGTAACTGGGTCCAGCTTCGTAAGAAGTGCTCTTGACCTTATTCCAGGCTCAGAAGAGATGCCATAAACTTCCCTGCAGTGCATTTAAGAAGATGCCACAGTAGTTAACCTGGATCAACCAGCGCATTTGGAGTGTAAAGGCAGAGAGAGCGCTTAACTGGAGCTTTAGTCAGCAGCCACAGAGCAATCAGTTCTGAAGACCAAAATGTAAAGTAAATTATTTTGAGGGGCTATCCTTATCTTCTAGTGAGCTTGACACAGTTAATGACACTCCCCCCCATCCCTAAGCAGCCTAAAAGCATGCAGGAAAAAATACAGGAAGGGAACAGAGCGACTGTGCTACCTGATCTTGTGGCCAGTGGAGGGGCATGCAGTGGGGCAGGCCTGGCTACCAGTTCCTGCCCATGTCTCGGTTTTTTCTGTTCCTGAATGCAGAGTTAGGTGAACTGTTATAATGACAAGAAAACATATTCGACCTCTATGTAACCTGGTTAATGTGGATGACGAACACCAGTGTGTGCAGCGTGCCAACACTGCTGGAGTACAAACTAACCAAGAATGCCAACACCCTGGTTCATTAGACAGCTGTACACAGTGAACTCCGTCTCCATCATCATCATCTGAAAGCTTTTAATGCTGATTTAAACAGATAATGAGTATATAATCTTTTCATGTACAAGTGGCAGAATTAATGCAAGATTCTCAGGTTTGGGGATTTTTTTGTATATAGGGTTCACCAACACAGATTGAGAGTCTGTGTGGCTTGTAGGTGAAAACTGGGAAATAAACAATTTGCAAGTATGAAATCTTGCTTCCAGATTCTGTTCAATATATTCTCAATGCAGTCATTATCAGAAAAGATTGAGAGTGAAACAATACATGCAATAGCTTTGTGTGACAGCCTTGTTTTCTCCTCCCTTGCTCATTGAACGAATCTACCTAATGTCAAACTCAATAAAGTCAGGCATCTGGCTATAAGAAACAAACAGACCCTTATTAAGGGAGGCCCCTCATGCTGCTTTTGTTTTTGTTCATCTGCTTTACTGGAATGCACCAGAAAAGCATGAATATTTAAAGCACTTTGCTGTGGCTGGGAACCAGCTGAAAACAATTCTGCTGTTTTTTCCCCCCTCTTCCTCTTCCTCAAAAAGGAAACCTCAAATTCCATGGACCATTCTGCTTCATTCAGACAAACATTTGTTATAGCTGAAACATTAGAATGGCAGAGATTCCTTAGTGGTTGTTGGTTTCAATGTGCAAATGCTGTCCTCTATTAAAATACCTAAAAAATTTATTTGAGAGCTGCACGGTTTAGTGGTTTCTGTCCAACATCCTCATTGCCCTGTGGTTTCTCTCCCTAGCAGTCAGTGCTCTCCATGAGCTGCATTTGGATGCCAATCTTCTGCAGGTTTGGCAGCAGCTTGACATTGGGCACAGAGTGCAGAGCTCCTGGCTGCAGCTAGAGAAACACACAGACAGATTGGAGCTACTGCAGTATGGCACAAGAGTTATTCAACTTGCACCTCTTTCTTTGATCTGTTAAAACTCCCTAGAGTCTCTGTATCAGTCAAAATTGAGAAGATTTTACTTTTGGGTAGATGCATCAAAAGAACAGAAACAAGGGACTTTCTGCGTGGCGGCAGCAGCAGGAGATGGATAGCCGGTGGTAAATGCAGCTTGCTGCAGCTCAGGCTGTCACTCCGTATCACATTCACTGGGAGAGTGACCCAGCACTTCTTGTAGAAAATGAAGCACCTGGGGTTTGCACTGCTGTTGCCCAGGCTTGGGAGAGGAGCAAACAGATTGGAATAGGAAGATATGAAGATGCATGCTCAGAGGCTGTAAGAATAGCATCAATCATCTTTTTGTAATTGAGTTATTTTTCAACTGTACTTAAAATTTTGATTCTGAAAAGAAATGAGTGCAAGGGAAGAAGCTGATCCCTAGAAAAAGATTCAGATGGAGAAGGTGGAATACAGTATCTGTTCCTTGGCATATATTGCATAGATAGTCAAAATCCCAAGGGACTTCAACACGACCCCTGTAATGAAAGGGATGCAGGACCAAAACCAGTCTTTTTGCAAAAGCTATGAAGTATGTAGAAATAAAACACTAGCTTGGAGATAGGGAATGGAGTGTGTGACCTCATGAGCTTCTCTGCAGCTGTATTCTCTGATGCCCTGAAAACTGAGGATCTGGGCATTGTGCTGCAAAGTTCCCGTGAGCACTATCTCCGATGTTAGGCTTTGCAAATCCCAGCAGAACCATACACTAGGACACAGATACCTTCTCTTCTTTCACTATTAGATTTCCTCATTTTCTTGAAAAGTCTCATCAATTTTTTGGCATGCAAGAAAGAAAAAGAAGAAAGATACTGCAAGATTTCGGAGTTAAAAGTATTGATGTAAGTAAAGGCAGTCTTTAAATGGGTAGGGAAGATGTTCTGTTTCTCTGTGGATAAACTGTAAACTTCTCTGGGATTGCAGAGAGCACATTGTCTGTGGGGTGATGTCTTTATGCATGTGTAATTATGTATATTTTGCAGTGTCTTTTAACATGCCACATAGGTTCTAAGGGTCATCTTAGCCATTTCATTAACTTGGTCTATGCCTTTAGATGCTCTACAATGTGCTTGATTCCCTTGAAGCTTAAAGCTGTGTATACCCTGGAAGAAATCAGTGTATGTTCTCGGTGTCAAATTCTAATGAAGCACCATATGGAAAATTGCTGAGACACTGTGTGAAGAGAGGGCAGGAAATACGTGTGTCTCTACCTGATGCTCGCAGAAAGCCCATTTTGCAGCTTTCTGAGTAGAAGCTAGCTGAGGAGGTATAATGTGATATAGTGTATCTGCTGTGTTTCAGATGCAAGATCCTAATCAGACAACAGTGATTTTATGCATACAACTGCACACAGTTTAATTGGATTCTAAATTCTGCAAAACAGTGAAATCTCTATCTTCCCTGAGTTAGTAATGAAGAAGACATGAGATTTAGTCTTTGGAGTTCCAATGATATCGACCTTTTACAAATTGCATTCATTTTTTACTTCAAAAAAAGAACAGCAGCCTGCAGAGATCGATTATTGTTTTGTCACATAATTGCAGAGCACATTGCTGGTGCACGTCCAGCTTTTCATCTACCAGTACTCCCAAGTCCTTCTTGGCAGCGCTGCTCTCAATCCCTTCATCTCCCAGCCTGTATTTATACCAAGATTTGCCCTGACCCAGGTGCAGGACCCTGCACTTGGCCTTGTTGAACCTTAAGAGGTTCACATGGGCCCACTTCTCCAGCTTGTCCAGGTCCCTCTGGATGACATCCCATCCCTCAGGTGTGTCAAGTGCACTACTCAGCTTGGTATCGTCTGCAAACTTGCTGAGGGTGCCCTTGATCCTACTATGTCATTGATGAAGACATTAAACAGTACTGGTCCCAATACAGACCCCTGAGGGACACCAATGGTTTGATTTCCATGTGGACATTGAGCCGTTGACCACTACCCTCTGGGTGCAACCATCCAACCAATCCCTCATCCACCAAACAGTCCACCTGTCAAATCCATCTCTCTCCAATTTAGAGAGAAGGATGTTATGGTGGACTCTGTCCACCATCTATCTGGACAGAAGTCCAGACAGATGACATCCATAGCTCTTCCCTTGCCTATTGATGTAGTCACTCCATCATAGAAGGCCACTACGTTGGTCAGGCAGGACTTCCCCTTGGTGAAGCCATGCTGGCTCTCTCGAATCACATCCCTGTCCTCCATGTGCCTTAGCAGAGCTTTCAGGAGGATCTGTTCCCTGGTCTTCCCAGACAGAGGGGAGGCTGACAGGTCGGTAGTTCCCAGGATCCTCCTTTCCACCCTGTTTAAAAATGGGTGCAGCGTTTCCCTTTTTCCAGTCACCAGGGACTTCACCTGACTGCCATGACTTTTCAGATATCATGGAGAGTGGATTGGCAACTACATCAGCCAATTCCCTCAGGACACTGGGATGCATCTTGTCAGGCCCCCCATACTTATCTATGTAAATCCGGGAAGTCTGTTAAACCTGGGAGAATGCAGGTTGCTCTGCTCCCAGCCCTGGTTCTGAGCACCCAACCATCATTCACAAATGAATGTCTTCATCAATGACATAGTAGGATCAAGGGCACCCTCAGCAAGTTTGCATCATTCACAAATGAATGATGGTTGCATTCAGCCCAGTGCATGTAACGTGGCTGGAAGAGAAGGTGAAACCTAGCAGATGATGCAGATGAGTGAAAGCTGCAAGAGCCGCAGTGGAGAAAGCTGCTTAATCTGATGTCAGAGCATCAAGGGAGGTTTGATTCAAGGCACAAAACCACGAGAAATTGCAAAAGCCAAATCCTTTATGAAGATTTATTTAGAAAAACCACAATGCTAGGGAGTCACTGTTACATAGCGTGGTAATTCTCTTCCTCTTGAGTAATATGCACCACACTGTGCGCATGCAATTACTTTTGTCCAGAGATAACGTCTTCAGCATCTAGAGTTATACATGTACACATACGGTCCTTAGTGCACGCTACGGTTCACACATATGTTAGGACACGCACAAAGTTGAGCTTTTCCATGAAAAAACTGTATAAAAAATACAAACCAAACTGAAGCTGTCAACACGAGAAGCAATGTGCAAAATAGACACAGTTACTCCTGAATGTTTGCCTAAGAAAAAAGGACTCTTCTGTCCCTGTTCCCCATTCCTCATTGAGTATGCCAGATGTTGCTTGAAAGTAGAATTTAAAATAGCTAGTCATATCCTGACCCCCTTCATGTTAGTTGCAGAGATTTTTAACCAGCTAAACAAGCCTATATTAATATGAAAATCTGTCTTCAAGCATCACTATTGTGTGCTGTTGTTGTATTGAATAGGTCTTTATATTGGTGCAATGTTTGACTTGTGATGCTCAAGACCAGGTGACGACAAAGCCCAAAGCACACAGAAGAGGCAGGACAGAGATATCCCTGGTCACCGAGCCCCCTAGCAAGGGCTGGCAGCAGCTGCCTGGAGAAAATGGCCAGGGATTAGGAGTTCTCCTCACATGTGCTGGAAGGAGTCAGACCTCCCAGGTGCCTCGCCACGGGGTGCACAGCTCCAGGCACTGTCTGCTAGTGCACGGTGGGGCTGGTGTTTGAGATGATAACTCTCGAGTGCCTGAAGAATCCTCCCTTCAGAGGAAACATGCCTGTGCAAAGAGCATGGCAGATGAAGGGACGGAGAGCCCACAGGGACTTTCCCAGCCAGGTATCTTGGTCCGTGACGCAAACTGTAGCTGACACGGATGGAGCCACCTGACTATATAACCACTTGTGTGGCTCTGAGCTAAGCTATACAGGATGACATGCTGCAGACATCGTGAAGCAGTCAGACCAATCCATCCTTGTAAAACTGCTGCATGCAAATACCAACACTTCAAATGGCAATTAAGACTAGAAGTGGATTGCACTTGTTTCCCTTAAACACATATATGTACCACCCTAAAAAAAAAAAAGTAGCCATTAAAAAAAAATCTTCAAAATACATTAAAAAAACCTGATTGATAGTTGGGATTCCCTTGGCTGGATCAAAGGAAAAGAAGAAGAAAATAGGGGCAGTATAATTCTAATCACTGAAGTTTGTCAGTAACTGTAATCTTTACATTTTGGGGATGCAGATTCTTCCTACCTATGAGACTTGATGCTGTAAAGCCCAGTATTCCCCTGGTAATCCACTTATTTTGAAGGACTGTTTGTTTAAGCCCATGCAGAGTTATGACTGTGTTACAGAACTTGTGTTTTGTTTTTTTTAATGGGATATCAAAGTTTTTCACAGCAAATCCTGCATGGATCCAGGGGAAATCTCAGCAAGATCCTGTGTGTTATGTTTTTTACTTGCAAAGCAAAGGGTTCAGCCTTATTCTGAAGAAGGGAAGGAACTGTGCATACTGCACTTTACATCCCAGCTCAGCAGACTACTTTAGCAAAGTATTTTAAGTGGGATTTAAGTGTATGTTATTCAGTTTGGACCTCAGTATGAAGACCAGTATCCAACAGGAAGTATTGCCTTGGACCTACTCATTTCCATTACAGAAGGCACGGAAGGAAGGTTCATCCTGTTAGCTTGCACCCCAGCTCTGGTCATCAAAACATCAGTCAGGGAAGTATGTCAAACGTACCAACTGCTCCTGGGGCTCCTGCGGTTTCTAATCCCTGGCTGCCCAGCTGCACGGTGGCTCACAGCTCTCCTCCGTGGGTCAGGGGTACCCTGCAGTGACCATGACCTCCAGCATTGTCCTAGCACTGAGGTGAAGGAAGCAGGGCCTCATTCCTGGTGTCCAGAAGGAGCTCTCAGAGAGCTAGTGTTTCCTGGGTAGCAGTGCTAGCCCCATGTGTGTTTCTGCAGCTTTCTGAAAGCATTGGTATGTGTGACACACCTAACCCGAGCCTCCCTTAGCTCTTACAGCATAGGTATGTGCACCTAAAGTGAACCTCTGGCTATTAGTCAGAGACAACTGTTGGCAGTGATAAAACAGTGGTAGAGAATAGTTTTAAACTGTAAAATACACAAAATGGATCAGACTGAACTCTTACTAAAATTTTGATGCTGTTGAGCATTGGGGTTAGCTGCTGCTTCGCAAGTGCTTTCAACTGGGTTAAGATTATGTCCGGTATCTGTGTTAAGGCTCTGATTTAGCAAAGCATTTGTGCATATGCTTAAATCTGCCCTTATTCAGCTAAGCACTGATGCAAACACCTAAGTGCATTGTGATAAAGGGACAAACCTGAACTGAAGCCTATAAATCTAAGTTATGTAGCTGTCACAACTACCCCTTTAAATGTTTTTTTTCCCTGGTAGCACAGCTGCCCTCCTGGATTAACTATTTAATTACTCTTCATCTAAAAGGTCCTGAGAACAGTTCTATAATACTAACAAATGTACATAAATATGAGAACTAAAAAAAAAAGTCAAACGCATGGCTCAAAGCAAAACAAATATTGCTCAGAATATTTGTTCAGATGAAGATTAACAGCTGTAAACTGTGCATTCTAGTAGCAAATAAAAACCTGTTGGCCTAGAAAAAAACCCCAAAACATTCGAAGTCTATGGAATTGGCAGCACTAATATTACTTTACAATGTGAAGTAAGGATAACAAATACCAGTGTAACATTGCAAAATGATCCACCTAAGATAAGCTTATGTAAACAAGTAGTCTTTGACAATATTTATAGGTCTAGGCGTGACCCTGCATTTGGACCTGGACGGGTGGAGACCCAAGAAGGTAGAAGGGCACTGTTCCAATGTGGTTCCAGCTGCCCAGATCCCACTGCAGGAGAGAGGCTCAAGGGTGCGATCCTGCAAACCTGTACTGGCATTACTAGTTCTACTCCTGGGAGCATCCCATTGCAGGACTGAGTTCGGCAGAACTATACACATGTAAGTAAGGATTATTCACAAACATAAGGCATTGCAGAACTTGGCCCTAAAATTTCTATTTTCAGCAGAGAATCCCTTATCCATAGACAAGATCATATTTTCACACATAAAAGGTGTCTAAAATAAGAGTTAGAATCACTGTATGTTATGCTTAGTAACACAGTTAAGATTCTGCGTATTGGCTTTAGATATTGCAAAACAATTTTTCATTAAAATTAAACCAGCTATGAATCTTTCTCATAAAAATTAAATTAACTGTGAAAATTAAAAATGAACAGGCTGTGTTTTCGAGGTTAAAAGGAGACATTAACAGAAATGAACAACTCCCATTGTAATGATTTTCCAGTGCCTTCCCTTCTGACCAGTGAGCACTCTGAGATTGCAGTTGTTGGTGGCCTCCAACCTTGCCTTGCATCCTCTATGGTGTGGCTACTGCCGCTCTCCTTCCACCCGTTTTTTACGAACTAGACCAAGAAAACAAGAGAAGAGCAGTTACTATTGCTTTCCTGAGAGCCTAAGGAATTTTCACACTGACACACTCCCTTCCCAGTAATAGGAAAGAAGGAGTTTCCAAGAAATATTCAGCAGGAGTAATTAACAGATTTTAATGCTAAACAAAACAGTTGTATCTAAACTGCATTTTACTCTATCGCAAACTATAGAATTTCACCAAGTGTTCATATCAATACATATTCAGTAAAAATCAGATTCTGAGCTAAAGGTTTTGGATGATGAAGAAATCACCATTTCCAGTGCTTCCTCCCAATGGCTTCATTTAGATTTTTGTTGCAGTTTTATTGTTATTTTAAAAGCCACTGTGTTCCAGCTAAGTTGATACTGATCTGCTCTAGTCTGCGTGGCAGTACTCTGGATTGTTTAAGCATTAGACATCAAAAATTAATAACTTTTGTAATTGCACAAGTATATACTACAGATAAGCAATAAGCATATCCTTTTAGAAAGTGATTTGAATCTTACTTTAGAAAGTAACTTGATATCAGTGAGTACTGGCAACAAGGAAAACATCATATTGGAACTTAAATTTTCTGTTTAAACTTCACATGCTCTGATTGTATCAACCATCTGATAGTAAGTTAATTAACTCTGCAGTCTCACTAGAAACTGATTAGGTTGAAGTTGCTATTTAGCAAAGCAGAGAGTGATGAGCTTTGTGTTATGGGCAGGATTATTTTGACAAGCAGTGCCATGTGAATTTTCACAGCACTTAGGATACATTACAGCTGGTATAGAGCAGGTCTAGCTGGGCAGCAGTTGCTGCTCCATATCCTGATAAAAATGTATTGAGTCTTCTTTGACTTGGCCAGATAAGATTAGTGAGGTTCTCCTGTTTGTATGAAACAAAATTTGGTGTTGCATCAAACTGTCATGGCCCGTTTCTGATATTGAACGGCTAAAGTACAGAACAAAAGCCATAAAACTGAATGAATGAACACTTTTCACTACAGAAAGTCAATAACAACAATATATTACTACAAACATCCCATTACTTTACTATCGGGAGGTTTATTTGATCGTGCTTTCTTGGCAAACAGATTGCATGATTCCAAAGCCTACAGTGTAACATCAGTCATTTGTGTCTGCTTTCAGTGTTTTGTTGCTTCATTTATTTTATTAAATTCTTGTAGGTATTCTGTCCTACTAAATCTTGAACAAAACCATACAATACAAAAGCAGGAAAATGAAGATTAGGTGCAGGACATATATCTCATGGCAACTGGTTAAATAGTGGAAAAAAAGGTCTTTCTCTCTTTGGTGCAATGTTTCAAATACCACTCTGGGACACTAACAGTTTCAGGACCACAGTATATCATTGGAGTGCTTAGGTACTGCTAAAAATTAAAACTGCAAAAAAATATAAAAGTATCTGTGAAAGAAATAGGTTCTAGCTCAACTTTTCTTTTAGTTCTCACAGAGAGAAACCCAAGCTGAAGCCAGCAAAGGCATCATGGTTTGACACTTTAATTTGAAGTAGAATTGATTAGAAACACATAGTTAATTCATTTTTCCCCTCTTCTTACTCTAAGCTATTCTTGCCTAGTCATCTCCTTCTTACTCTTTGTGTTAAGCACACCGGGCAGAGCATGTCATGCTCAGGTAAAACTTGCAAAGCTTTGTTGTCTTTGCTCGTACTTAGGCAGGCAGGAAAGTCTTTTCTGTTCCCTTGGTTGGGCAGCCTTGGTCTGTCATAGGCAAAGCAAAGAAGCGAGGACTTCTGCGTTCACTGAACAAACAGGATGGGTTTGGCACTCTACTTACTGGTCAGAATAGCTGACAGGGGAGCTGGAAATCCAGGGTGCTCCATGGAAAAGGCTGAAGGAACTCCTCTTCCCAGAAGGAGTGGGAGAAGGAGAAGAACAGTGGCTCCTAATCACAGTAAGATCTTTGCTCTGTTGTTTACTCTAGGGTCCATGGAGCTATGCATCACCCCTCACATATAGCAGACCAAATGTTGTAGAGTTAAAATTCAATCTTATGCACAGACAGGAAGAGTTGCGAAGAGGAAGGTCAGGGTTTGGCCTACATAAGGAAATGATGACTAGATGTAGTAGCACCTTACCCAGATCGTTGTTTTTAGTGATAGCTGCTGCTACCCTGGTTCTTGGACCTTGCTTTGTGAACTGGTATCCAAACTTGAGAATCTTGGAGTTCTCCTCCAGCATCTTGGCAATCTCCATCTCTACAGCTGTCCCCAGCTGCTGCCTCTGTTGGTGATGCGGTGAAATGTCCCCAAAAGAAAAGAAAATACTTGTTTTCATATGAGAGAGAAATAAGTGGTTATAGTTCAGTACTGTGCTGCAAACTACAAAGAGAATCCTGCCCCTGAAGATTTTGCTCTGGGTTTTATATTTGGCTTTGACCAGTTTTATTGAGAAGTTTTCCACTGTTTGGTTGCATGGGCATGGGACAGGAGCTACAGAATGACTGAGCCACAGAGGCTGCCTTGACTTTGCTAGAGCCCTCTAGGATAATGCTCTGGGAATCCACATAGAAGGAAAACAAAAGTGGACTCACTCAATGCTCTGTCTTTACCTGGTTGTCAATTTTAATCTCTGTCAGGGATTCATTCTCTTTCAGTGCATCAATCAGTGCCAAAATACCCGTCCCAGTGATGAAGTTGGACTCTACATTCAGACTCTTCAGTGTTTTGTTCACTTTCAACATATCTGCAAATGCCTGAGGGGTCAAAAAGAGGGAATATGAAATAATGTCTTGAAAGATTCAGGGAATCTGCAAAACATAGCTTAGTACCTACAAAGAAATAAAGCATAAATAAGCTTGAAAGAACATAGAGGTAGATCAGAAGAGATTACGCTTCTACTTTGCATAGTCACAGGGAAATTCTGCGAGGGACAATAAAGAATGCATCCTAAAGCAGACACAGACCTACTTAGAAATTGTTGTGGTTTTTTTTTTTCCAGGCAGTGTTTAAACTTACAATAGCTACAGGGTCATTGCTTCGAGTAGCTGCAAGGCTGAATGTCTTCACATGCGTGTTGCTTTCCAAAGCTTTTGCAAATTCTTTCAGTGTTGGAATAGGAATATTCTACAGTAATAAGATAAATCCAGTAATTAGGAAAGCCAGTCACATTGCTAGACACTGATTTTAATTATTATCAAACTGATTGATTAATTGCCACAGTCTACACAATTTAAACATCCCTGATGCTTTTAAGAGTATCTCAGAATGGACAAAGCATCCTCTGCTTGTAGTGGCCTTCAGAGAGCCGTGGGGGCCTGTGCTAGGACGTGATGTCAGCACTGCCTTGAACTGGGTCAGGCCAACGCAAGCACGTGACCCATCTCAGAGCTACTTTCCTATTTTGCTGCTGGTTGTTCAGTCTCTGTGTGCCAGCTCCTCCTTCATTTGCATGTCTGGGCTAATTGAATTTGGCTGGTGATGATTATACAGTGCCCATGAGATATCTTGCCTTACAATCTGCTGAAGAAAGGCAGCCAGAGAGAGTCACCCCTTGGGCTTTTAATTGGCATCTAATTCAATATTGGGCATTGATGACCTTGGAGCCTCTGCGACAGTTTCCCCCACACCCCTTTCCTCCGTGTCCTGCTTTTTCTGAACAGTAAAGAGACAAAATTTGAAGATAAAAGGCACAGGCTTTGGACATCTTTGAATAAACCCTCCTCTGATGACATAAATGAAACCACAGCATCTACCTTTATGTTGTTGAGATTAATTTCTATGAGACTAGGATCATTCGCTTTTATCCTTTGTAAACTTGCTTCCACGTTGGTTGGATTAGGTGGCTCCTCAAAGATGGGCTTGACCTTTTCACCTTTCACCACATCTGCAACACAAGATCTCATAAAATGTTGTCATGAGGAACAGGCATCATCAGTAACAGTCTGGCTCTTCAATTCCAATTTAGGGTTGTACTGTAGCATTCACGAAAGGGTTTATATGAACCACAAAACTTGGAAACAGGAGTATTAGCCCCACTATCCCTGCCAAGCCCTTTGTACCTTCTGTGCACCCTGAACCATGTCATTGGAGGCTGCGGTCACAGAGGCTGGGCAGTATTGTCACAGACAAATTCTTTTTATGCACAGAAGTTCCAGTACAATTAATAGCAGCTTTAAAGACTATTGTATAGGATGTAATATACTGCACGGGCTGCTTTGTTCTTTGTCTAGTGTTTGTAAAGGAAGGTGTGCTCAGAACTTGCCCATTACATTAGTGAGAAAATGTCCCTGCACCTATGAATAGGCTGTGCTAACATAAAGGAACATGATCAGGAGGCCCCTCTGTTTCCTTCTCTTGGCTGATGCTATCAGCCTTACTATAAATTCAATTAGCCCTTGTAAAATTGCAACATCTGCACTTTCTAAATAATAAAACTATCAAAGCATGAAAAGCAAGTCTGTCTGCCAGCACCAAGATTTACGAAGTCTTTGAGTACTCATGCTCCAATGAGATATGGTTTTTAATGCTAGAACCTATGAGCTATAAATATTGAGATGCATAAAAATCATAGCTTTGCACACAGTTAGTACTTCTAATTCCCACGCATGTAGTTGTGGAGATTAATTTATAAGCCCTGACCACCTAAGCCACTAGAGGCAAGACAGGAATATGTTACTGACCATAAGTATGTTTAAACCCTTTTATTTTATGTTGCAGAGAGTGAGTGATTTTGAAGACTTGTGCTCAAATCTCAATGTACTACGCATTGCTGTTCTGCAATGGGTATAGTTCATGTCACATCATGGGCCAAAAGAAAACCAAGTATTTTTTTAGAACTCATGCTCTTAGTAGAGATGAAGTCACACACAAATGAGCTGGTTTTCATTCTGCTCCCTTTCACCCTGAACTTTTATTTTTTTTAGCTAATTCCCTAGGAGATCTCGCATATCCCTGAATAACACTCCAGCCTTCCTAGGGAGTAGGGAATTGAAAACTACTGGTAAAATGCATATAAAAAATTCACCTTGGATGCAAGAGTGGAAAGTAAACAAAAAACAGCAAAGCATTTTTTGCACTTATGGCAATACCCTGCCAAGCCAGGAGCTAGGGAGAGACTTGCACCCTGTCTTCAGGTTAGACATCACAGTATACTCAGTCTAGAGTTAGCAGTATTTATAATTTTCTACTTCTTGTTGCTTCCCATGAATTTTATCTTGTTTCTCTAATCATGGTGCTGTTTTGCCACAGTGATAGACAACTTCTGAGATGTCTCCCTCTTTTACTGAAGCATTTCACTTGGCTAAGGAAAGGTATTGCTTTTGGACCAAAGAGTACAGTGATGTGACAGTGATTTTCTGGTTCTTAAGTTTGTGATTGGAGCATAGTTTAGCTGACTCACATAGCTGACATTTTGACTCAGTACAACAAAAATATTCTGAAATCTATGTGGATTAGTAATGCATGTGGTTGCCTGTTATGAGATAGATGGCAGCTCGCACAGGGCCCCACTGGGGAGGCTTGCAGTGCAGCCTTAATCCTGAGAAAAATGAAGTGACAGAGTGTCCTGTCTACTTTCCCACCTCCCCTTTAGTAATGAAGGATGAAAATGAAAGTCCTTGGTAAAGATAGTTGCTGTTCTCATGGCCTTAGAAGCAAACAGTTTTTGAGTACTGTTTCCTTAGAAGAGGGCATTCCACAACTTTGTCTTAAAAAGTGAAGATCAGCCCACTGGATATCCCAGAGCTTGGAGGTGATGAATTCTGGATCGAGGCTTGGCAGCTCCCAAGAAAAACTTGGAATTCAGATGTACCCGTTTCTCCCCCCATCCAGCCTTCTGTTCGTTGCTGAGCTAAGATCTGATTCACCAAAGTTCTGTTTATTTAGTGCAAACATGTCTGGATTTGTTTTTAGTAACTATAGCTGTTTCTGTTGGGGGATTTCCTGAACGATTATGCTTCCCGTGTACCTAAGGCACCATATAACGGGCACCGTTTAAGCATACTGCCACAGGACTAAGGTGGAGGTAGATCAGAGAGAGCAGCAGGGGCAGGAGAGATCCGTGCAGTCTTGCCTCCCTGGGAATGCAGCTTGATGTGACTCTGGGCACAGATGTGACTCTGCCAGGGATTCTGCCACGTCTGAGCCCCATGGTTACAAGTCATTTTTCAGTTGCATAAATCTAAGTACTTGGGGCGAGATGGCCTGACCTGTGCTGTGGCCACCTCTTAGCTACAGCTCGCTGTGTTTTCTGCCTGCTGCCTAGACTGAAGTGGAATGAAAATATGTATGTCTTGGCTTCTTACATACTCCTATACTTTCAAGCACCTCTGCAGAGCCATTTATTGCTCTCTAGAAATACAATGCTCCTTTGGAATGATTGATTTGCATAGTACTGTTGTCATTATAGATAATGAATTTTAAGACTGTATTTACTTTAAAGAGCTATGCCTCATGATTAATTAGATCAATCAAGGTAAGGCCCAGTTATATTACACTAAATCAGACCAATGCATCGAACCTACAGGTGTAGAAGTGCCTAAGGATGACATACAGTCCACGAGATAAACCTGCTTGCTTACTTCTCACGGTTCCTTTTCCATCTTTACTGCGGGCTCCTCCTTCATCAAATTTTGGGTTGTTGACCATGTTGTGCACTCCAAGAACAGCTAAAATGTGTAAATACCAGGAACAGCATACAATATTAATGGCAGAAACAAAACCTGCAGAAAAATATCTGCTACAAATTCTAGTTTAGTTCCCCAAACAAAACCCCCTTTATAAAATATTAACTCTCTGAGTCATGCTTGCTTGTAGGGAAAGTCTTCAGGGGTCTAAATACTGGAGATACAGACATGTTTAACACAGATTTTTGAACAACTGAATCAATGTAGTATGCATATCGCAGAAATGCCAGCTGGAAGGAAATGCTGTGGGTCATCTCGTCCAGCCTCCCTCTCAAGCAGGAGTGTTGCCAACATTAACCAGGTCAGCCGTGGCTTTGTCTAGCTGGATCCTGAAAACATCCAGGGATGGAAATCCCACAGTCTCGTTGGGTAACTTGTTTCAGTGCTACGTTCCTAGTGACTTCTTTTCCCTAATATACAACCTGCACCACTTATTGCTTTGTTGTATTGTTTGGCATATCAGAGAAGAATTTGACTGTACATGTGGTTAGCTTAACGAATTGGCATTCACGCTGGGGTTTCTTATAGAAGCACATGGATGCTAACATGCTTGGGGAAAAAAAAAGAATCTTTTCTAGGACTTTAAAATAAATAGGGCGCACACAAACTATTATGAGAGAAATGACAAGAGAAACCAAAACTCCATAAAAGAAGCTGCAAAGTTACCTTTTGTGCAAATGAACTTCCACAGTGCCAGAGAATAAATTGTGGTGTGTTTGCTGATATTTTGATACTTCTCCCATAAATTATCTAGTTGGACTTTATTCTACAGATTCGTACATTAAAAGTTATTGACTTGATGTAGGTTTTTACTTTTATAATGAGGGTTTTTTTTATGGAACATACTCTGTTCTGTAAGTAAATGACTCTTCAGTTGCTATTACAGGGTATTTTCAGAACTCTCGGCAGTAGGTGTGCTACTCACTGTTTTTCATTAGACTTTGACACCTACAAATTCTGTTGTGAATTGCTGGATACTAAGCAAAACTTGGAACTTCATTCCATGAACCTCAAACTTCAGACCTGAGAAGTGCCAGCTGCACTATAATCCTGTGATTCCTGTGATACTCTGTATTTCAGTCAGAGCCAAGACTAATGCATCCAGAAATAGGTGGTGTAGCCAAGAACTACAAAGATAATGGCATATATATATATATATATAATCCTTCCATAGGACAATATAGTAGCTACAAGAGTTTTGAGTTTAGTCTTGATCTAACCCAGATTTGGACTAATCTAATATGCTGAAATATTTCATTTAGATTTTCCTAAGGAAACCAAAACAATTGTCAATAGAGTTGCAATTCTCCCACCAAAATTTCTGTATAGGCTAGGGCCCAAATAAAGGTAAACCATGGACCTCAGAGAGCCCAGGGAAGGATAGGATCCACTCTGAACTGGGTGGACAAGGCAGGAGATGTCAGTGATTCCATAGCGGGATCTCAACACTAAGTTGAGCAGGATTTTAGGATGACCCATTGTCATTAATCTCACCAGCCTTGGCTGGTTTGCTTCTTCCTAAATTATGGATTCAGATGATGCTCTTCTGCTAGCATAAACATACAACATACCCATGATACAAACTGCTTGAAAGTCATAGGCAGCTCAAGAACTACAGATTGGCTTTTGTTATACTCTAGGTTCAAATATTATTCATGCAAGTGGATACACTTCAAAATCATTTCCTTTGTGCACACTCTAGAACATGAGGTTATACTCCAGATTAAAGGAAAAGAATTAGAAGTGGTGAAGATACCCAGGACTAATCAGCTGACAACCAATTTTCTGATTCAAGGGGTTAGGTTCCAAATTTCTTCCTGGATGCATTCCCTCATCTATTGCATCCTCTAACATGTTCATCCTGCCACTTGGGATGTCAGAATTAAGAGCAGATAGCAGTAGTATGCTAAAAACAATGTGGATACAGTAAGATCAGTGGTCTCCACTGCAATACAAGCAACCCAGCCTGCAGTCCACCATCTACCCTACCTTTCCCCAAGTAAAGTTATAAGTAGATGAGAGAAGTCTAAAATACAGCAGCTATTGAGTCATGATTGAAGTCATCATGGGCAATGCTTGGCCCACAGGTCGGCCACCTGTCTGTATAGTGAAACAGCAGGTACTCGAGAGATGATCACGAGACACTCCTGGTGGCAGGCCTAGGCAGAGGAGAACTGGAAGTGTAGGAGGATCATACCTATAAATTATCTAACCTGCAAGGTCATAGAGCTCAGTGTCTGAAGCACTGGCCAGGGCTTCTTCTAGTTCCGGATCCAGGGTCACTTTCTCTTCTGTACGAGTTTCTATGGGCTTTTCTTTAGGGATAAATATTTTTCCTAAGAGAAGAGAAAAAAAAAACAGAGTGAGTAATGAATTATTGGAACAACTCCTCTGCCTGCTGGCAGTGAGGGGGAATAGGTCTGTGACAGTGGAACTGCTTGGAAATATTATCAGGTGCATGTCTTCCTTTTTCTTACTTGATGCTATCCTCTGCACCAGGATCTTAACAAGAGTCTAATAACAAAAGGTGCAGACTTCTGTTCTGTGTTGGTCATTGTTAATGTGGAAGCAAATGTCCTAAAATAAATCCTCAGGAGCAGTCACAGCTAGGATTTTTCTAAAGTTCCTGTGGCCTTAAATAGGCAGAATCAGGTCTAAACAAAAAGCTTGCAGAAATTTCATCTTTATGTTTAAATGAGGCACTAGAAGCAGTTAAACCATCCTATTGCAAGAACCTTTCAGTTTACCACATTGCATACGAGAGCCTCAAAGCTCAGCAAACCTGTTCTCTTCCAGTAACTCAGTTTAATTCCCAGTCTCTCCATGAGTATTTCCCCTCTGTGTCTCCTGACAATCATTCACGCAAATAGCCTTATCCTGATCATCTGTGCAGGCCTGAAAAGTCTGAATTGAACCACATGTTCCCCAAGAAAGACTCCTGACCTACTTGTCTCTCTCTGTTTACTGCTGTTACATTGGCGTTAGCAGGTGTGTGTTTCCATGCGATATTCCCCGCAGACTGAGATCACCGGCCCTTCTGCTGAAATGAGAAAACTGTGGGATAAATCCAGAAACAACACAAGAAGTCTGACTCTCCTTTAGCCTGCTATTACAGTTAACCTCAGTGGTGCGATGATGTAACTGTGAATGCTTGGAGCAAGGCCCTTTAAATCAGAGCTTGGGCTGCGCTTCAGTCACCAGCGCCGCTGGGGCTTCTCTCCCACTCGAGACTTCCCTGTACCAAACCCATACAGTCAGTAACACATTAGATGATGCCACATGCAACAGATGGTGTCATCGCTCTGATAATTCTGTGAATTCCCATGCTCTGCTCTCCACTGTGGAGTAGTTCCCTTTCCCTTGTCCCTGACAACTACTTCTCAAGCAGGCTTTAGTTAACGCCATTGTAACAAAGCTGTGATCTTTGGATGCAGTTGGCTTTGGCCCATTGTCAACTTTAAATTGCCTTTTTGTGCAGCTTTGTACACTCTAAATGTATTGCTTGAAGCATATCCTGTGGATTTCTGAAATATTTCTGAAATAGTTTTAACTGTCCTAGTGATATTATTTTGTTACCTTTAATAAATGCAGTTCTGATACTTAGTGTTGAATTACAGATGCTTTGCCTCTGTTTTTTCAACATTGCCATCCTTTTGTGGCTTAATTTTTGCCTATTACGGTCCAAAGTATCATTTTCATGTAGATAATACCCAGGTCATTTCTTTCTTTCATACAAGTTTGTCTACAGCAATTTCTATACTGTCAGCTTCCATGACTGAGGTCACTGAGTAAGGTCAGAAAAAATGGAAATCTCTGAAAGTCTGGCAAGGTTTACTGGTGCAGGATTTGAATTATTTACCCTAGAGAGATTTGTACCAAGGCTAAATAATTTCTGAGTAGAGAACTGGACAGAGGTTATGTAGAAAGACAAAGTAGAATGATTCATTTTTCATGCGATATTTTAAGTAAGTGATTTTTTAAGAAGAGCCTTCTAGAAGATAAAAGCCTTTGTGGGCCAAAAGTAAGAATCATTTTAACTTTCATCACGCACTGGGTGATATGAATCAGAGACAGCCAACCCAGCATCATCAAACAAAAGTCAAGTGGAAATTTGGTGTGAGAAATACTCTGTGGAAATAGATTAGTCATGGTCTCCAGGTTTTGTAACAGCACAGGTGCTAAGATTTCAGACTCCCTCTGAACGACCACCTAATCTGAAGTGTTGGATAGCAGCTTCCAGACACCACTGCCCAAGACTTAACTTGATGCCCATTTGACTGGTAAAGTTAACACATAAAGAAAAAAATTCATTACTATGTTGGAAGCTAGAAGACCAAAATTAATCAGAATATCTGAGTAAACAACCGATAGTAAGGAGTACTGTCTGAGAAATATTTTCCTCTCAGATCACTGGTGGTTCCACATGAGTTTCAAGTAATCAGTAGGTCATTTGAGATCTTGAGAGAATCCTACTTATCTTTATCCCAACTGATGATACTGTCCCCTAACAGCTATACTTCACAGAGCCATACCTTGCATGAAACATCTCCATCAGACAATAAATGATTTTTCACAGACTCACACCCCAGCCACACTGTTAACAAATGCTGACGGGCATCTATACTTTCACACATAACATTTTAAAAGGACACAGGACCTCGAGTCTGGTGTAAACTGGGCACAATAAGTAATATACAGTTGGTCCTTCTCTATGGACTTTGGATCTGTCCAAGGCCAAGTATCTCGTGTAGCAAGAAATCCAGGGATAATGGAAACCAGTTCACATTCATACTTTTTCTGTGCAGTTCACATATATAGGAATAAAATTTTTAAGCATTTGTTTCAGGCATATGTAATTCTTGGATGGCAGCCCAAATCTTTTTAAATGTGTATCTGACTCCCAATGATAGTTTCATTTAAAGCATTCTTGGCAAATGTTTTAGAAAAAATTCTATTATTGGTTATATGAAATATTTAAAGGGGCAAGGTCATGTCAAAGATGGTAATACATATCTTTAATGTATGTGGGCCTTGCTGGCACCAACTGGTGTTTTAAAAATATTCATTTTTTCTGCTGTCTAGATAAGAACATTCTTTTGTATTATCCCACTGTGAAGACATACTGTAGCATGGCAGACAGAGGTTAGAAGAGCTTATGCATTTAGCACATTATTAGGAATTCATTACCTGTCCACCAACAGCAAAACTGTGTCTATGTTTATAAACAGCTGTGAACAAGGTTTCCTTCATTATTTTAAGGACAGAGTTTAACGATTCAGGAGGTCCCTCTTAGTGCCACATCTGTACATTGTAAATTCATTACATAGTGCCATCATGGAATTCACTGAAAAAATAAAATACAGATTGTGGCTTGCTTGTTTCAATGGTCCAGCTTAAATTTAAAATGTATTATTTGGAAGAAGCCTTGGAAAAATAGTGATGTTTCGTTATTTTAAAGTGACATTTATAGACAAAGGCTGCTGCTCTTTGTGCTGTTTACATTCACACTGTATTTTAGAAGATACATTATTGTAATACTCCATGTGGTGTAATTAATGTTGGTTGTGTTACATTTTGCCTCCAGAATATGCTAATGTTCTGTGATAAGTCTTAATAGTAATAGTTTATCTTTCTACCAAGGAAAAACAGTGACAAAAGTTATGTCACTCAGGTTTTTACTTCAGCTACATCAGCATTACCAACACAAAGATAACCACATTTATGTACAAAAGTAATACATTCTTGTGTTTAACTGCAAAACAAAATTAAATTTCAGTTAAAAAAAAACCCCAAGCATTAAAATATTTTATTTTTACATATGCATAGAAAACCAAAATGTCTAGCATCCAAAGTGCTTTTTTTTTTGACATGAAATTTTAAGTGTACATCAATCTCCCCTTCTTTCTGTCAAACTGGGATAAGTGCCTGGGGTGACCTGGATGACAACTGAGGTGGCTTATTGTACGACAGGGACTCTGATTATGAGTGCAGTGAGTAGAGATTTGTCCTGGCTCAGTCTAACAGCAGACCTTTTCCTTTTCACACTGCAAAACTTCTATTCAAATCGAAATATGATATGGTTCATGTTTTACTCCAAAGAGGGCTGGGGAAAAAAATCCATTGAAAACCAGAGAGAAGAAGGATTCAGTAAAAAGGACTACAGAGAGACACAGAAATGCAGAGGGAGGTAAAAGGAAAAAAAATTCTATGAAAAAAAGAAATACACCGGGTGCAGTCATAAAAACATAAGTGTAATTTTGCTACTTGGTTTCAGCAAGCTCTGATTTCCTGTGTTATGCAAATGTCCCCATTAACGCAATGTCAAAGTAAAGCAAGGAAATGAGATGCATCCCTAACTTTATCTCCTTATACAATAATAAAGTACATAACCACATATGCACATCTATAGGAAAATGTATTAATTGCACCGAGAACTACTTCAAGTATGTTTTCCTGAAGTAAGTTTGTTTGTTTATTGTTATACAAGGGGGAAAAAAGGGGGGAATTTGAATAGCATAGTTGCTAGGATTTTACCAGTGTGTCCAATCTAAGAAACATTTTGAGGATTTCATCTTCATTTATAGTTCACAGCATTTGGAACAGCATTTCTGGTATGTCTTCTCTCTGCCTTCCTTCTTATGTCATTAGACTTTTGTGAATAAATATAGACTGCCACCATTTTTATTTAGTATAAATACTTAGTATTTATTCCCACCTTGTACAAGCCAAAATTCAACAAAGCACAGGTGGAAAGTAAGCCCATTTATACTATCTGTAAAAATATCCTTTTATTTAACATCCGTTTTATTAAGGATAGTTACTTAATTTTATAATACAAATGCATTTGCTGCTATAATTGTAAAACAATAATGTCCTTTCTTTTCCTATAAACTGTAGTTCAGATTATTATACTTTCAAGAAAATATCTGGTTACACTTATCATTTCATACTTTTCAATGAATCACTGACTACAGCGAGTGCCTGTTTATCCTCAATTACAGAATAATACACTGACCTTAGAAGTGAAATTCAATAATCTTGGAAATTTGCCGTGCATAAATCACAGGCACCTGATTCACTTTTTCCATTTTGCACCATTCTTTTCTTTTGAGGCTTGCTTAAACTCCTCCCTATAAGTATTCTATGAAAATGGAGCTAATTTAGTTCTTACCAGGAATCAATTTGTATTATGAAGAAGAAAACAGGCCAAGTTCAAGTAAGTGTGAAGCTGAAAGCTAGTAGTAATTAAAAGGCAGTATCATAATTGCTGCTGCACTGTTACTCTTGGATTAATGTCTACATATTCTATGCCTTAAAAATTATGGTCATGGAAGAGGAAAGTTGCAAAGTTAAGCTTTCCAAAGTTATGAAATCTATTGTGCGTATGCACAAGGAGTAAAGTTAAATTGTACCAGCATCTTTGACTTTGATCAGTACGCTTTGATTCTGCCACTTTAGCGATACCCTTTAAAGAATTCTTCTGAAAAGTATACTTTCTCAAATAAAAATAACCAAAAGCCAACCTATAATCTTTAAAACAGAAGGAAGCTCAGAATTTCATCAGACCCTCACATGGATTATCACAACAGTCAGGATCCCTGTAGTCCACAGCAGCCCTGTGGATTGCCACCTGGATTAATCTGCTTCACCAACAAAGCAAAGAGTTCTTGCATCTGATGTGGAATGGCAGCAGAGGAGGAAGAGAGTCAAGCTGTGCCGCTGGGCTTCAGGTTCTCAGGGACATCAAAGAAGGTTGAAACTTGGGCAGAGCCAGATGCCACATTAGTTATGTTCCTCTCTGGCCTCTTTTCTCCCATCCCACATATCCTTCTTCTCTGTTCCTTTCCTCATTGTCCCGTGTGCCTTCCCTATCCTCTGTGTCTCCTGGGTTTGCACATCTTTGAATCCTGACCCTTCTTCCCACCACCTCCCTTCCCTCTGCCCTCTCTTCCCTACCACTGCTCTCTTCTACAGCTCCTTTCCCCAGAGCTGCCACATCTAGTCCTTCATCCTAAACATATTCATACAGCTCCTCGAAAGCCAGTCCCTCCACCTCTCTGCACTAGCCTCTCTGCTGGCTCTTTACTCTTTTTCTCTCCTTTACGGTGCCCTTTCAAAGTGAGGGAAGCACTGCCAGAGCAGGAGAGAGTCTCCCATGGCTGTGGTGTGACAGTGGCCCGTCAGACGAGCAATTTCAAAGAGCATCCCACACAGCCCACGCACCCTCCAGCCGGCCACGCCAGGTCTCGCCGGGCTCTCCTGGGCTGTCACATGTGCTGTCTGCACGTGCAGGCAGAAGCCCTGAGGACATGACTAATATTCACTGCAGGGGGAATATTTGAGAACGCAACAACAAACTGGATGTGCAAGAAAGTACAGTATTTTGAAGATGCCAAATTCAAGAGTATTCCCCTGGGGATTGCAAAAGGCATACATTTCAAGTCTGCTCTTCAAAGCATGGAGGCTCTGCAGCTCATGAAAAAACAGCTGGAAAAATTTACTTGAGATGGCTGAAACAATATGTTTTCTCCTAATCTTGTTCTTGGAAACAGCAAAGTCCTTTTTGCTGACACTTTCCAAAAATTCACCCCGAGGCAGACTCTCAGCATGGGAAATTTCAGTGTGAACTGTGTGAGTTTGGCAAAGTCATGAGCAACTAAAACAGGGTCTTACAAAAGCAAGCAGTGAAAGGCACTGGCTAAGAGGCATTACTGTCAGCAACTGCAGCACTTTCAATGCTTTAAGAGACAAACATCGGTTGTAAATTTAAGCCTTGAAGAACAGTAAGAAGGTGGCAAAAATGTAAAGAAACCATTTCAGCGTTGGGGGTGAAAAGACCGCCTTTGTCAATCCGACAAAGATACCATGTCTCCAAACTAAACCCTAAATTTTTATCTAGAGTCTGTTAGAGAAACTGGAATTGGAACTCATTAGCATCTACTCTAATACTTTGACCTTCTGAAAATGACTGTCATTATTACTAGTGCTGTGTATTGATACTCTGCTTGGCACAGCACAACATGCAAGATAGATGGTCTCTGCCAGAGCAACTGAAAACAGGGGTTTAGCCAAAAGGTCTCTGGTTTAATCATCCTTATTTTCTTCCTTTTCCCTTTTATCAGTTGGCTAAAAATGTTAGCATTTAATCACATACAAGCATGTTTCCCTTCCCTTTCCAGCCACAAATAATAATAGCCCAATCCACTGGAGTTTTTCCATTACTTTGATGAGAACTGGATCAGATCCAAAATGAAATGGTTTGGCAAGGAGTGGGAGACCTTGTAGAAAACAGGGATAGTGGTGAAGGGTTGAAACAGCAATCCTTATAGCAATTTAAAATGGCACAGCCAACTTTTCATATCTAATGATATTTCCCAACAACAGAACTTTTTTCAATTATGTTTCATTAGGATCATGTAGTTAAGAGGACCACTGCGACAAAGCAGAAACAGAAATGTAGTTAATAGTTTATGTTTGTATTACAGTAGTGCTCAGATCTTAACTGAGATCAGATGTACATACTGCATTCAGTAAGAGAAAACATGCAGCATTGACATTACTATTTAATATTTCGTGCCAGCACTGCCCCTTACTTTCTCCACCTTTTCTTTTTATTCCTGGACCTTTCATGAACTTGAAAATGATACAGAAAAGGCTTCACAGTGATCAAAGTGTGGTAACCTGCTGTTCCAGCTATACGTGTTAAATGCAGTGGGTCAGTCTAAGTAACTTCTGTAGTTCATCAGGTCCTATGTAAGGATTTCTAGAATATCTACCCTAAGTAGGAACTAATCCAAAAATACATAAAATAAACACTTACAAACTGGCAACCAACCGCTATAGTTACCAGCCCTAACTCCCTATACCTCCGTCACTCATTAACAACGAACCCTCTGTGGGAATGGCTGATTAACAGCTGTGTTGCACAACAGTCCTGAAAGCCACCAGATCAGATCGTTTGCACACAACAATGGGAGCGAACGATCGACATGGGGACTTCCAAATGAAGTACCCACCCCTCACTTGTGTTAGGGAGGATGTGGGCTAAGGTGGTCTGAAAAAATTGCTTGGTGGCCAGTTCGGGTGTGTGCCTTTCAGGCTGTGACCGTTCTGGCCCTGGTTCAGCGCAAAACGGGTTTTCATTGAAATTTGAGAGCTATCCCATACAGGCTTAAAACTTTCTCTTTGTACAGCAATTAATGTAGAACGTTAACAAGCTGGAATATGGCAGAGGGCCAAAACCCTAATGCATGCCATACATTTGATATTTTTTTTGCAAAACATTTCCAACCTCTCCAAACCATGATTACAATCAAAACCAAGGCAATTCCCTGCACAATCAGCCCCCCATCTTGAGCTCATATTTAACACTTCCTGTGTTTTAACCACCCTGAATACCCCTGTCAGCTCTGGAATTTGTTTTGGCTTGTTTTCTAGCACAATCAAAACCTTATGGTCACGTTCAGTAGATACAGACCAATGTCGGCAACTGAATTTTGTCTTTCAGCAGCTGCTTGGTATTGCTTTTTGGTCAACAACTCTCTAATAAAACATTAACAACAAAAAAAGGCAGGCAGAGACAGTAAATTATAAAAAAAAAAAGATGTATCACAGACTATTTTGAAAGGAGGATATTTTAAATGCCACCTTCTTTTTGGCTCATCACTGAATTTTCAAGTCAGTATCAGCTTTGCATAATAATGCAGGAACTGGTAGAAATGTCACTTAATGTTTGGTAGAAGCATCCAACTTGCTAAATTTGAAAAAATAGATACCTTCCCAGTGGCAGACAAACATCACAGTACAAAACACTGACAAAAGCTTAAACAACACTTGACATACTCTAATCCTACTGATAGACAAATATTCTCAGGTGGTAAATAGTGCCAAATGGTACAGTGGCAGCAACACCTCCCATTTCTAATTATACACAACTGGATGCATTTTAGAGTTGCTCCAGAACTTAATTTTTAGCTAGCAGAATTAGTGTAAAATTAATTTGGGGCTATTTACAGTATGGCTACATTACAGTGCTGCTATAATTTAAGAAATCATTTAACAGGCATCTATATAATATAATCATATAAATGTTTACCAATCTGTAAATATACCTTAGAGCCCATCAACATGCAGGTAAGGAATAAGATTTTTCTCAAGAGATATCCTTCTTCAGTTGCTTTTAAGGGCACATTTTAGAAATGTAAATTATTTATCCTGAACTAATTACTCAGTTTTGGAAGAATACTATTTATTCTTTCATTAAAGTGATTTTAAATCTAGCATGTAGTGTCATATCTTGGAAATGTCTTTGCAGGATTGCTTTTTGTCCTTGCACAGAAAATATCTTATAAATGCAAATCAAGTAATTAATATTTTAATACAGGCATTCTGTTGTTTTTCCAATTGAGAGTCTCAAAACAAGTGATGTTGCAGTTACAAGCATGGATTCTAAGATCCAGAGCCAGCCACACATGGCCTTTGTGCAATATTCATCACATTTTACCAGATTCACCCAATTAGCAGGATTATCATATAATTCATGGGAAGGTTTCAGTACATTTGGCAGACGGAGATTTCAGTCATGCTTTACAAGGCTCAGATTCTGCATGAAGTCTTTGCAGTGCAGAGCAGGGGGTTAGGAGAACAAGAAAAGGAGGCAGTGAAGACCACAAGTCTGGTGGTCTTTCTGTAGGACACCTCCTGACAAGCAAGCTGGCGGCAGCAGAAGAGATACTCAAGTACCAATATGGGATATGCCAAGCTCAAAATAAGCAGATTCTTTCTCAAAGCCAGTTCCCTTAAAGCAGCAGGAAAATACCACTGTGCAGTCCATCCAGTTCTCAATTGACAAGGCACTGAACCCCATCAGACCTCAGATTAATTCAGTTATTTCTAATATTAATAAAGAAACAAAGGGTATTATCATGGCATTTGGCCTTTGGTTTCAAAGCAAATTTAGTAGAATTCTTTCTGTTTAGATTATAATTCTAAAATGACTGCAGAAATCACAGAACATGTGGTTTGTTTTCATCTGACTTAATCTGCTAAAGCCAATACAGAGGATTTTGTCAGGAACTGATGTTGTACAAGGAACAGGAGAAATTAAGGGAATAACTCCCTTAGCCTAAATTGCTGTCATAACCTCATAATTGTGATAACTCTTAAAATTGTGATTTTGGCGTAAATTATCACAATTGAATCACAAGCCAAAATAAGAATAGCTTTAAATGCTAACATGGTTGAACTCACTCTGTGCTGAGCAAAATGTGTAGTTATTTGTGTTTGTAAAGCAGTGGTATTTCCACACCAGAGACACCAGGAATTAAGAAGCAGCACTAATAAGCACTTTAAGGGCATCTAGAAGCAAATGTGGGAACAATATTGCTTCAGCCTCATCAAAAGCCAACTGAAATAGAACAAACAGGCCAGTATATACAATAGCACCATCAGGGACAATACAGGTGTCAGTTTTGTACAGATCAAGTGCCAGTCCTATGGGTATATGTGATTCCACGCACCACCGGTTTTTTGTGTGCTTATGTTTCAGGCATGTTTGGAGATCTCAGACATGACTGCAGTGCAAAATGCAAAGTCTTAGCCCTAAGCCAGTAAGTATCACTAAGATGAGACCTGATTGAAGGTGTTGGTATAAATATGCAGAGACCTGCAAGTGGTAACTTGTGCTGCTCTAACACAGTGGTGTGTAGGAGACTGGAAACAATTGGTCATAAGTCCATACTATAATAAAACATCTTCCTTTCTGTACAGTATGCACTTGATCACTCCTGCTACCGGCAGGATCACTGCAGTGTCACTGCATTTCAGTGGGTTCAGAATCCACTCCATGAATAGCGGTAAGCGCAAGTTACGATGGAAGAAAAAGTAGGTTAAAGAATATGCTGCACGATAAAATGATACATCAATCAGATCTAGCTGAAAAATGTCTCATTTGTCTAAAACCATTGTTTCAAAGACTGAGAACACAATGTAATGATAGTAACAACTCTTGGCCTGCAAATAACATTTTGTGTTGTTGGTAATGATACATAAAGTAAGAAACACTGCCTTTGACTTTCTGGAAATACCTGCTTTCTCTTAAGCAGATCCCATTGAAATAATGGCAAATACATTACATGGCCACAAATGGACCCAGGCGTAGTAAGTTCCTTCTTGAATGAAAGGGTGGCCTGAGGTAGGCATTTTAATCCACTTTACAGAAATGATGAAAAGGAGATAATGGTGCTAAAGGAACATTGCTTAAAAATATGACTGTTCCTGCCCTAAGGTTATCCTACCAATGTTTGAATGATTAGAATTAGGTTTTCCTGTTTTTCCCTTTTTTTTCCTGTAGCTGTAGGCCAAGGGGAAACAGAGAAACTGTCTGCATGAATAGCATTGCCAGATGTGCTAGTAAACAAGTGGAAAAGTACTTACTTGTTGTAAGCATATTCCCTGAGCTATTACTTACAGCAATTGTAGGCAATACTTCCTTAGAAAGGCATTTACACGTTTCCTCCTGAACACCTCCCCCACTACATTACCCTTGCATGGGCCTAATGCTGAACATGGGAACAGTCCCAGCGAGGTTAGCGAGGCCACCTTTGTCCACGCTTGACTGCAAATAGAGGCATTTGCTGGGCTGGGAGCTGCTGATTGAGCCCTTGCTGGGCTGGCATTCGTGTGTTCCCCGTCACCAAGAGGCCTGATTAAACCTGCCTTTGTAACTCCAGAGTAGCAAGGCAGAGCACGGCGCGGCAGATAACAGCACCACTTCTTCCTCTGCTACCACAGCTCTGGATCTGACTCCTGAGCTTCACCCTGCACAGTAACAGCCCCCACCTCTTTTGCCCCAGTGCGTTCCACAAAAAGGCCACGCAGCGGTGGATGCCTGTGCCCAAGCAGTCCATTACTCAACACCGACACGAAGATGGATGGTACCTTTCTTTTCCCCTGTAAATGGTACAAAGTCTTCTCTGTCTTTGTGCTCAAGCGCTTGCTTCTCCAAGTACGAGAGCAGGCGTTCTCTGTCAAAAGGGCCCGTGGCAGGTTTAGTGGTCTGGTCCTTTTGCCGAAATCCCGCTGGAAGCAAGGCATTCTGTGAAAGAGAGAGGGGCATGTAAAGGAGATGAGGCAATTTCATATAGTGTTCCAAATCTCATTTCAATGCTGTTTTCTAAGTTTAATCATTCTTTGTGTGTTACTTCACATAATGCTTTTTAGTGAAAACAATAACACGCATTACCTAAATGTAACCATTAAAACCAGTGTATCTGTCAGGCTTCTGATTGTACCACCTATTAATATTTTTATTAATCATATTTACAATCACAGTACCAAAGGACTAAGCAAGATCAGAGCCCTTTGTGTTATGCTTATAACCACAGAGTTTGCAGTCCAGGTAAATAGACCAAGATAAGTTTTCTATACATTTTCTTCTCTTAATTTACTTTTTTTCCTCCTCATTTTTCCCTCTCTCATTTTTTCAAAAATTCCTTTTATTCTAATGCAGATGTCTCTTGGACTTCAGAAATGAATGGCATGCACAGAAAGTAATTAGTGAATGATGTGGACTTTTCAGCTATTTAGAGTATGCAGGAAGCAAGTAGATGAAACCCAACTCTAAATGTGTAGCTGTGTGACCATGTGATTGCATCTGCATCACATAATACAGGAAAATGCATAAGGCTGGTTCTCACATTTCAGTCCAGGAAATCCCAGAAAGGAACACAGGTACGTGGAATTTGTAGTATGCGTGCAGTAAAGCCAACACGTCGAAGATGCCTCAGAGTACTGCAGAAACACTTCGTCATTGGCCAGAACATGCACAGTAAATCTGATCCACAGCAAATACCTAGGAAATTCCGAGCACATCCAGTGAACTCAAGCCACTAGACATTTTACCTGTGAGTGCACAAACACGTCCAGAGCATTACAAATGTACTGCACATATGTAGCCTGACTACAAATGCACTATGGCCTGTTTTGTTTGTTGTAGGGGTTTTTTTTAATGTTTTGTGTCTCCATTTGAGAAGTGATAGTAGTGAGAGAAGTGGCAACATGGAGGGAGAGAACAGTAAAGCCCACCCTTAATTTCCAGGTAAATTTGTGCTATCGAACTAGAAGCTATAAATCTATTGTGTTGCTTCAAATTTATTTTGTTTCCAGAGTGAATGGATTTTATCTGCCACTTTACCTGCCAGTTTTCAAATTCCTACATCAGTTTGGAAGGTTTTGGGGTGGGTACAGTCAGAATTCCCATCCAGCACACTTGTGACTAACCTCGTTATTGTAGGACTAAGTGGTTCCCAAGGCAGAGATCTTTAAACTCTTTGTCAGAGTGTCTTCAAATACTCAAATTATCCTTGCTGTCTAGAAAATCATAGTTGTGTAGCTGAATCTTATTTTTCTTAATCATGTCTAAATATATTCTCTTCAGCTAAAAATATCTGTGAATGACATAGTCAACCCATTTCAGAAGTTCCAAAGATCTAATCTTCAAAAACACACATTATGTTTGTTTGTTTATTGCTGCGCTCAGAAATAGCAGCCATAAAAAGCTTCTCATCATGCTGCAGTGTACAAACATGATTAAAGATTTAGATTGCACACAAGCTCACGTCTAAATAGGCAAGGGATAGAGAAAGGGCACAGTGACTTGTACAACAGCAAGTAGCACATCACAGCAGGAATAAAATCAACATGTCCCTAGCCAAGCTGCTCATGCTTTAGGGTACATTGCCTCTGCTGTAAGAAAATACAAATATAAAATGCTGCAGTATGTGACATTTATAATAGGCAGCTTTTGAACTATGATTCCCCTGGCCACCATCACTAACCTCAGGGTCAAGGTCATCGAGAACATGCTCTAGCTGTTTCAGTTCATCCTCTGAGAGTTTGCTGAGTATTTCATCTTCATTGATATTCTTATATTTCTCCAACTCTTTTCGGAAGGGCAGAGACATGGCTCTTGCTGCACTGCTCGACTGATGATGCTTGTCAAGATTTCAACCATCCAGGAGCACTGAGCTTCTTGCAACTTCACTCACTGTTAACAATAAAGCATTATGAGTATGTCCTCTTAGCTGATATAATCCTAATAAGCCCACATGCTGAGAGTCACATTTACACTTTATTAGTGAAAACAAAGCAGCAAGATGTCCTGGCTCAGCAGAGGGGGTGCAGGAAGCACTGGGGCTGTCTGTGCAGCAGTAGCCAGAGAAGAGCAAGGAGGGCTGCAGTATGCTTGGGAACCTCATGGGTGCAGTGGTGAAGAGAAGCTTTGAGACATAGATAAGAAAAAAACACTGGGAAGTTATCTTTTCCATAGAGATAAATCTGTTTTCTCTGATTTGCTTAAACAAAGCAGTATCTGCTTGTTCTTTTTGCTAAAGGCAGAGGAAAGTGGTACAGTCACAGAAAACAGTCCAACGCTGACAAACAAGAAACAAAACGTTACGCCTTGAGGTGTTCTCTCCTATCCCAGCTTTGCCAATGGCTGAAAGTTTACCCACATTATCTTGGCTGGCTTTTTGGTACATTCTGGTTACTGAAGCAGCTTTAAAGTATGCTGGTTGGTAGTCTTATTTCAAAATGTTTGGCTACAAATGACAGCACATCATCAAAATAATCCTTGCAGTGAGGATATGCTACTAAGCTCAAAAGATCATCTGTAAATTAGTCTGCCGCATGGGGCACCTGCAGGTGTTCAAAACACAGTCATGGAAAAGATATGGACTTAGTATTTCACAAACGCCTTGTCAGATGATCCCAACTTATCAGTAACAAGAAAGTGTCATTTGCATGGCCAAAATCATCAATGCCATATAATTTGTCATATGATAAAGGGCTGTGAGGGTGGCGAGGCACTGGCACAGGTTGCCCAGAGCAGCTGTGGATGCCCCATCCCTGGCAGTGTCCAAGGCCAGGCTGGATGGGGCTTGGAGCAAATTGGGCTAGTGGAAGGTATCCCTGCCCGTGGCGGAGAGGTTGGAATTAGATGATCTTTAAGGTCCCTTCCAACCCAAACCATTCTATGACTCTCTGTCTTTACTTGCTCTTTTTCTCTTGTCCAGAACCAATTCTAGAACCAGAATGTGCCTGTAAATGGATGGAGAGGAAGAAAATTGATCTATGATCAGAAACAGCATCAGCTGGGGACTTTAATTGTGTCCCAGGCCCTCCCAAGTCTTCCCGGTTTCTCACATCAGCACCAGAGCTCTCCAAATTACACAGCTAGCTGTGCAGTTTTACAGCTGAGTTTTTGCATTCACAAATTTCAATGTTATGGTTGATATGGAAAGCAGCCAGCTGGCACCTACATCTGGCTTATGTATCAAACCAAACTCTGATTTCCTTTGGCCAAATCTTTAGTTGTCATAAGCTAACAAAAGCCATGAGGGTTCTGTTGTTCTTCAATAAGAACTGGAAGCCTTATCTTTTTTTTCTTTTATTCTAAATCCAAGTGAAAATGTTGCATTTCCTTAGAGTTTCACTATTAAAATATTAAATATTAAAACATATCTCATTTTTCTGTCTATTGAGAAGACTAGAAATCAGCAACCCATAGAAAGGGAAAAGAATAATTAGTAGAATTAGAAATTTGAAAAATCTGGAGTTCTATGAATACTGCAAGGCATGACAAGCCTTGACTTGAAACACTTAAACATCCTATTCCAAGAAAAAGCATTATTTCCCCTACACTTTCATTTCTTCCTTACTACTGCTCTATTTGTTGTCCCTGTTTTCATAGCCTAACATCATTGTCAAGCCATTCGAAACGTCATGATAGAATTCAACTGTTTTTTAAATTGCAAGTTTCTTTTAGGAAGTTAGTCAGCATTTAATGTTTCACAAAGTTACAGCAGTTGTTAAAAATTCTTACATTATCCAAATTCTATTATATGCGGTGAGTGTGAGAGATATTTTGGCAAAAAAAAGTCCAAAAGAGCTAATGTTTTTGTGTATTTGGTGCTTAAAGAGAACACTAGTTCTACATATATTTAATTGATACAGTTAGTTACCAAAACTACTTGTTAAATAATGAAAGCATACTATTTAAAAGTGATAAGTATATTTACTTAGACTGTAAAAACAAATCCAGCTGCAGTACAACATTTCTGTACTAAGGCACCAGGCGCCTTCTCTAAGTTTCTTTGGATAAACTCATTAAAAACATAACATTTCAGCTAGCAGCCATTAACTGGGCTGAAAAATTTCTTTGAGGAGATTAGACCTCTTTAAACTCTCTTTAACAGTTTAAATGATTATTTTACTAGAGTTTAATCGCATCCCTGGAAAAGAAATGTAATCCCAAGGTTAGGATAATTAAATATTGTTGGAAAAGTAACTGCTAAGAGTATGTAACAGTTTCCCTGGCTGAGGTTGAGCACTTGTGCTGTGCAGGATGCCGGGTACCAGCACCTCTCCCCCCTCCCCCCGCTGTATGGCATTGCACAATTCCATCAAGGAGTGCAACCAAGGATTGTTTTACTGATATCAGCAAAACAATGGCTTTTGTGAAAAGGTTTGCAAAGCTGAATCCGGGTGCTAATGGGTAATTACTGCAGAGTATGGTTTGTGTGTACCAGACACTTCTGATTTCTTCGTGAGTTACCTAAGTGCTTGGCCATATAGGGAAGATGTGCCAGGAGACACTTCTCAACAGGTGATGGTTTTCAATATTGTAACTGTTTCCTCTTACTTGTTAGGAAGAGAAGGTATTTGACCATGTGCAGCAAGGATACCCAAAAAGAAATATAAACCCAGATATTAAAGATGTATCAGTCTAACTTCCCTCATGACGTGAAGCACTAGGTTGGATAACCCTTGTTAGATTAGCATGCATGGAAGAGCTTAAAATCATGCTTTTCATGCATGCGTACATTTGCAACAGAAACTCCTTTTATATTTTCCCTTTCACAACTGAATCCTACTCTTTTGTGGCTGAACAAAAGCAGAAGACACTGTTAGGGAACTTCTTTGTCCACAATCCCTGTAAGTGGTAAAGCTTTTCTGGAGCTTGCAGCCCACGGTACAGCCTACTGAAAGCTCTGCTGAAATGCTTACCTTTCGTGTCCTGCCTTTGTGCTCCCTACTGACCTTTCACCACAGTCACATTATTGGAAACCAAGGGAACGAGATAAATCTAACAACTCAGCATCATTCAGTCTGGGAAGGAAATGCTCAAGTCTCGAGTTCACATACTCTGGAAGTTGCTGTCTAATGTGATGATTACGATCTCCACCTTCCTAATAGGATTTCATACTGTTAATTTTGTGTATGTAAACAGGACCATATGCTGTCTGTGCTGCTTCGTATTGTGGCTTGACTTTTCTGCATGTGCACATACTGTTTACTTTTTACAGATTATATCCACTGGGTTTTCTTTGTTATGATTACTGTATGAAAACTTTAACCAGTTAAAAAAGCAATCCTAACTAACCAACAGCTCCTAGCTACTGTTCTTTTGCGCGTACAATAGCAGATCAGGTGTCACACATAGGAGAGGTTCAATCTAATTGCAGAGGTCATATACTGTTGAATGTTCGCTGCATTAGGGACACTGAGGGAGCAGAATGAGGGACCATGGGTAAGACTATGGAGTTTCCCTTCAGACTTACTGGGAAGAGTGAACAAGGAGAGTAAGGAATGGAGGGGCACAAGTCCCATTTGGTTTTTTTCCATTTAGTTTCAATACAGAGCACTACAGTTTCCCATGGGCTCAAATACCCACTGTTAAACAGCAAAGTATGCTGTTGGATGCCCAGCAGGTGAAATCTATGCTGATTCAGGGTAGTACACAACTCTAAGAGGTAGCATTTCTGCTGACCATGTGCTACTTTTAAATCTTTTTGGCGCACAGATGTTTCTCAGTGAGCTTCAAAGACTCCATGGCTTTATTTTTATCTTTGATTCCTTCTAAAGAAAGAAATACATACTTCTGTTTTATTTGGGGCAGATTTTTCACGCATGCCTGTCAACACCAGGATTCAAAATAATGTTTTCAAAGACTGAAAGAGTGTCGTTAGTCAGCCTGCATAACATCATTATTGCTCTATGTAGTCAACACCTGCTGTGATAAAACTCCTCTTACTTCGCTGTGTTCTGTAGGTGCTTTTTGGTTATAATCCTTATACACTACTGAAAGGGTTTTCTAGAGTAGCTAAGCCGTAGTTTCTGCTGATACCATAATACTGTCATAATGCTCTACCACTGATACAGATATTTCTTTTGAGAAGGAATCAGTCCTCTGCTGAATTAATGTTAGATGTCAGAGAGGTCCCACTTGCACTTGCTTGGATCCCTTGAGATGAGTTAGAACAACCTGAACTACAGAACCTTCTATGGACCAGCAGCTACAAAGGCACATCAGGTCACTCACGCTGTCTAAAACACAGGCTACATACCTAGAAAAACATACTGTCCCTGGGGTCCTGTAGAGGTGAGAATACCGTGATACAAACAATGGGAATTTCTAGCTTTTGACGGTGTGTACAAGCTAAGAACGAAGCTGCACGGCAATGTGCATTTATGATGTAAAAAGAGATGGGCTGAATGGAAAATAATCCAATAGAGTTATTTTCATTTTTATAGAAAAAAAGAATGTTCTTATAATCATATTTGAGAAATTGTTCTTACTTTTCCAAATCATGGCAACTGGTGTTTGGAAAGGAACTCCTGATGTATGATCTGTTTTAAACTGTCTCTGTATCCACAGTGGTGGATATTTGTGCTTTGAAAAACAGTTGTGAAACTGATCTGTAAATGTGGAAAAATTCTTCCCTTTCTTTAAATAGTCTCAAGTAGCGAAGCATGAAAATAAGAAACAGGTGGAATAAATCCCAAGTTAAAATGATCCTGGACCAAATAAATCGGATTGGGGCCATTATGATTAAGAGCAGTGTTTGTGCAACACAAGCAGATGCTCAGTTGAAGGAGGGTGCTTGTTCCGCACCACCCAGGCAGTGGAGTGCTCCCACCAATACACTTAATTCAGTGCCAGGCAGGGGACCGCTCTGCCGTCCAGGAACTGCTCTGAAAAATAAGGCTGTGCTGTTGAAAGCTCAAACTTTAAAATAAATAATAATTAAAAAAATTGATAAATACTCAATTATTTAACATATAAATAAGTTTCCTTTTTAATTTTTATACTTAAAAAGCAAGACCAATACATACTTTCTAACCATGAACATATAGGAGATATGTACTCAGACCTCCCATTTTGTGGTGCAATATTTCTTCTTGGTTTTGAACTAGGAGGTTCAGAAATCTCAGAAAAGATAGAAAGGAAGTGTTAGGGCCAGCACAGCACAGAAGTATGATAGGAACATACAGTGAAGTATTATGAAACTGGGGGGGTGGGGGGGTGGGTTGTGTGTATGATGCAAATGGTATTAGATACAGGTGCTGTTGTAGATAGAGACAGTAGACACATGAAGGAAACTCACATGGGTAAAAAACAGAAGAGAGCTCTGTAGAAAAAGATTTGGTCTTCTAGAATCCCCCAACTTTTCTGCCTGTTTCCCCCAGAAAAACTTCTGAAGAACTCACAACATAAGGAGCACTGAACTGTTCCTAACCCTTTCCATCCAGGACACAGCATGATCACTTCGTGGATCAAAGTGAATAACCTGTTTCAGGATTTTGTAGAACTGGGTCCTTCACAAGGGTGTCTCTGGGGCTGGCGGGGGAGCATGTTCAGCTGCACTTGGCACTTAGTTCAGGGCTGGCTCTGAGCAAGTAATAATGTGACCAAACCTCACCTACTCCCAGCCCAGTTTGCCATCTTTTGTCATACTGTAGCAAAAAACTCCTAAAAATCCCTGTATATTTAAAACGCTTTTTTTCTCCAGGGCTAACATAGGGTTATTTCACATTCTGATCCTAGCAACTGGTTTAGTCCTGTATAGAGACTGATAAATAATTAACAATTATGTTGTCCTAATACTAGACTAGGCCTGAACCTTTAGGATAATCATTCAGTGATCAGAAACTCCACTTCATAATTGGATGAGCCTTTCTGAACCTTGGTGATGCTTATGCCACTCTGTAGTTTGCATTACAGTTGGCTTCTTTCCTGAGGGACTGACAACTCCTATGCAAATAAAGTGTGAGGCATCAATTCACTTCAATGGGAGTTCAATCATGCCCTTTATAAGAAAATAACCATCATGTATGTTGCAAAATTATCCATTGTACTGTTATTTATAGAAGATATAAAGGGATATACTCCCTTTGATTCAGATAAGATGAAAGGTTTTTCACTGGCAATTAAAGAAAGATGACGTATTAATGCTTCTCCCACTGATGCAGAATAAAGCGATATAATAACTAATTTCAGATTGTTTCTAAAATAACATCAGTGGTGTTATTCATAACCATTCAAAACATGAAACTAAGTCCTGTGAAGGAAGCGTATTTCTTTACAATGCCTGATGAATTTATAACCTGTTTCTCTGGGTATTGTCATATTTTTAGATCATAACCACTAGAATTGTTTCCATACAAAAACTATGACTAGTTATACAGTGACCATATGATGATTTAGGCCAGTCTCACATGAAAAAAACAACCTTTAAATCGCTCAATTCCTACCTACAGGAAGAGGATGACAGAAGAAACCTAAGCATTACAGATAATAGTGGGATTGTGTACAGTGCTCTGACACTCCAGTGATGCGTCAAGTATGGGAAACGGAAAAGCCCAGAGAGACCTGTCAGTCTATTGTGTCTCCTGCAGGGAGAGATTTCCCCTTGCTTTTAGAGGAGTAAAATTCAGTTATAAAATAATGAAGCAACCATCTGCTCTTCTGCTCATTGCAACTGGTAACTTTGCAGAACTGGAAGGTACGTTTCTTCCATCTTTACAGCTTAAGTTGATTATTTGAAAATCCATCCAAGGTTAATTAACTTTTCTAAAATAAAAACATAACATAGTTACTGTCTGAAACTGAAGGCGGTGTGAAGGGCTAGGCTGAAAATCCTGGAAACCAAAGTCTTTTTATACAGACAAAATGGACTATGAAATGGCAGTTCCACCCACAATTTGTCATCTGTGAGCTTCAGCTCTGACGTGAACAGAAACACCCTGCTGCCGAGCTGTACCGGTGGCGGTTGACTGACGGTTCCTCGGATAAGACTTAATATCATGACCAACTAAGACTGTCAATGAAGATATTGATCAGAGTTATAAGTGACAGTAGGAGTGCCCATCTGATAGCAACTGGAAGAAAACAGCCTCATTATTTTCTGTGAGGCACCAATGATATTTTGACCTCTTTCGATAACTACCAGACCTTGCAGGTTTGATTCTGCAGCAGACAGGTGCTGATTTACCTTGGAACAAGAGGTTGTACCTCCCCTGGTGAGCACCGGCCATGGAGCAGCCCATGGCTCTGTGGCCCCTAGATGAACATGGATGAATCGGTCCCTGCACCATGCACGTTACAGTAATAGCTGTGACGTTTACAAGATGGTGTCTTCATCCAGTTCAGTGTCCCAGATTTTGTGTTGTGTAAAGAATTGTAGGTCTTGTCATCAGCACGCCTACCATGAATGCAAAGCAAAGCACACACTGGGGTATGAATTATCTGCAGCTTTGTAAAAAGGCATCCTCAGGAAGCCAAAGGCCAAGTTCTGGCATCCTCACTGATGGATCATGTTTACATGGAGCCAACTGTTGTGGTGCCTTAAACACCATCAGCCACATGAGAGCTTCTCCACTTCACTGTTCTATCAGAGGAAAGAAACACCTTGTTCGAGGTCAAACAGAAAGTCTGTGGCAAGACAAGGAGCTGAACCATCTTCCAAATATCAAGCATTGGACAGCTTTTCTTTTAGCTGTGGGTCCCTTCTTCCATGGCCTGCCTTGTTCATTTAAGTGGATCTTTTAAATGAACAATAAACACCAAGTGAAAACACAACAGAGATGGAACCACAGGCTGAGTTACGAGCATACACTACTGACTGCAGAACTACGATCCTTAATAATGGTCACTGTTAGGTAACTTCTAAAAAAACCTCTTTTTGCATCTCTCCTAAGCTGTTTTTTCTCCTTACGATGTACAGAGACAGCATGACTACCTACGTTTTTTGCATTTTAGCTGTAAACCGAAGCCAGAAACCATCCATGATGTGCACATCCTGATAGCTGAAACAATAAACAGGAGAAGGAACTGCACCGGGAAACAGACTTTTTATTTTCACAACAAAAGAGATCAGACCAGCCCTGGAAAAGACAACACTAGTGTTTGTTTTTCACATGTGGGAAATATCAATAGGAAAAAAGGACACTGGGTTCCACCTGTGCTGCCAACGGATAGAGAATGGTGTGCTACCTTTTTGTCACTGCTCTTCTCAGATTTCCCTATTTTAGAATGGCAGCTGGACCTGCAGGCCCAGCTGTTCCTTGAAATAATCCTGATAAAGAAGGATTTAAATAATAAGTTTACAGATTTCTGTGGCACCAAATAATGCCGACCAAACTCCACTGTTAAAACAGAAACCACTGCTACACTTGTGTGCTATGGTCAGTAAACAGAACTTACGTGTTTACCCTGCTATTAACCTACCGTGTGCAAATGCACGTGGCTACAGGATGCTGTCTGGTGCCTCTCCATGCAAAACCCTGCACAGCTACCACCGCCTCGGTCAAAAGGATACTCAGTCACAGGAAGACATCAAACTATGAGAGTCAATAACTTAGGAATGCTACAAAAAACCCCTAGAGCAGATTAATAACAGCAAAAATGCATCAACGTTGCTTGCCAGAAGCTGTAAAATACTGGAAATAATAATGATTGGGGAAAGGAAGAAAAGTTATGCAACGAGAGAGCACAGCGCACCATTTCGAACAAAATTATTTAGATTGTCAAGATGAGAGAGGCTAAGTTCAGACAAATCCAACCAAGCTAGATGAATGGGAGAAAAGATGCCTAAAGAATTAAGTTGCCAAAGTCACTAAATTGATTCACATAACCTTAATTTTTTACATAGTGGTAAAAATTTAGATACATATATATATATAGTGGAAGCCTGTTAAGAACTGCATGGCATACAGCACCACAGCAAAGGCAGACAGTCTATTAGATAGCAAATGGGTGCAGAATACCACGGAAAAGATTGTAATATCATTAGTATAATTCAGTGAGACACCTCCACACATCCCTGAGTTTGGGTTGATTTTTCTAATAATTGTATCCCTTGCAAGGAATTGGAGGATGCGATGCCTGCAGTACTAGGCCAGTTGGTCCCAGGTGTTTCTTTCCCATTACATGTTCCTGCCTCCAAAAGTATAGGGCAGAACAGAGGAAGTTCAAGGACAATTTCTGAGAATAACCAGTTAAAGAAAAGCTTTCATATGATAAAGTTTTCATATGATAAGTTTTCAAAAGAATAGATCTACACAGTGTATCATACATGGTACAAAAATATTATCACTTCTTGCAATTACTTTTAAATCTATATTTGATATTGATGCATTTCTGAATTTGTTTCATCATTAATGACGTTACAATGGTTTTTCGTAAGGTTATGTTTCTCCTAAGCTCAGGGTGGTCACACGAATCGAACCAGTTTTCATTTATTTTTCAGTGTTACAGTCCTCAGATTTCTCTACATGTTTCTCACTGATCAACTGTGGATTTTTACTCTGGCAAAAGAAATTCCCCCAGAGCTTCCATCAAAGCAAAACTCCTTGAATTAGCAGAGGGCCACCCTGCTAATGCTGCAGTCAGATGACAAAATAGAGCATGTGTGCTATCTAACGTGGACGTGCAGGTTTTGAGGACACGTTTTCCTCATCAAGAGCTTGGAAATGTCTAACTAAATGTAACCAAATCCACATCCTGATCCCGAACCTGTCACTGGTACATTTATTCCGATCCTCTCCAGGCAGCGGAGCGTAACCACCCTCCATCGGTCCTGCTGTATTTCTGACATACAAAAGGCACGAGGTCTCCGAGGAGAGATGGCTCATCTTCATTGCAAAACCACCTCCTTTTCGTATTTTATTCCATTGCTGCATCTAATCTTTGTCGTTTATCGCCTGCCATAAAGGATGCGAGCACATCGAGATAAACACACACGCGTCCCCCCGAAAAGGCGCAATTAAAAACAAAAAGGCGCAAAGGGGAAGGGCGCTCCGCACACCGCGGGAGCCTCGGGCATCGCGGGGCCGCCGGGGCGAGCCCCGCCGGTTCCTGCCCGCCGAGCACCGGCTCCAGC
>JAVJGI010000063.1:16674068-16699624 GCA_035590275.1 Ibycter americanus
CAACCGCCGGGCTGCGGCAGCCCGGGGCTGCGGCCGAGGCCCGGGAGGCTCCCGCGCCCTGCTGCGCACCCTCTCTCCTGTGTTCCCTGGGAATCTGGCACACGCACTCCCAGTATAAGCCTCTGAAAGCTGTCTGCCCGTTTCTTGGCAGGTAGGCGCAAGTCGGGTTGAAAATAAGTGCTGTTCTAGACAGGTTGCCGTGTGCTTTATATTTCCCATAATATATTGTACGTATCCTTAGGACTCGTGTTTTGCTACCGTGTCAGGTGTACAGAGCTTGAGAGGTGGCCTGTGATGTAAGGGGGAACCAGAAACTGGCTACCACACAAAAGTTTTCCCTAAGTAACATCACGGGAATAAAGTTAATTTCTTCTGCTGTCCTGGGCCTGGAAGTTTTCCTGCTTTTCTGTAATGGCTACAAATATCTGAACATTTCTATACACGTTCAGGTTTATAGAATATTTATATATATATGGCTTGCATCTGATGTTTCTGAATGGAACGCCTGTAGGCAGTTCCTCTGGAAGGAGATGCTGTGTGTCAGTGTCCATGGGCAGTACGTCTCTATTGATGAAAATCCAGGTATTGTCAGGAAAAAAAATGATGCCAAAACATCCCTCATCCTGGCTGGTCAGTAGCTGCCGATGCAGTGGTGCTGCCCTGCATGTTGGGAGAGGGAACGGGCAGCTGGACCGGCAATCTCTGCCAGAGGAGCTTCTCGGGGTGGGTGGTACCCGTGGTACCTGGGATTTTTAGCTTATCCCAGCCATGCATTTATTTGGGATCATAACACCTGCCCTGCAGCTAGTCTGATGAGCATGCCTGGAAGTGTCATGGAGATGGGTGCGATGAAGTGCTGCCTTGCGCTGCTGAGGCTGCTGCTTCCGTGCCCTGTGCAGCTCGCCAAACGTGCACTTCAGAGCTCCTGGCTCTGTCACCTCTGCTATTGCCTGGGGTGGATGGGTACGTCCGTACAGCCCTGCAGCATGGGTGACTGGTTTTCAGCAACAGGCACACAGGAATAAGGTTGTATGGGACGGCGCCAACTTGGCAGCTTAGTTGTCACTTGGAGCACCCTGTCTGCAAGGTAGCTGTGTCCTAGTTCTGTGTAGTTGTATACAGGACACGTAAAAGAGCAAAGTGGGCTTTGTCTGGTTCCAGGTGCCCTCTGATACAGAGGAGATGCTGTCAGGAACTGGAAATACAGGTGTCTTCTGACTTTTATCATGGAAGAATCTTCATGGTTTGTGTAGTTACTCTGCAGTAGCTGTCAGTCCCCCCTCCACTCCCCAGGGTCACTGAACGGACAAACGTGAAGTTGGGAAAGCTTAGTTTGCCGGGTATAAAAGTTGATGAATTGTTTCTTTGACCAGAATGAAGCCTTGGGCTTGCTTTTGTAGGAAAACAGCCCAGAATAGCTGTTCCTTACTGCCTGGAAAACACAATTTACCCTGACAAAAAAACTTAGGCAAAGTTGAGCTGCCACCTGCTGGCTCCGTAAAGCTGCGGCCTGGGGGATGTCTGCTGGTCCCCTGTACAGGAGAACCTGGTTCAGGTACCCTAGCCCAGGCTGGAGATTTGGAGGGCTCAGGTGGGTTTTTGAGAGCTTTCTGCCAAGAAAAGCAGCATTGGGCTGTTCAGCAGAGTTATAAGGCATTACAAAAACATCCTAAGCAACCTGCTGGGATTATGGTAATATTTATATTTACTCTTTTTTTGTCCTAGCCTTGGTAAATAAAGATAGCTCTTTCAAGTGCAGCACATTCTTCCTAAACAGTTCTGTATAATCTTGCACAGTGGAAAATAAAATCGTTGCCATCTTAGGGGTTCCCCGGGGGAAACGCTCAGATTAGGCTCCTCCAAGCAGCTGGGATGGTCTGGGGCCCTGACTGTGCAGGAATGCTGACAGCCCTGCGGACACCCCTGCTCCAGACCCCCCTGCTCCGGGTTGGGTTCACCCAGAGGCTGGGTGGAAGGAGGCTCCAAAGGAACAAATGAGATTAAAGTGAACTCTGTGAACATGCTGGCCAAAACCGGCTGGGTTTGTTTTTCATGATGTCACTTCCATTTTAAAATCTAAGTTAGGGAAACCATTTACAGTGGACTTTAACAAGACTGTAGTTTCCTGTGGGCGAGATATTTCTAAAGATCCTGTTAGGGTCCCAAGAAATTGTGTTCTTAAATATAATAGAAATTTCTAGAGGGTGAATTTTTGAAAGAAAATCGGAAGCTAGCTATTTTTAGTATCTCTTGGTTTTTTAAAAATATACTTTTGGAGAGGAAAAAACCAAAAATATTTTAACTTTTAGATAAGAGGTGTGTGAAAGTTGCTTGACAGTCTTTCAGGGCATGATTCAGGTAATTATAAAATGACCTGAAGTAATGTTACTGCTATCTTCTAATTTCTTATGTGACTCTGAAGTTGCTACATTGAAGATCTTACTTTACCTTATGGTTATATATCTGAAAAAAGAATACTAGCCCTTTTGACTTGTAATGTATATAATGTTTTCATGGTGATGCTAAGAAGGAAACTTAGAAGACGACTAGCTCTGCTTATGAAAAAAGTGCAAAGTATTTGCAAAGCCAAAATTGATGGTTACAGTTTTGCCTATGATTTTGCAGTAAGATGTGCCACAAATATTCACAGTCTAAACGACTGCTTCTTCTAAGTCTTGTAATTTGTTATGTATGGATCTTTCTCTATGCTGCACTGCTACAGTGAGTGAGGGAAAACAAATACAGTACCAAATGTGTTCAATGGGAGGTGAAGGGGCTTGTTTGATTAGATTAGGACTTCAGCTGGCCTTTGTGCCCTTTTTAGGCAATGAGATTTCCTGACACCATGTTCTAAAACCTGACTTTTAGCACGTTATGTATGAGTGTCATACATGCTGTGGTTTTTGTAGGGAATGTTTTTGAAAGTTGTTACCAAGCAATCTCTGTGTAGTACAGATATGCTAACCAGCGCTACCATCATAACTTTTTAAGGGTGCTTCATATTAAGTATGCTTTCGTATTAGAAAATATGTCCAAAACTCTTGACATTTAAATTTGCCAGGCTACATGTGATTCTCTTCCTCTTGCTGAAGTGAAGACTCTGTTACAGAAATAGTGGGGTTTTCTGCTCTGCTGCTTTATTTTATAATTTTTTTTTTTTTTTTTTTTTGTGTCTGAACACTGTAGCTCAGGATTTGAAATGGCTACGTTGATCATATTATAGGAACAAGTGAGACTAAGGGCTATAGAGCTATGACCTGAACATTAATTAATGTATTATGAAGGATGAGTAGTTTTCCAATGTAAAACACACCAATGCAGTAAATAAAAGGTAATTAATTCTGGGTGACAGCATTGTATGGCAATACATGGAGAGGAAATATAGCCTACGTGAATGTAATGTATGGTTATGCAGTGCTACTCTGCATCAGAGCAAGGGGAGCATTATTCTGCAGTATGCCATCTATTCTGCTCCTTATAATTACCTGTTAAAACTACACCTTTTAACATTTGAATGCAAATGAACATGCAGAAATGTGGTAAATAGCAGCGTCTTGATGTAGGATACGGATGGTGCAGCCTGGTCGCAAACAATGCTGTGTAATCAGCTGCAGGAAATGTTTTTCTCTTATGATAGTGTGTAATGGCTTAAACTGTAAGGAAGAGCGAAACATTAAGGCTCCTGGAATGAGAAGTTTGCATGCAGATTGTGTAGCATCTGCTGCACCTGTCAGCTAATTGTCCTTCAGCTGTTGTGCACCTGGAGAAACAAATACCACGAGACTGAAAACTGTAGGAGGTGGTGTGCTAGGCCACAGAGACACTCCTTCAGTTACTTTTGGAACACAGCTTTGAAAAACCATAGGTGTGCTACCCTCTGCATTTTCTGCAGCCATTAAACTTGGATGTTCTCAGCTCTGCAGCCTCTTGCAAAAGGTCCAAGCTCTTCTAATATGCTTGGGTTTAGTTCAGAGGAAGCCAGGCAGTGTTCTTCTGACGTAGTTTGCCATGAAATTGAGAATTCCTTTTATTTTTTGTTATGTTCGAGAAAACTTTACTTAAGTTGGTAGTTCAGCTTTGGAATTATGTCCTATCAATGTCAGCTGTGGTTTACAAGTAAACTGTAGTGTTTATATCAGTAATATTTTTTAAAAGCAGACATGCTGAAAATAGCTGTAAATGTATTCCTCATTTAGGTATAGATACTGGTAGGAACTGAAAATTTACCATTCTTGCAAAGGCAATTGTTAAAACCAGATTTACTTCACAGGTAAACTTGACTGAATGGCGTGGATGAATCTTTATGTGCTCACATCTGTTCAGTGTCTCTGAATTATAATATCATTGTATGTAACTGACAGCCAGGGAGACCTTTCTTGATGTAAACAACTGAGATGAAGGAATCCTGTAAGCAGGATTCCATGGTTTAGTGTGTATATACAGCCCTTCTGTTGCCTCTTGAGTAAAAGGAAAAGCTTTAAATTGATCTCGTTTGGAAGTACAGTTTTAAGTGCAGGTTTGAAGTAATGCAGTTAGTATATTTGGTGTGAGCATCTGAACTGGAACGTGGGCTACTGGAGAACAAGTAACATTTGCTGTACATCTGATCTGTGTTGAGCATGTATATAGAGCTGAGAAAGGGGTTGGGGAGGCTAGTGAGCCTGAATGTATGGATCTAGCTTTTGCTCCCCAAGTACATGGTGGACACTCTTGCTTACTTACAGAGAGTCACTCAAGTTACCTTTTTGGTGTGTGTGCTTAACTTGAAGCTGAACAAAAGGAGAATCCGAGAACTTCTTACAGAAAAGTGAGAGAAACCAACTTGTCTGCTTCAACACTGTTGTGATTAGCTGTTTGTTTTTTCCAAGCCAAATGCTTAAAAATTGTGACTTTTAAAAAAGAAGGTCCCTTGTGCTGTCCTTGTCCATGAGAAGTACTATATAGACTGTACATCTTTTGAAGGAACCCAGTTTCCTCTAAGTATAATATTTAGCGAGCAGTTACACAGTCTTCTGTTGTTTTTTTAAATTTTTTTTTTTGTTAGTAGGATTGACTGGAGTGCTGCTACTTAGGAGCTATATTCTCTAAGCCTTTTTTCAAGGTATTTTGATTTTCCTCAGACAGAACAGAATGTTACTTCAATGGTAGTGCTATAATTAACTCAGAGGCAAACTTCCTTTGTTCCCTCTGTACGTAATAGGCAAGGATATGAGTCAGTAATAACCAATTAACTTGTTTGTAGTAAAGTTCTCCTGTACCGCCCTCAAACAGCAGCAGCAACAATAAATGTAAAGCATCCTAACTCTTCTTTGACTGCAATTTCTGTAAAGACCAATGGCATTAAGTTGGACTCGTATATGTAGCTTAGTTACTGATGGAAAAGGGCATGGCAGCACAGGATTCTTGCCAGTGGAGAAGCAAGGTGTAGACAGCTTCCAAGCGCTGTAACCAAGAGCAACAGGTAGATATGAATACTGGATGAAAAAGCCTTCCTTTCAGAGATGTATTTGGAGGTTGAGGATGCTTTGTAGTTGGGATATTTACCTTAACAATGGTTATTTCTTTTTAAAACTTTTTTTACAGATTTGGTTGAGAATAAGCTTGGGTTTTGAAGGGTTTGAGCAACTTGCTACTGCCCAAGTCATGACACTCCCATTTCGAAAGGACTTGGACAAGTACAAAGATCTTGATGAGGATGAAATTCTTGGCAAACTCTCAGAAGAAGAACTGAAACAACTTGAAACTGTTTTGGATGATCTTGACCCTGAGGTAGGTATTAGCCAAGAGAAGTTTTATTTTTTCATTTATTCAGAAACTAGTCTGAAATAAACTGAGACTGGTTTTTTTACTTGTACAATTTACTTTTGGACAGTTTTTTCATAGTCTCCTAATGATTTTATTTGCAGATATATATATGTGTATATAATGTTTCAACTGTTTATTTCGTTTGCAATGTGACTGCAACTGTAATAGAGGAAAATGGAAGAAGAGATTGTTAGGGGGAGCTTTCTGGGATTTATTTATAAATAAAAATTGCTCTTAGTCATGTTCTTGAAAAGAAAGTTTATTTAGAAAGGCCTGTTTAACTTTCCTGTTTCCAGTGTTGTCTGGTAAACAGGCCTTTTGCATCTATTTTATTTTGTTGCTTCTACCATTGGAGTTTGATGGGAAAGGTAGGGTACTGACCCCTTCTAAAGAGTCCTGTTCCTGTATCTGGTAGCCTATACCTATTCCTGTCCTCGTGCTGACTTTGCCAAGAGGAGGCAAGTAATTACTCAGCTCCTGAATGATTGTCAGCATGGGGTATTGAATAAGGAATATTTTAGGTTTCTGTTATAAAGAACTGAATTATGTCCTCTACTGATACTGCAGCTAATGTCAGAGTCCAAGACTTCTGTATTCACCTCCTGGTTCTCTGTTCTTGCTTTAATAGTACCAGCATTAAGTTTAATCCTGCTGTTCAGGCATCACTTAAGAATATTATGATCCCCTATTTTGTGGCACTGCAAGTTATTCTTGATATTTTAATTGGCTTTGGCTTTTATAGACATTTTAACAGAGGAGATCTGGCAAAAGTGGTTGATTGTCTTTTATGACAGTCTGAGTTTCTGTAAGCTGTGTTCTTTCCATGCTAGTATCTTCGTGTCTTCGTGTGTGTGTATGTGTGTGTGTGTGTTCGGTTTTGTTTTTTCTTTAGCTGAAATATGTTGGTGATCACAAAAAACACCCCATCCTGAGTCAGGTCAAAAGTAGGAATATTCTATGTTAAATGCTTGATGATAGTATAGGCAGTTGTCTTAAAGACCTAGAAGCACATGGATATAAATGTTGGAGGAAGCAGTTTCTTGCTGAACGTCTAAACTGTAAATAGCTGAACTGTATTTACTCATTAAACAGTGTTCATTCTGGAAAATAAATGCAAAGTAACTAGGAAGTCTAGTGCTGGGAGCTATTGTACTCAAAGAATTGCTTCAGTCCTATTCAGAGTGCAGGGTGCTCTGTTTTTAATTATATTCTTGGTGTATAAAGAATAGATTACCTTGTATCCTCCCCTGCCCCAAAAAAAGGATGTTGGCAAGGGATCAAAGACTGGCTAAAAAGGATGATGTATCAGGTTTGAACCTTGGGGAGAGAGGAAGAGGGAAATGAAACTAAATAGGTGTTCACTCAGACTTTTTAAGCTGTACTTACTTGCTCCATTTTGTTTTGCAGAACGCGCTTCTGCCTGCAGGCTTCCGACAGAAAGACCAGACTGCTAAAAAGGCTTCAGGTCCCTTCGACAGGGAACGACTCCTGGCATATTTAGAGAAGCAGGCTCTTGAGCACAAAGACAGGGAAGACTATGTGCCTTTTACAAGAGAAAAGAAAGGTAACACCACCCTTTCCGGTGCAGGTGGTTATGAAATCTCTGAAGAGGGCTAGCTGGAACAACTGTGAACCAGTTTATTGAAGCACTGGCAGCTCTAATGCTTTTTTAACTCAAGATGTTTCCAAATGAGTGCTACTGTGCAGGGGCGGGATGCTTCCTGTTCAAGCATTTTGTGGCACTGGGCCTGGGGTGGTGTTTGCATGTAGCACAGGATGGAAATAAGACTCAAAGATTTTATCAAAGATTGCAAAGTTCTGATAGGGATGGTATCCCCGAAGTAAGAGCTACCCCTGATTTGTGTCGATAGTAACAAATTCTGTCATTGCACCTGTGGCTTATGCCCTGTAGTGCTGAGTACAGCCAGCAATGTTTGTAATGTTACGCTGAATTGTAAAAATAGCAGTAGAATGATGTCATAGTAGATACTCAATAATGTTCAAAGATAATGTAGGCTGACAAGGCCAGGCAAGCGGTGTATGCAGTCATGTTGTCTTTCTATTATCCCTACTGGGAGGTTTAATAAGATTGCATGGTTATTATTAACCAATTACATAGTTAACATCACAAGAAGCTTTGAAATCTGGCAGTGGTTTGTGTTCTAAAAACCATGGAAGCATTGACCCAATGAGTGGACGCATTACTAAAGCTTGGGGTTTTAAATCTTTGTTTTGGATCTAGTCTTCTCCTTGACTTTATGGGAAGCATTTCCTTTTTCAGGAGAAAATTAAAAAAGAATGTGCATTAATTTATTTCCCCCACAAAACAAAGAGTTCCCAGATTTGTTGTGCCTTACTAAGCCCTATTGGTAGGGACAGAAACTTCCACACCTGTGTTGGGCACATATGCATAGGAGGAGGTTTTTAGCTGTCACCGCAGTGTTTGTGTACTGCTTGTAAATTGTAGCTTGCCTGAACCTTCCCCAGCATCACAGCAGATCTGCTGTAGTAAGACTTCAGTAAATTGTTTTCTAAGTTGTATTCTAACTGCCAGAGATGAACAGGCTCCTTTCTTCTTAAGGGTTTGAAACCCTTGAATTCTGCTTAATTTTCTGGTGTGAATCATTGCTTATTTCAGACTTGAGTCTTCATTCATCTGCTGAGTTTGTATGTATGATCGTGATTGTGGTGTATGTTCAGTGAAAAATTTGTTTGGGGTATTTGCATTTTTTCTGCCTGTACCAGTAGCTGTTACTTGACAATGTCGGTCTCTTTTTTTCTTTTCCTTGAAGTAACAGACTTTATAATGTGCTGCACTGTATATGATGTACTACTTCCTTAATACACCGTGTTTTGCCTTATTTGTGTAGTTTAACACCACTTCCATTGAGAGATGGTAACTGTGACACTCCTTTGCTGATACAGGAATAGGAGTTTGCTGACTGAATCTGTAAGATTAACAGAGTTAAGGATAATGCAATGTATTGAATGTAGAAGGCAGTCAAAGGTACCTATAGCAGCACTGCTCTTATGGTACCTGTGCTGCTGGGAAGTACCTGCTGGTGCCCTGTTTGACTGTAGTGTGCTCCTGCTTCCTCCCCTGGTCCGCTTCTTGCCTGACATATTTGCTAGTATATGTTGGTTTTTGTGATTGAGTTCAAGTATATTCAGGCCTCGTAGCTAGTTTGGGGAATCCCTTGCAGCCCTGCTAGCTTGTACACAGCCCCTTCAGGATGTGAGGCTGGGTGTGGAGGGTTTGCTCTGGTTAGTACTTCTACTGAGTATTAGTGCTTCATTCAGATAGGCGGCACATGGCAAAACTATTTGTTTGGGTAGATAAAATCTGTGAGAATCATGTAGAAAAACAAAAGGGTCCAGCTGTAACGCAGATCTTGGTTAAGAAAGATGTCATTTCCTTTATGTAATAAAGTATTACTAAATAGCAGTCTGTCTGGATGTTGCAATATGTCATACCAGTTTAGTTAGTAAAATTTCCTGTATCTCTATTAAAAAACCTCCACCACTAAACTTGCTACTTAATAACTTTTTCTACCATTTATTTTAGAACTGTAGAAGAAGAGAAAATAATATGACAAATGAAATGTAGCTTCCTTTCATTAAAACTAAAAATGTGGGAACAAATGTTTACTATGGAAATTCATGCTCTGTTAGATGAGCAGGAGGAGGGAAGAAGGCTAAGCTAATTTTGTAATAGGTGAGGGATAACCTTTTCTTTTCCCCTTGTGAATATATTATGGTTCAGCTTTGACTTGCTGCTATGTTTGTAGCCATTTTGCACAAAATTGGCAAACCTATAATCTTTTAAATCAAGAAATCATGATCTTTGTCTAGATGTAAAACTTGGGAAGGGAGTGGAGCAGAACTTAATACTTATGTAGTATGTTTTTTATCTAGAGGGAGCTCTTATCCTCACAGGCTTTTTTTAATATTAAAACAAACAGCTAAACTGGCTTATAATTTTTATGTTTGGTTAGGTAAATGTATTATGGAGAGATGCTAACAACTTGTGGAATGGGGTAGCTGAAAAATCTCACTTGATTATCCTGTTACTTCAAAAGAAAACTTGTCAATCGTAATCTTCAGATCTAGAGGTTTTGTGGGGAGACAGGTGGATTAGAGTTGCAGCTATTTTCTTGGTGCTGTTTTTGTGGGTCAGGCTTTGCTAAAATAGTTCTGTGTACCTAGCTGGTCTCATTGCTTTAACTTGGTCTATTTATTTATTTCATGGAGTAAGAAGGGGAAAATGCATCCTTCTCTTTTTCTTTTTCCTGTTTTAGTAGAACTACTGTACTGCATGGCAATTTGGCCTGCAGGTTTATCATAGAAGCTTACCCTAGGTTAATTTAATAAACATCCAGGTTTGCTACTGGTTCTGGTAACATTATTTCCCAACTACAGTGTACAGGAAAATCCTCTCTTCCATTTGTCCTAAGTACCTCATTTTGGGGTAACATGTTGTTAAAACAATGTTGCTTCTCTTTCACTGATAGATGACATGATTTCTCCAAATCTTTGGAACCTTTTTTTGCTGTGTGCTATGAAATGTGGAAGATCTGAGGAAATGTTAAGTGTCCCGATGTAGTGAGGTGAACAGCGCTAAAGAAATGCGAAGCTTAACAATCCCTAAATTATGTTCTGTTGCATTTTTCCAGTGCCTGATTTTGTTTCTGAAAGCATTATAAAAAACATACTTTGTTTTAAACATGATTTAGTGACTTAAGTCACATTCTGTTCCAATTAAGTGTTGAACCATACAGTAAACCATTGTTCAAGAGATTCATGAAAGCAATGTGGTAATAATTTCAACAAAACTAGCTTTGTCTCAATCTGTATACGTAAGTATGTCATAAAGATTTTACAAGGCGTACTGCAAGGAGAAGGATCTCTCATCTAAACAGTGAAGCGAGGCTGCAGGCTGTTGCCCTCAAGTGTGTTACACTCATCTGACCAAGTTAGATCAATGCTCCTCACTTCTCTTGGAACAGCAAAAGATGAGAATTACTGCACCTGAGATAAAAACATATCTAACATCAGTAATGTACTTTGTGCTGTATAGTGCAAGGCATTAGTAAATTACTACGTAAACTAAGCTTTGCATTTCTACCCTTTGCACTCTCCTATTGTGGTGCCCTCTTCCAACTCTCCCTCTGCATTCCTGCGAGGGTATATTTGTTCTGTGTAGATTTGCATTTCATGTAACTTTTGCTTTAATGTTGGTTTGGTTGGGTTTTTTTCCCTGCTCTGTCATCCAGAAAATATTGTTAGGCTGAAACTCTAGTCACCTGGCTAGAGCTCTTTTGTTGCTGCCCTGCTCAGTTCTTGCTCTAGATTACCATTTGCTTCTGTTGCAGCAGGATTTGGGACACTGTGTACTATGTGTTCTCTGTTTGCCTTTCAGTCACTGGTCTTTAAAGGATGTGTATTACATGTTGTAAAATCAAGCTAATATCCTGTAGGAGCTTTGGAGAAACAAGTTGTCAAATTGACATTCTCCATACAAGACCATTAGAACAAAATAACATGTGATACTCTAACATTAATGAAAAACAGTTTTCTAACTCACTGCTATGTGGTCTGTAATCAGATAATGAATAACAGTACTGTTTCTACAGTAAGACACTAAGTCACTTGTAAACTGAATTTAAAAAATTAAATTGTATTAAATTTTGCTTACAAGTGAGTTGATGAACCTAAGTCTGTCACGTGGTAAGAATTAGTGATTGATGAATTGTGGATTGCATCAGTTTCTAGGTTGATGAAACTTTAAGGAATACAGGATACAAGGAATATCTCAGATGTTGCTCACTTTTCTTCGTGAAGTCACTGACAAGACGAGCTTGTATTTGGATGTCCTCAGGTGATACTTGATTCCTTCTCTGCAGAGTACTGCAAAGTGGATTTTAGACTTTCTCCTGATCTGCAGGTTGTGGCTGTTTGCTGCCTAGTAGCATGGGGGTAGGACTGTGGGATATGTGAGAATAGCACTAGCAACATGCAGTGCACGGGCACACTGAATAGACCTGATCCCTGCAAGATTTTCAGTCCCACCTTAGATACTGTGAGTCTGTTTATGAAATGTCTGGAGCACTTCAATAGCCATCATCCAGCGCTTCTGCCTTTTGAGCAATATGACTGCGTGGAACTTGGAACTGGAGGTTCATTCTGTAGCAAAAAGCTTGTGAATTAATCCTGAGACATGCATCATTTAACATGTTAGCTAAAGGCACAGAAGACCTGAATATATAATTATTACAGAAATTATGTGACATCTCTGAACATCTCTGAAATCTGCCTCTTCATGTTGTATTGCTTAATCTTTGCAGTGTCTTTGTTGGTGAAAAGGAGGATGTTGCATTCCTTCATGTGATCAGATCCCTGCTATTTGGAAATGTTCCACTTGAGGGCCAAGAAAGCTATTAATCTCATGGGCTGCACAGATGTGTAGTCTTTTTTTTTCTTCTTTTTTTTTCCTTTTTTTTCCCCAAGCTTACATTAGTAAGAGAGGGAAGGGAATTGCCAAACTGTCCTGGCAGCAGGCCTTGAGTTAGGTCATTGTCCCCAGAGACACAGGGGTCTTACAGTTTTTGAAGTAAGTTTGTTGCTAGCAGTGGGGAATGGGGAAAGACCTGCTTTGGTACGTGCATGTAAACCTCTGAACTCTGGGCTAGAACTAAATGAAGCCAATGAATGAGAGATTATATACACAAGGGTGTGACCTGTTTTATAACAAAAACTGCTCCTGACCTGGTTCGTTTGACTGGAGTTGGCTGCAATGAACATTTCTGTAGGGGAGTGGCTTTTAACATGTTTGCTTCAATAAAAACTGAATATATTTCTCTCTCTCTCTTCAGGTTATCTTAAGAGTCAGGCGTTTAAAGATAAATTTAGTCTTACTCTTAGGAAGCAAATGTTTAGAACCAGAAGCTCCTAACCTATGAATTTAAGGATTAAAGTAACATCAGAAAAAGTAGTTCTTTTTTTCTGAGTACTGTGTGATGAACCAGACAGGAGGCTGATCTGGGTTGAAGCACGTTTTTAAAAAGTTGCTTTTAATTGAGATCACTTTCTTTCTAATGCCTGCTGCACTGATGCTGTAAATAGGATGACATTCTCTCCCCAGTAGGTGATGCTGGTAAAAGAAAATGGGGGTAGAAACGTACTGTATCAGTTACAGCAAAATAATCTTAAACATTTACTACCTAAGCCTTCAGTTCATGAAGGTTTTCTTTCAGTCCTGAAGCACCACAAACATAGTTTCTTTTGCACTGTCCATCAGACCTGAGGTATGGGTGGTAATGCATGTCAGCTGCTTTCAGCTACTGTTTGTAGTCAGTACAGTTACGTAAGGAGATTTATTTGCTGCTTCTAAATATGGATAATGACCATTTATACAACTTTCCAAAGAGATAGCAACCCAGGAACAAAAATACTGTGTTGCTAGCAACAGATCTTGATCATCAGACTTTGTTGTCAGAGAAAAACCTGATATGCTTCTTTGTTAGTCTGTGCTAGTGGTAATGCATTAAGTTCCTTTAAAAAGAAAATGAAACACAAACTATTGTAATCTAGGATGGGAATTTGGAGAGAGAGAAAAGGTGGATGGGTTTTGTTATGCCTATGTCTGCTGTGGGACGCAGGAGCTGACTTCGGGCATTGCTTCCCACAGTGATGAAAGCAAAATCCTGCTTTGTTGGAATTTCCCAGAAATAAAACTAAAACATCCCTATAAAGCTTCTTGTCACTGGGAGATATTTTAAAATGCTAAACTCAGTCTTGGTCCAAACACGTAATGATACATTTGTATGCAGTCCGAGGAAAAGTATCTTAGGCTTCTGGCTTCTGCCCAGCTGGTCTGATTCTTGTGCATGATGGGTTTCCATCATGTAATTGGGATGAGCTAGGATGATTCATGCGTGGAAATGTTTTTTAACTATGAGTATGGAAGAGGGTGGGTTCCTGAATTAGCACTGAGACTTCATAGGAGGATTATTGGATTATTAACACTGCTTCCTACCCGGGAAATAACAGAAGGAAGTTGGAACCCCTTTCCCACAGCTCTGTCTGCTGATAGCTCAGGCAACTTGGAAAGTTTGAAAAACTTTGAATAACTGTTAAGATTACATTTACAGTTTTCTAGTTGTGAATTACTTCTACCAAATGCATCAGTTTTGTTCTCTCATACAGTAGTGGAGCTTTTATTTACCGTGTTAATTTGTCCTGAACCGAAGCATCCCTTACCTCTCCTGGGTTCTTAGACAGTGGTAGACTTACTTGTTTCAAAAGGCCAATTCTAAATCATTCAACTCTGAACTGTTTTCTGAATAACTGTTAGAATAGCTTTCTCATATTCTGATTTCTGACCCTAACTTTTCAGCTTATATGCAGGAATTTTACTAACTGCACAGACCTCTATTTATAATGCATGTCTCCTAAAATAACTTTTCCCATTACCTGTCTGTAACGACTAAAAAGTCAGTGCAGAATATGATACTAATGCTGTTCCTTTTGCCATTGAGTTGTCTGTGACCTTTCTAAGTATCATTTTAGAAAAGTGTCATTGGCAGAGAAATCTATTCTCTTGGGTTTTGCTGTTCACAAACCATGGCTTTCTCAAGCAGCTCAGGCATCTCCTTTTTGACTTTAAAACTGAGTTAACATCTGAAATCAGAAATATTGTGTATGCTGTAAAACTGCAGTGAAAGCTCCGGTCCATGATTTCAGATGATTCTTTGGTGCTCTATTTCTCTGACACGTGCAGATTACAATTCTGTCTGTGTCTCTTTCTCCCTTGAGAGCACACCAGTCACCATTCTCTGGTGATACTAAATTTTCCTTACAGGCACATTTTCTAGGCTGTTTAAAATGTATAATGGAGGCTTATATAAGATTGGAGTCATGATAAAGTCTCCTGAAAATCTGTGATAAGTAATGCTATATTCCTGCTTATGGTCTTTCCTCATCTCTGACTTTAAAGAACAAACAGAATAAACCTCATTCTTCTATGCTGTCCTTGGTGCTCTTCTCAGGATTTACTAAATGTAATATGTATTCCTTAAGTATAGAAAAGTTTAAAGATAAGTAGCTATATAATATAAAGTAACATCAGACTTTTCATTTTCTTTATGCCAGGGAAAATATTTATCCCCAAGCAAAAGCCAGTACAGTCTTACACAGAAGAAAAATTCTCTCTGGATCCAGAACTGGAGGAAGCCTTGACCAGTGCCACAGACACAGAATTAGGTGACCTTGCAGGTTAGTTTTTTTTGAAGTATGGATGGGCTGGTGCTTATTTAGGCAAGAAAGATCTATAATTAATGCGGTAATGCATTTGCTATCTGAAATGTGACTATAAGAAGTTGTAGTTGTGATAGAAACTAGATCATGTTATATGCCAGTTTGCTTGTAGCGTATCAACTTCGTTGATTTATGATAATTTATAGGAAGGTAGATTATTTTGGCCTGGAAAAAATACCTGATTTTCAAACTCAAAACCTTTAAGTTCATTCCTCAGACTGGCTGATTTTTGTTGTGTACTTCACGACTTTTTCTTGCATGTAAGAACGTGTTGCTATCTGCCTGTATTCCTAAAGCTTCAGTCAAGAATTTTGTGACTGAGCCGTCCTTTTAACTTTGATGCTTGAATCTGGTGAGATAAAATCTTTCAAAAATGCAAAAGCCAACTGAAAAGTCTATAATTAATTAATTTTTTCTACTTTTATTGAAGTTATTAAGAGATTGAATGGCTTATTGTACTGGTAACTTGAGGTTTTTACAAACATCAGTTACTATTTCAAGGAGCTCTGCATCTGAGCTGAATTAGGAACAGTCAAATTGGTTTTTTGCTTTTTCTTTTTTTCCCTTTTACAGCTATACTGGGAATGTCTAACTTGATAACAAACAATCAGTTCTGTGATGTAGTAGGAAGCAGTAATGGGGTTGACAAAGACAGCTTCTCAAGTAAGTGTGTATGCAAGTGCTAGATAAATGAGTTTTGTACTGCATGCTGTACTATAGCATTAACTATTTTCTGTTGCACTCGCATTCTTTATAGACTGTTCAGTCTTGATTTGGAAATGTGCATGTCCATAGCATTGCTAACTGAGTTCTGGCAAGAGTAGAATTAAAATATATGTACACTAAAATCTATTCTGCCGTTAAGTCACATTTTGGGGATAAAAGTAGGCATAAACAAGCATTTGGGTGTGTTGGGTTTTAGGTTTCATGTTTGTGTCTGTAATTCAACTCCTATGTGCTTTCTGAAAAAAGCTGGTATGCAAGAAAAACAGAAAGGCTGTGAAGATATTTGAAAAAGAATTGAACTTTATGAAAATATGGTCAGGGGAGGATGGTATGCTTTTTAGGTGGAGGAGAGATGTAAAGACTGATGAAATGGTCTTTAGATACAGTAACTATTTAGTATGTGTATCATTTATTCACAGTGAATGTATGTGACTTGTGTGATTACAATTAAATGCCTTTTCAGATATAGTAAAAGGTGAAAAAATGTTGCCTGTGTTTGATGAACCGCCAAATCCCACAAACGTGGAGGAGACACTGCAAAGGATTAAAGATAATGATTCCCGTCTTGTTGAAGTTAATCTAAATAACATTAAGGTAATTACCTGAAGTCTGCAGTAAATATGCTGCTTTTTCTCAGTAGAAGCCACTTTAAGCTGCAGAACAATATATAAGAGCGTGATAGGCTTATTTTAAGTACAGTAGCCTTTCCACTAAATGTTGCGGTGTGTGTAATCTCAGAAACCTGGAGCTAAACCGATAAGCCATCTTGGTTTCTTTTGCCAAATGTGTATTTAAAAAGTCTTAGATTTTCTTACTGCCAGCCCAACTTTCTGTTTCTGCCAAGTTGGCAACGGTTCCAGCAGTTCACCATCCTGGAGTTAACTACTACTTAGAATCCTTTGTCCTTGATGAAGCAACGTGCTCTCACTTACTGCTATTACAAACAAAGCGATATTTGTACCTGACATCCTTCTGATTCTCTTGCAAAAGAGCTGTCAGCAATTAGGGCAGCTTCTGCTCCTAATTATAACAGTTGTGTTTTTAAGTATATATGAGTGAAAGAAAACAGAACTATAGCACTCCTGACTTAGGGCGCAGACAGCAGTGACCGGCTGCTAGCTGCAGCCTCTCTAGCAGCCTAGGCTATTGGTGGCCCTTACTAAAGGAAGAAAATAAAATACATGGTTTAAAAATATTGTACAATAGAGAAATGCTAGCCAAAAGTAATGCCTAAAAAGGCAAGAGAACAAAATGTTTGATATAATAAACTGAGGAATTTTCTACCATAATAAATTATCTAAAATTATACCTTTTAAGATTAGTTGCTACTACGCTGCTAAAATTATCAAACTATAAATTGGCACATTCTGGAATTATTCTTAATAGGACACATAGAATGAAATGCCAGTCTAAAGCTCTAAACCTTTTCACATTTGTGAGAGGTTAATTTGATGTGGATAGCAGAATGTTCAGTTCATGTAAATGTTGCTCAGTAACAGTTCCAAGTCAGCTAAATATTTTTTTAACACTTCTATTGTGGCAATGGCATCAACGTAGAAAAGATGACTTTGCTTCATAGAATTGGTGACTCTTAATAGCCATTGCCTCTTACATATAGCTTTGCTACACGTGTAGGCCTTTACTGTGATACTGCTAGAGGCCAGTGATAGTTAGTATTATACTACATTTTCCTATAAAGGGAATAAGATAATGGAAGAAGTTGGGAGGGAGGGGGTAAACTTGTGTATCTCAAGAGAGTGAAAGTCTATTTTTAATTCAAGAACATACCAATTCCAACGCTGAAAGAATTTGCAAAAGCCTTAGAAACCAACACGCATGTGAAGAATTTTAGCCTTGCAGCCACCCGAAGCAATGATCCTGTTGCTGTTGTAAGTACTCTTGCTAACGTGCTTAAGTGGGGGTGCAAGGGAGGTGAGAATGGAAAGACAATGGTAAGGGATTGAATTGAATCCTGTTTAAATATTTAGAGATGAAAACAATTAAATTCCATTACATTGCAAAGTATGTTTTCTTCAACAAACCTCTGTTGTATCAAAGCTGGTAAATTATTACAAGCTGATTAATATGCAACTGCATCAGATGTATGAGAAGAGTGAGAATTCTTTTCTTCTAATCCCTTCCCCCTGTTTTTCATTTTGCTAACCTCCTTCCTGGTTTTCTGTTTTTCCTAAGAGTTTAGTTCCTGATGTTCATTCCACAAACCAATAGTATATTCAAAATTAACTGTAAAAGAAGCATATTTGAGGACTGAAAAAGCTTATAATCTTTTTCAAGAGTGTTCAGAGTTTTAATTGAAGGAAGTTGTAAAATACTTACTTCTCTGACCTCCCTGCTACCAAAGATTGACTTAAAGCATTGGCGTGTAAAGCATAATATTAGTCAAGGTATCTAGTTTGACATGTGACATGATTGAAGTATTTATCATCTGGTCCAGTTTTTCCTATGTTGAATCAAAAGCATTAACTTTTTTATTTGCAAATAAAGAGGTAAGAGAATAGCACTAACTGTTTTTCTGGGACAATGCTTTGCATTTGTTTGAATTTCAAATTGGAAAGAAAACTAGTTTGAAAGACTCCATTAAACAAACATTTGAAAGCTTTGTTTTGGGTCAATTAAAAAGTTCCTGTTCAGTAGAACTGAAACTCTTGTAATAAAAATCTCTAAAGGCTTCTTTTCTTGGGTGTGGTTTTCTTTGGATTTTTTTTTTTTTTGCATTGTGACTTGATACAAAAAAAATTTAAAGGTTATGATTTTTATGACAGGAAAACTCAGCAGTTGCCTATTCTTCGTTTCTTATTTTCTCAGAAATAAGATCAGGTATATGCCATTTCCATAAGATTGCGTTTAGCTACATGCTGGTACTGTGCTTAGAGCTTTGCATTTTACTTCTTCCTACCAAATCTGTAGTCACAAGCATTTTGAAAGTCAGCTCTCCTGTTTACAAATTAACCATATCTAATTCTCCGTTCAGCTGACTTAACACCCTTTCTTTGGCCTTTACTTAGCAGCTTGCAATACTCATTGTATGGTGTGAAGGCTTACAAGATGGAATTGGTCCAATATGCTAATTTCAGATAATTTATATTCTGTGTAGCTTTTTAGTTTGTAACAAGAGAAAGGCAGGCCTTTTCTTGACTAAATGCTATTAAAAAAGGGAATGTAGATAATGCCTGGTTGAAGACTCACTTCACTGTCAAATAATAAATGAAAACCTGCAAAGTTACACTGTGTGTCTGTGAACTTGTTGCTCCTATTGAACTAGTTAGTGGAAATGGTTATGACTGTGTCCTGTGATGTACTGTAGCAAAATTCACAAGTTTAATGATGCTTTCTTGCATTCAAAGGCTCTTGCAGATATGCTGAGAGTAAACACAAAATTAAAAAGTTTAAATATAGAATCAAACTTCATCACTGGAGTTGGAATTCTGGCACTGGTCGATGCACTGAAAGACAATGAAACATTGACAGAGATCAAAATCGATAATCAGGTAAGTGAGGTGGTGGTAATATCATAACGAAAATCAGTCTATCCTAGTTGATGGAATGTTTTTAGAAGGCAGCTTGTAATAAACTTTCCAAAATATTTTATTTTTAACTCTTAACCCTATGAATGATTGTCCTTAAGATTCTCAGAAGCATTCTGTTGAAATGGATTCCTAGTCACTCCTATGCTTTTTTGTGCTTTTAAGTGCACAAATGTATTTTATGGCCTTCTGCCTTTTAGATTAGTCAGTAAACACTTTGCTTCATTTTGCTTAATGTGATGAAAGTGTTGTGATCTCTTTTAGGGTGAATACACATAAACTGTTGTATTTCTGTACGTTTCCTTTTAACAGAGGCAGCAGCTGGGCACTGTTGCAGAAGTAGAAATTGCCAAGATGCTTGAAGAAAACACCAAGATCCTCAAATTTGGATACCACTTCACGCAACAGGGACCTCGAGCCAGGGCAGCTGCAGCTATCACCAAAAATAATGATTTGGGTAAGACCTGTCAGTAGAGAGTGACTATTAAATGAATGTGTGTGTGGCACAGGTTTTAAAAGTGTCTGGTTTTCTGTTGACGTAACCAGGATCACAGAATATGAGTAGATCAGTTTCAGAGTTCTCCTGTGAGAACTCCTGCTCTTCTGTTGCTGCTTGATGTTCTCCTTTTATTTTGCTGCAGGGTGTTCAGGTGTGTGAGTTGAGGATTTTTAGCATGGTCTAGAACAAGAACATTCAAATTCCACATGAGTTGTGGCAAAGAGAGGGGAAACATATTTTGATTTTTATTCAGATAAGATTCATTGTTTCTGTAAAAGCAATACTGGACATTAATAGTGCAGGATGTCCTCTTCAATGCCAGTACACCCAGTTTCATTTGGATTGCTTGAGCAAGGAAATGGAAAGTGCTGTCATGTAAAGAGGCTGGGACTGTACATCTCTTCCCTTTTGGTTCTGTTCATGCGCAGGTACCTTCCCTGTCTCTCTTAAAGGTATCTAGTAGCAGTGGCATCTTTATTTGCTGCAGGAGATTTTGTTGGAGCTCAGCTGTTAGAATCCGAACTAAATGGACCCACAGAAAATTTGTTAATAATATAGCATGTGAATGGAAATAATTTATATAACAATGTCAAATACTTGAAACTCTCAACTACCACAAGATAATGTGGTTCATCTATTTAAATAGAATTACGTTTTAAAAATATTGAATTAAACCTATTGGCTTTAGATGCTTTGTGGTAATGATTACACATCTCAGCAGCGTGCAGATAGGCCAAGCAGTTTAGTAGTAGTTCAGGAATACATTAGAGAGAATGACATAAGAAATTGAAATTTAGTTTCAAGATCTGCTTCCAGTCTTGGGTAAAGTTAAAGGGCAGGAGGACAACTCTGGAAGGGACGGAACAGAAGAGGAGTAACAGAATAGAGCATAGAGAGAGAAGAAAGGCACTCGGGCACTGTATAACTGTTTCTCAAAATGGATTCTAAACCAGTTATTCTTATTTTTTCATCGTAACACTTCAGGTGCGTCTACTTTCTTTTAAGGTTTTTCTTTTCACTAGTTCTCATTTTAGTGTTTAACTGTTGGAAATCTATGTTTCTATTGATATCTTGCCTCTTTTTCTTTGCTTTCTTAGTCTGGAGTATGCGAGTAAAAGTTTCTGCAAATACCTTTTCATCTCTCCAGCCCTGAAGCTACAGAGACAGGTTACTCTGAATACCCAGCTGGGTATTGAGCACTGATAACTGAGATGTTCAGAGTCTCTCATTTCTGTCTTCGTACGTTTCTTCTAAAACAATAGTCTCTATCTTCCTTCTCGCTTGTTTACACTGAGTTGTACTGCTTCCCTTTGTCTGAAACGGTGTACATGTTGCTTTTAACTGCATGATTGGAGAAGTCTAAGGTTGGAATCTCTTCCATCTGTTCTTGCAATTTGATGAAAGCAGGTATGCATCACTTCTGTCACTGATGAAAACAGTTTGGATTCAAATGGACATAAGTCTATGGGTTACTCTCCAAGTGAGCAATACATTTGTAAAGGATAAAATTCTAGTGTGGTTTTATTCTGATTATTTCTTTAGACTGTTTCTAAATCTTCTCTTGAGACAGGAAGAGGGAGGGGAAACAAAACAACTTAACAGCTTTCCCTCTGTTATTTTGTTCTGAAGGTAAAGAAGATCAGCTCGAATTACAAATAGCAGTAAAACTACATAATTTTCAAAGAGTGGATTTGAGAACAGAATCACTTTCTTGTATAGCTGTGCTTGTTAGACTTTTTTAAACAAAATGGAGATGCCCTATCTAATTTTCTAAGACCCTTAGCCTCATTTGCTATGTCTGCACAGAAAAGGAAAATGCAATTATAAAATATATTTATATTATATATATTTATATTTATATTATAAATATAAATATAAAATATTTAAAAAATAAAATATCAATTAAAAATACTACAAACACTGAGCAAAACTCCAGTCATTCAGTCAATCTTGCATATTAAATCTAAACAGCATGTGAGCTTCTAGTGATTTTATTCACAGATTTTTGTTGCTCTTGCATTTTCTGACAATTGAATATTTTTTGTTAATAAATGGAATGTTTTAGGCTATTGAATGTAACGGGGTTTTTTATTGCCAAGCGTATACATCATCTTAGATATACTATGAAACTCTTGTACTGTTTCTTTTGAAGCAGTGCAAACTTAATTCTCCCCCACTAGAAAACTGATGTAAAGAGTACTGGCTGCATCTGCTTACCAAACATAAAATGATTGTTCCCCACAAGTCTTTCCTCACAAATACTTGAAGCTGTTCATGAATAAGGCAATAAGCACTGCTAAAGCATAAGCTTAAAGTGATGGATAATACTCAATGTTATTTACCTTAAGTTGTGCTGTGTGAAACTTTATGCGGCAAAGTAACTGTTGATGGTGCAGAAATGTGAAAAGTAGTTACAATGATAAAAGAGTAAAACTTTTATCTCTCTCTCTCTCTCTTGTTACAGTTCGCAAGAGAAGGGTTGAAGGAGACAACTAGCAGATCTTGTTATCAGAACTGTGGAAATTTCAAGGGTCGTCAAGGCACGGTCATCACCGTCGCTTTGGCAATCTTGGACTACACTTACCTGGGTTAGAAGGGAAAAGACTGGAAAACCCCATTCCTTTTAAAACAAAGCTATATTAATAATCTGCTGGTATGCATCACGTTTTTCAGATTGAGACACAGTAACTGCACCAGTCTTTGTACCATAGTTTTTGATTGTTTTTTTAAGAACTTTTTTGTATTTCAAGGCTTCGGCTGTGCTTTCTGCTAAAAATGTAATTGCAAATCAATGGTATAATTGTCTGTAGTCGAAGAATGGGACATTCAAGATCATTTGGCAGATAATGACCCAATTGAAATGTTTGTTAGAAAATCTGGGGGTGCTTATTTACGTGGAGGGATGTGTATATTCTTGAAAACAATGCGCTAGTGATAAGGGATTCTTCACACAACAGTTGGACTCATTGTCTAGAGCTGTTCAGCCTTGTTCATATGCACTGATGAGAAATCTTTCACAGCTATCTTATTCGTAATTCTACTTTTTTATTATTTTTTATTAGTTTTTGATACTGTGATGAAGTTTAGGACATCCTTTAAACCAAACAAAAATAAATTGGCTAAGGACTTCTCCCAAGAGGTTTGAGGGACTAATAAAAAAATTGAACCCCTGGGGGGGGGGGGGAGGGGGAAATGTGTAGGAGCCTTGCAAAAGGACAGTTTTTCTTTTGCACCTAAATCCTTAAAGTCTTTTTCAAAAGGTCCCATAACTGTATCTTGTTCTGTATCTAAACTGGATATGTTTTTAGGCTGATTTCATGTGTTCATCAGCATTATTTAGTTTATATTCTTTGTTTAAAAATCCTTATCTACATTGATAAGTATCAATTTCTCTAGAAGTAGTGGACATGCATTTTTTTTAATAATTCTACATAGTTCTGTACAGAAAAAGAAGCCTTAACTGTAAAACCACTGTCAAAGTTGCTGGCAAATGGAAAATCCTTTTTTTCAGGCTGTTGCATTAAGCTATTAGTACTTCATATCAATCTATCATTTTTTTAATAAAGCAGTGAAGTAACACTTTTAAGAAAGGATTTTTCTGTTCTGCTTATTCTTGATGTTGAAACACTGCATAAGGTATGCAGAAATTAACCAATATGCAGTGTTAGATCTGTATGGTGTAGTAATTATTAAAGTATTTAAAGTTCTATATCTAAGCAAACTAATACGGCAACAAGAATCACTTCAACTTCTGTACATAATCACAGTAGACTTCTTTGAAATAACATGAAAATCTAGAGGCTTTTTGGTGTAGGTTTGGACTGTACTGTACCAGTTTGCTCGATGTTGTCATGAGACCACAAAAATGTTCTAAAGGACTGCTCAGTTATATTCAGAGCAACAGAGAATTCAACTGACAACTGTTTTCATCGAAGGATCGTAATACGGTGAGCATTTTATGTATAGAAAACATATTGGACTGAGATTTTTGCATCAGGTTGTATATACTATAAAAATTTCACAGAGCAGCTCTCTGATGCTGTGCCCATGTTGTAATTTGCTGCAAATCTTGTTTCGGACCTTTAAAGACAGGCTTTATTCCGGAGGTGACTTTGAATTGTACTGCAACTGCACAGAGAATTTTAAACTATAGTGCCTTCAGTGAGAATGTACATAACTGGTTTATACTTGTGGAAGAATGCTTTTTTCCCACCTATTTCAAAATCGGCCTTTTATTGTAATTACAGATGAATGTGTGGTCTGAAAAGCAGTCAGAATTCTGTTAAAACCAAAGACTATATGTACTGTAACTTTGAAACAACTAGAAGTGATCTGACTAGTAACAAAAAGGGCTTCTTTTGGTTTTGTTTTTTGACAATTTTCAAGAACTTTTTAGATTATGAAATTTAAGTTCTTATATAGTATGCATAAAGTCACAAGTTGAGTGTCTTTTTACAGACAGTGCTGCTTAAACATGGCCAAAGCATGTCATGTGCTGAGTTGCCTAAACATTTACTTTTTATTTGCTAAGCACCGTAATAATTTTGTGTCAAAAAACCAGGCTGTAATATCTTCCTTCACTTGTTGAAGGGCTGCACATTCATTGAATCCGTTCACGTATTGTGATTCTGTGATGATTTATTTTATCATAATCTAACAATATTAGGCAGTTATCTCCTACCTGAAGGAGAAAAATGACAGGCTGGATTATGGAAACGATAGCTCCAATCCCTTCCTTCCTTTGTTAAATCAAGTTTAGCTGCTTAATGATTTATATTGCAGTCAAGGGCAGGGGCTTTGATTTGACTCTCAGGTGCCCTGTCACAGGTGGTAGCAGTGGACAGTAATAACTGGTTTAGCTCTACAGAGAGAAGCTAAATCTGTGATTGCGTGTTGGCACGTTCAGGACGGGTACCTGACTGTCAGAAAACCAGGGGATACTTCCGACCAGAAGGGTTCGGGCCTCCACGTTGTTGCACGACATTTGGCACCGTGCATGGAATGGTTAATAACAATCACTTTTGTGCCTCCAGTGTGTATCCTTCTTGGAGTAAATGAAGGAATTCTGTCTGTAGCTGGGAATCATAAACAGTCTCAGCAAAGCGGACGCCGATGTAATGCTGTCAAGGGTGGTGAGATCCTGTGCGTGACGTCATTGTTTTTGAGCGCAGAAGTGGCATCACTCTGGTAACCAGCTACCACAAACACAGGGGCTTTTTCCCCAAAAGAAGTGATGCTTTTGTCGCCTTGATTATTTTCCAGGTGTAACGCAGAGGTCAAATGCCCACGCGTGTTGATTCTGTTGGTTCCAAGCTAAGCATGGAAACGCAGCCGGCATTCCAAAGCAATCTCTATTTACTGTTGTGTGTTAAATAGTCTTGTTCTCCCTGCAGCTCGAGCAATACTGTTTGTAAGCTACAAACGAGCAAGTGTTGAAATTAAATTTCCGTCGAGGAAACATGAACAGAGCGGTTTAGCCGATCAGCACCATACGCTGCCAGATTGTAAACCCGTACGCGTTTGGGGCGATTAAAGTACTGTACCCTGCTGCTGGCTGGGCCGTTTTGTTTGTTCGAAAGAAACCCAAGCCGCACGCTGGCTTGTTGCAGCTAACCCTGCTTCGTGGCACAGCGTTACTGCTCCAGCGGGAAAGGGAACGGCCGGCT
>JAVJGI010000063.1:16703563-16722639 GCA_035590275.1 Ibycter americanus
CTGCTGATCACTGCACAGGGGCTGGCTGGGCATCAGTCAGCGAGTGGTGAGCAGTGGTATTGTGCGTAATTTGGTTTTTTTTCTTTTGGATTTTATTTCTCTCTCTCTCCTTTTCATTACAATTGCTATTGTTTTATTTTATTTTATTGTTAAATTGTTCTTCTCTCCACCCACGGATTTTACCTTTATCCTCATTCTCCTCCCCGTGCTGCTGGGGGCAGGGGGGACTGAGGGAGCGGCTGTGTGGTACTTAGTTGCCAGCTGGGGTTAAACCATAAGAAAAATGTAAGTGCTTATTAGAGCAACATTAGCCAGATAGACTTTTTTCTCTTATGCTTTTACTCTCCTTGTTTTCATTAGGATGAGAATGGTCTGAGTCAAGAACAGCAGGAAGAAGAGCCTATTCCAGAGACTAGAATCGAGGTAGAAATACCAAAAGTAAACACAGACTTGGGTAATGATTTGTATTTTGTGAAGCTGCCCAACTTCCTTAGCGTGGAGCCCAGGTAATTGCACATTAAATACATGATTAGTAAGGTTTTTTAGTGTTTCCCCTATATTGGTTTTGTTTTAGTGACACAATTAAATATATTGGCCATATTTTAAATGGCTGACATTAAGATGCACACTTTTAGTTGTCATCAGTCAATAGTAATATCTATTGTTGTTATATAATCAAGTGCTGAGAAATTTTCTTATGAGCTTCGGTTTCAGCTTGATTGAATAACTTTTCGTCTTTAAAAACCAGACAAAAATATGATTTAATTGAAAGCATGTGCTATCAGTTGAATTTTAAATACAGGTTCAGGCTCTCAGAGGTGTGAAAGCCAAATGCACAAGATATTTGTGCGCTTTTGAGCGATAAAAACATCATTTTGAATTTCAGAATAAGCCCTTTTTTATTTGTGTGTGCTAAATGTACTAACTATGAAGAGGCTGGTTACTCATTTTGCTATTTACCTAATCCAAGCTAAAGAAATTTTCAGGAACTCATAAGGAGAAACAAAAATTATTAGAGTTGTTTGTGATGTTGGGTTTGGCCCTTATGCCCACCTTCAGCACTTCTAGCAAATTGTGGTTAAATCCATCTCTCTGAGCGTTTTGTTAAGCAACTTTATTGCATTGTTTAATAGGTGGCTCGTTAGCTGGCAATGTAGCATTGATTCTGTTAGATATTGATTAAATCATTCTTCCTGGCTTTCATGCTAGGCACTGCTTCAGGAGAGAATTGTTAAGAATCTGGCTAGTGGCTGTAATCAGTGAGAGAAGTCCTGGGGATCTGTGGGTCAGACAGGCCTGAAAATAGAATTGCGCAGTAGCCGAGTGTTTATCACTTCTTCCCCTTGCAGCCGCCTGGAAACTCTTAGGAAGGAGGCCAGGGTATGGCATTCCCCCACTCACTCCCACCCCGCTCGTCGGGGTTTTTGAAGGAAAAGAGGACAGACAGTCTCATCTTCCTTTCCCTGTGGTTGGTTTTGAGATTCAAATAAAAAAATTACAAAGATTGTGCTCTTAGAAAACCCCTAATTCACCACATTTATAAGATGGGGGTTTTTTCTTTTTATTTTCTCTGTACAGTATTGTATATATTTTGTTCCAGACTTAACCCTGACCTCGTCATCCTGATACTAAGGAAACAGTATTTTCTTAGGCAAACTTGCTTTCTTTAGCTAGAGTCATTTATAGGGTCTGAATGTTAAAGTGGCTGTAATTGATGGTAGTGAAGACATTTGGGTAGGCCTCCTGTGGTGTAGAATCAATGCAGGAAATTACGCGACGGCAGAAACGGCGGTCTCGCAGCTGCAGTGCCTGCTGTCCTGTACAGTGTATCATTTAAACCTTTCAAGCACCTGTTACTTTGCACAACTCTAGAATAGTCTGGATTAATTTTTAGAAGAGTAAAGACTGTCGTATATAATTTATTGCAGACCTTTTGATCCCCAGTATTATGAAGATGAATTTGAAGATGAGGAGATGCTTGATGAAGAGGGTAGAACTAGGTTAAAACTCAAGGTATAATGTTAATTTCCCTTTTCTCTTTTACACTCACCTAGCCACATTTCTTCAAAGTCTGCTTCAGGTGTTTTGAGTTGTGGTTCAGATTATGAAAGTGTGGACCAGTTCAGCACTGAGGAAAGCTGATCTATTTTAGTAGTAAATTTAGAAAAAGCTTGACAGCTGTATTTCACCTCTAAAAGCGATACCTTTAATTTCTTTGCATCATGCAGCAAATTATCTAGCCTTTCTAATTGTAATTCTTGACCTATATAGAGTATATTTTATCGTGGTATTCCTTACTATGAGTTAGAAAAAGTGTTTTGATTTTTTTTTTCCCCACAGGTAGAAAACACAATACGGTGGCGGATGCGACGAGATGAGGAAGGAAATGAGATCAGAGAAAGTAATGCGCGGATAGTCAAGTGGTCAGACGGGAGGTTAGTTTGGGCTTTTTGCTGTTGAACGAATACAGTTGTTCTTACAGTGAAATGCTGTGGCATGCAAAATTGGAAGGTCAACAAACTTTGATGTCAGTTCTGCACAGCAAAAATTAGTTTAGCCTCAGTGCTTTGAAAATTTTACGCTCTGCTTAGTTTGGATTGAAATACGATTATTAGCTGTATATAAAAAGGAAACATGAAGGCTTTCTCCGTTCAGAAATGAGGCAAAAAATAGGCTGTAGTGGCTTTATCAAATAACTGATATATGAATCTCTTTCAAGCATGTCTCTCCACTTGGGCAATGAGGTCTTTGATGTGTACAAGGCGCCACTACAGGGAGATCACAACCATCTGTTTATCAGACAAGGGACAGGTCTGCAAGGACAGGCTGTTTTCAAGACAAAGTTAACGTTCAGGTAAACATGCTATTCTGTGTCAAATGTCGAAACTACTTTTGCAATTAAGTATTGTAACTAGTATATAAAGACTAGAGATACCAGTTCATAAACTTTCAATGCTTAACTGTTTAATAAGAATGTGCTATTTTCCAGAGTCATTTGGTAACATTTGTCCTAAATTCAGTGTCCCAGTTCGAAAGGTTAACGTGCCATTCACTGCAGTATGTAGGCTACATGTATTTTTTTAATATGTATTTTAATTTGCATTTTTAAGTGCAAGTCCTCATCTGAATCAGAAAGAATATTAATATTCCCTGAAACGAACCTTTCTTCTGATACACAATTGCTGTCAAGGTGATGACTCTGTCTTGGGCTATTGATGTGAAACGTGAGGGTCATTATTTAGGCTGGTAATGGACTGCAGATGGTTTACTGAGAGAGGAATTAATGTCTCCAGTAGCTGTTACAATGCACATAAATAAATAAAAGGATGATGCTTTTACTTTTGTGCAGATGAATCTTTGAAATTTTAAGTACGCTGGCCCTACCGTTGTCCTTTAAAAATGCATATGTGCCTTGAAGAGGTATTTAACCCGTAGCAATTTTTTGACAGGCCGCACTCTACGGACAGTGCCACTCACAGGAAGATGACCCTGTCTCTGGCAGATAGATGTTCAAAGACCCAGAAAATTCGTATTTTGCCAATGGCAGGTCGTGATCCAGAGTCTCAGCGCACAGAAATGATTAAGGTATTGTGGCATGGAACTCCCTCACCTGCTGATTTGATCTAGAAAATCACAGCTGTAATCTAGCTAAACATTTCTGAACACTTTATGACCTCATGAAAAACAGAGTGTATTTTGGAGTTATAGACAAGAGTTGTTAGCCATGGATGATGCAGTTTGCTTAACCTTACAGATTACAGAAAAATCAGAATGTGTACAGTCTTTACACTGCTGTGAAATTATTTCAAAAGCTACAGTAGAATACAAGGTGCTCTTGAGCTGGTTTGGGGTTTTTTTCCCCTCAATCTTTATATATTGCTTCTTTCTTTGGACAGAAAGAAGAGGAGAGATTAAGAGCCTCCATTCGAAGAGAATCTCAGCAGCGAAGAATGCGGGAGAAGCAGCATCAGCGTGGTCTGAGTGCAAACTATTTAGAACCCGATCGCTATGATGAAGAGGATGAGGGAGATGATGCAATCAGTTTAGCAGCTATCAAAAACAGATACAAAGGTGGCATCAGAGGTAATAAGAAACCTTAACAGCACGTAAGTAGGGCCTGTGTGATTCAGATGGATTAATTTCACAGGAGAGTCTTGATAAGATTGTATTTTGCCAGTTTATTTGATACCCGAGGAGACATGAATTCAGTTTGTGTAAGTGTTCTGTTTACTTGGGAGTTAGATTCTGCCAGCTTTTTGTGGGACTAAATTTAAGAGATTTATTTTTAGTATTCCCTCTTCCTCACCAATTTCAGATAAAAGGTAATGTTTGTCTTTCCATTTTTCTCTGTAGAGGAACGTGCTCGAATCTACTCTTCTGACAGTGATGAAGGCTCAGATGAAGATAAAACGCAAAGACTACTCAAGGCAAAGAAACTTACTAGTGATGAGGTAGGAAAAGGATTTTGTTCTTAAGCTGCTCATTTTCAGTCAGGAACATTTCTGGCACTAGATCTAGTTTTTAAAGCTGAGACTTTTATAGTTTCACTTATGCCGTGTTGAATGTATTATTTGGTTTGGCATGCTTTCCATGGTAATTATTCACCAATTTCTTATACACAGTGTTAGTTGATAGACCTGAGTGATTCCCAAAGGAGGTCACTATTGTTATTGCTGATTTAAAGATGGAAAAAATTATGCAAAGTTATGTAAAATTATTTTACAAAAATTATGCAAGGAGTAAGAAGACTTAATATCAGAATCCTAGTGCAGTGTTGTCTCCTACGCTATGTGGTCCTTTCCTGTTTATTATGGAAATAGCAGAAGCATTTTCACATAGTATTTCTGCTCTTTTTAAATAGAAGAGTTAAAAAATAGCGTTAAAAATAGTTAGTCTGTTGCTAAATAGACATTATCCATCACCTAAGTATCATCCTAAACTTTAGGCCATGATCAACTTAACTGTTAGCTACAGCAGTAGTGCTGTTTCCTCGTCTAAAATTGTGTTTTATTGGTTTGTAATTTGTCACTGCTGGGTATAAGCAAATGAATCTTTGTGCATATCACGTCTTGAGGTTTAGTTTGTTTCAAGTAATGTCACTTCTTCTGACACTGATACAGCACTGCAGTGTAACGCTTCTCAAAATTGACAGATGCCATTTCTGAAATTAAAACTTAACTGTTTTCACCCAGTGGTAGAAGTGGAAACAGGAAGTGTACGGACTCTGTCCTGTATCAGCTGCCTGTGTCGTCTGTTTTCCTGACCCTTGCTCCTCATTGTAAAACGCTTCTGAGGTGAAGAGCCATGGGGCGTTTACTGTGTACCTTGGGAGGCTGGAGGAAGAGGGAGTTCTGGAATTCATGACAAATGGCAATTGGCACTGGCTTCCTACTGCCCTGTTCAAGAGGGAATTGGGTTGGGTCAGGTGTTCAGTCTCCTTGGTTTCAGTAGCCCATTAGTTTGTTTTCTTTCAGACATCACCACTTCTCTATTGCTGTCATCTTCTGTTGATCAGTGGGGCGCAGCCCTGAGCTGCAGCTGTGCTTGCCTTTCTCTCAAGCCAGACATGGCTTAGGAGTGGTAGTTTGGACACACCTGAGCTCTGCTGATAGTCACCTTCACTTATGTAGCAGAATAATAAATACAAACTAAGTCAGCTTAATAGGTTCTTATTACTACCTTGTAGGTTATGAGAGGTGTTTTTACATTGGCGTGCTAGTTTGATTAATCTTCTGTCCTGTTTCACTGCGAATTATATTTAAAAGTTTATGTGTAGAATATCATGCAGAAGTTTAAAAAAGGAAGTTTAAGTAGCTCTGTGTAAGCTTGCGGAATTGTAATGCTTTATATCACCATTTCCTTTAAGAGATTATTTTAACTCTTTAAATTATTTCAACTATTGCCCTAAGATTTGTTTTGATTGATTTCCTACAGTCATATCTGGTGTGCTACTCTAATAGCTGGTGAAGTGGCTAGAACCTTCTTCTTGAATTTTAGAGGCTTCCATAATAAAACACGCTTTTCTTTTTAAAAGAGTAGTTTTGCACCGTAGCTCGCTTTGTGTCCTTCGATTGAATGAATGCATGTTAGACTTCTGTAATCAGAGCTGCTGAAATTCCGAAGTTGTGTTTACATGGCTGATAGAGGACCTAGTTCTCAGTATGACACATAACCTCTATACTGTAAGAAATAGGAATTTTTGAAGGAGGAAGTTCGCTTTCATTTGCATTTCTATATTGTGCTTCCTGCAAACATCTGGGGAGGCACAGCTTATTTCCCATCCTGTTGGATGTTTGCTGCATTCTGAATGTACGTTCTTGCCGCTGTCACACTGCTCCTCTGACACTGTCAGCTGAGGATTTGCACTAAGAGGCATTGTAATATGAGGCAGGAGTAAAAATTAGTTTTTCTTTTAAAGACAGAGATTCTGGCTTTTTATTATACATAGAGGACAATGTAGTATTTCAGAAAATACGACAGTAATCCTGGAGACAGCCACAGTGAGGCATGTGGACAAAACTGTAGTTTTGTGAACTCTGTTAGTGTTTGTTGGTAAAAACTGAATTGCTTATTTGTAAGACGCTACTGTTTGCTAGTTCGTAATACAGCAGTGTCAGGACTTTGCAATTCCAGTCTCTTAGAAGAAAAGGTCAACAGCATTTCTCTGCTGCTTGAGGAACTATAGCCTCCATTTTAAAATTATATGACTTAAAGGTAATGCTCCCATCAGGGCCACGGAGGGGTGCTACAGTATTACAAGAAAGCCCAGTGATGTGTAACTGCTTACTTGCAGTCACCACATAGGAAGTACGGTATCTGTAATGTGTATCTGCGTATGTGAAACATGGACTTCATTGTCCACAGACCTGTGTTTGTGTGCCATCAGTCAACAACGCAGCATAAATCTTTGTGCCGATAACAATATGATACCATTACTGAAAACGTCAATCTATTATTAGCACACTTTATCACCGCACGGTACATAGTTTTACTGTTACTGTAGGTAATGAGGATGTTCTGCTAAACAGGAAGATGAATCATTTAACGATAGCTTAGCTAGATTACGGGAGATTGCTTGTTCTGAGGAAGAAGCTATCATTTAGATTCCCACCCCTACTAAGTTCTGTTTTCTGTGTTTAAAATTCCTTCCTAACTTGAGATGCTCACTGTACTAACTACTATGTTAATGTAGAATACAATGCTTTGAACAAAAAGCTATTCATTAGAGTTCTGAAACTCTTAATGATTTGTGAATGTTCTGAGACTCTAAACTCTGAACTTTGCTGCTTCTTAAAACCCAAATATGTGTTGCTTTAAAAAAAAAAAAAAAATCCAAACCCGGAACCCATCCCCCAAAAAACCCAAACCCAAACCCAGCAAATCGAAGAAAGGATGAAATTACTTAGGCCTTGAGGGTATTTTTAAAGATACTCTTCTTTTTAATCAACAATTGATTTACCACTTGTTCTTCATGTCAAAATTGACGAGTTTTGCATTAACAACTAGCAATTTGTAGTTTGATTAAACATTTTGAGAGCAATTCTGATTTAAAGTGTTGTTTGGAAGAATAATTTAAACCAAACTGGTGTAAATGCACATGGAATAAACATCCACTTGTTGACTCTATATTTAGGTGCTAAAACATCAGCATCCAGCCCATAAAAATCATTATGGTATTACTTGCAAACAGGTAATTAACTCAATGGCGTGAGTTCCTTTGACCAGCTCTTTGGAGCCTCCTGAACAATGAACTGTGGTGTTGGTTCTTAGTACTAGTGGTTTCTCATCAGTCTTTTTCCTTTATGCCAGAGAGTGGTTTAGTTTGGTTTGGTTTTTTAAACAAACAAGCAAACAAAATACCTACCCACTTACCGAATTTCTTCGTTGCTTCAGAGCTCTGATTTGGGGCGTACAGGTGTCAATAGTCTGAAAACTTAGCGAAGCTGCACAGGCTGCCTGAAGGGAAAGCTTCTGCATGTTGAAGATTTCTCTGCAAATTCCAGGAATTACATGTGCTCATAAGACTTGCTGAGAATGATATTGCACATGCCATAAATCCAGATTATGACATAAATTACTTTCACGCCTTAGTTCAGTTTGAAGCAGATACGGTTGCACGTTCATTGAGGTGAGTGGAGCTGCAGCGGTGTTACAGACCCTTGCAGGCTGGGTGTGAGGCTGCTGGCAATGTTGGCTGAACTTGAACTGCGGACACATAAGCAGTCCTGCAACACAGTAGCACAAAATGGAACAAGTATAACTAATACTGTTGCTTTTCTTGCCAGAAAGACTTTGAGGTCTTTTTGTCGTTGTTCTGAGTTTTTTACTTTACGTTGAAGTATGTTGGTTTATTTTTGTCCTTTTTTGCCTTTAAGGAGGGTGAACCTTCTGGAAAGAGAAAAGCAGAGGATGATGACAAAGCAAGTAAGAAGCATAAGAAATATGTGATCAGTGATGAAGAAGAAGACGACGACGATTAAAATTAAGGAAGCACAAAAGTTGATTTTTTTTATATATATATTTATATATATATTGTACAGTTCTCTTACAGCAAAGATGTAAGTAACCATAACGGGGTTATTTTGATAAAGGAAAATTCCATTGAAGTCTGCGTTTCTGGTGTGAATAAAGTTTTTTTTGACTTCCTTTTACTTTTTAAGATTTTTCTCTTACTGCAGCAACTGTTGCACTGGGGATCATCACAGTGACATTTTTTTTATCTTGCACAGTACATTTCAGTTTTGAGAATTGTAGTAACTGGTTATCCAAGTGAATTAGTTAGTGATTTTTACCAAGTTCATCAGGAGAAACCATTCTAATTTTTATAGAATGCTTAAATGATAAGTTTGCCTGACAAGGGTATGGCGGTTTAGCATAACATTTGTATGGAAGGGTTGGAAGAACACATGAGTGGTACAATACAGTTCTGGGTTTTTTTAGGTATTCCTTATTTCCTGATGATTGTGGTCAGTACATTACTATGTTGGTGTATTTGATGACTGAAAATATTTCTTATCACGTTCAAGTAAACTGTGAAGTTCCTGCAGTTAGAACAGTTACGTGATCGCATAAGACATTTATTTTTCATGCATTGAAGCCTAGAATGAAAATCAGCATCTTGCCTGAGTGTTAATAACAACAATAATAATAATTATTGGCACATGCTAGTGATGTAAATGTCAGAGTAAAAGCAGTTGCTTAAACAAAACCAAGACATTTCTGCCAGCAGAGATGAAAGTCTCCTTTAAAAGATGAGATGAACCACAGTGCAAAAATATGTGGTTTATAATCCCATATAATCCTTATGGTGCTATTTCCTATTGTTCCTGGTTGGGTTTATGAGTAGGTTTGTTTAGTTGGGAAGTCACTGGAGAATGTTCTGGACAGAATCATTGCTGCTTTATGCTGTTTCTGAACACCTTATTTGATGATGCAATACCAGCTGTAAAGTGGGGAAAGGCTAGAAGAAATACCTGAACTTTTCCACGCTTTGTTTCCAACATGAAGTATCCCCTGTGTAGTTTCTCTCGCTGGTGAGAGAGCATTCAGATGTTATCTGTGTTACTTTTTTGACTGACTTTTCACATGGTCCTACAGTCTGGATGCGACTTAAAAAAGGTAACAGAAAAGAGCAGAACTACCTTAATGCCACTTTAAACAAAACCGTTGACTGATGCTGTGAAAAGTTTATGATGTGGATTTGTGTTACGTAAAGTGAAATAAAGTAGCTGATAGTTACATAAGAAGGACTGTTACCCCATCTCTCTCCTGCCCGGTTGAATTCTGCTTTTTATAAGACAGTAGAAGGGTGCAAGTGCCTCATAGTGAGCGTTTTGCTCTCGTGACGTTCCCTGGTTCTTTGAGATGCAGCTTTCAACCTGGACATCTTGCTTTTGTCATCTTTAATTAGGCTAGTAGTTTGTCAAAATACTCCACCTCCCTTTCTCCTGCCTGGAAGGTACGGGAAGTGTTCTCGCTGCAGCAGGACGGAGCTCTGCATGTGTTAATGTATTCTGCTGAGCAGCTGACTGCAGTGTAGACATCTGCAAGTATGAAAACAAAGTGAAAAATTTCAACTCGGGAATCTGAGTGCCTGAGAAACTGTTCTTTTTTCTATAATTAAATTGTTATCTAAGAGTTCCTGTGCCTCTTTAATGTGCAGATAAAACTTTTTTCCATCTGCTGGAATTTTTACCCTGTAATCCTCTTAGTTTAGACCTCTGCTGGGAGACTGGTTCCTTACATGAGGTTACCTGCTTTCCATTTGTAACCTTCTCAGGAAGAAGCCAGCTATTTAGAAAGGGACTCATTCTGTATGGATGCAACGTGCTGTACATTTGTGTAACAGCCTCCCAGATACCTCTTAAACAACAAATTTGGCATATGGAAACACACCACCATTTCACTGGTGATGTGTTTGCTTTTATGTCAGTTTAATTAAAGTGTTGGCTATTTTTATTTTTCTATACTCCTAAGATTGCAAATGTTTTAATCACTTTCATAGGTTTGATGCTGAGTAAGCCTTTACTTAGTAAGTGGTCCGCTTTAGCTTCCAAAAATGAGTCTTTCTGTGGATTACAAAGATGAAAAGAAGTAATTTTTTACACTGTCATCTTTTGTAAATTGCTCTTTTAAAGTCTTATTTAAACATGGAATTTTAGAAAGTGTTTTCTCAGCTTAAATTGGTTTAACAATCATCTTGTAATTAAAGTCACTTGAATGAACTCAGCCTTATCCACAGTATTTTTTTAGTTGTGAGTCTAATGTATAGTTTTATTTAACTTTATTTAACTCAAAGGCAGTTTTTGCTATCCCTTTTCTTAGCCTCCAAGTATGAGAGCGCTACTTGGAATTGTTTCATTTTACCCAAATTAAAAATATTAAGCCAAAGGAAAGAGAATGTGGATTGAAGTGTGTTTATTCTTGTACTGACTGGTCAGAAGACTTCATAGAAAGAAAATTTTTTTGAAGAGCTGATACTACGCTGTGTGAGTGCTAGATATTCTAGTGGCAGGATGTAGGATAAATTCTCTTGAAACAGTCACTGAAAGCTGTTCTTGGCTATGTAGTTTTGTTGTTTCAAGTATATCCTTCAATTGTATCCCGGTTTCCAGTGTTAATTTGGAGTTTTCATTCTAGTACCTGGTAGCGTTTTCCACCAGCCATTTTTCTCCATCCTAGCCATGCAGCTTGGCACGGACTTCGTGTTGCCGCACACCTGCTGGACCGGGGAGCGCCCACTGAAAGGAGCAGCTGCTCGTGCAGACCTTCCCTCTTCCTAGCTGCAGGTTTGGCGATAGCTAGCCCAGCTCAGTGAGTCAGCTTGCTAAACTGTCGGGAAATTTCTTTTCTGCTGGTTCTTGCGTTCTCTGCCAGGTGTGCCTGCAGAACTGCCTCGTTGGCCATGGGAGCATCCGCGCCAGCTCAGCAGGTTGGCGTGGTCGTGACTTGGGGGACATCAGGGAAGGGTGATCGCTTTGGCAGAGGTAAACGTTGACTCGGCTTGCTTTTGAAGAGTTACCCTGACCGTGCAGAAAGAAGTGAACGGTTTTCTTACTGGTGTAGCTGCCTGAACTGGCACATTGAGAAGTTAGCTGGGGCTGGGGCAAGGGGAGGCGGAGGTGAAGCAGGACAGATCCTCTATAAGGCAGCAAGTTTGATACAAAGCTGCAGCCTGAGGAACGTGTTAAACATGAGATGAAGTCATGGGCATTTAGTTCTCAGCCAGCAGGCCCCGGGGTCCTCGGTGTCGGCCCGCTCTAGTTGAGTGCTTTTGTGTAACAGCATTAGGCTGCTCATCCAGCTCTCTGGGTGGTGTTGAATGTATAGAGATTGTTACATGGGAATCATTGAGAAGATTATCTCTTTCTGATAAATGTGCTTTTAATTTTTGCTGTAAGAGGTGTAATGCCTTACATTTGTGAAACCTGGGTAGGCTGTTCTCATGCTCAGGATCTTGCCTGTGGCTTGGCTTGGAAGTGCTTCTTGGAGAGCAATGTGACTAATGCCTGCTGTTGCCTAGTGATGCCCTTTGACTTGGGCTGGGGTTTTTTACTACTTGTCTGGACGTGAGACTTGCAGAAAGGCTGCAAACTGGTATTGATTGCTAGCTTGTATCTTTAATTGCTTTAAAACTGGGCGTTCTAAGGAATTACATAAGCTAAGTAGTTGAGAAAATAACATAAAATTAAGTAAACCTGTGCTGGAATGATTCTCTAACACAAAGCCTTTTTATTTAAAAAAAATATATATATTAAAAAAAAGGATGCTTTGACAAGACTTTTGGTTTCTTGAGGGTTTTGGTGGTTGTTTTTAAATGGTATTTTTGTGCTTTAAAAGCCTATGAATCTTAGTTTACTGGGCTGATATTTGGAAGAAATCAGTTATTAAAGTGGAAGCTTAACTTCAGAAAGTGATTTTTATTTTTATTTTGATCTGGGGTTGGTTTTTTTTTCTGTTAAGGCTTAGTCTTGAAGAAAGGAGAGGTGATAGAGCCAGTTTACCAACAAGTGTAACTTCATGTCTCTTGGTTATGTTGAAATTTTCGGGGAAGCAGTAGCATTCATGCAGTTACTGTTAGTCATGAAATCGTATCAATGTTGTGTTCTTTCTTTATTGCAAATTAAAGATAAGTAAAATCTTATAAAACAGTGGAAGTATTAACTAACATACCCTCTTTTTTTTTATATCCTGTAACTGAGTCAGATTATATCTCATTTTATATCGTTTCATGCTTTTCCTGTTCTTTGCAAGATACCTCACTTCAGAATATAACTGTGGAAGTGAGGTGCTAATCTTAGCCTGGTATATTGGCAGTTTTCTGAGGTTTTTCTTCTTTGAGTGTAAAGATGTATGATAAACATTCTGTACAGGACAGGTTCTCATGAGAAGACTCATTATTGGTCTTATGATAAATCCATTTTTGGAAAATTTACATGGATACTGAAGGAGCACTCTTCAATATGTAAAGGAAATAAACATTAAGGTTTTGGTAAGAGCAGTACCAGCCCTTCCATTCAGGTGTTTAGTACACTTGTATTTAGCACCCGTGTGCTCGGCTTGGGGGGTGTAATTTTGAGCTCTATAATCCTGCTGTAGCAGTTGGTCCTGTGTTGGTTCTGATCGTGTTTACTGCCTGCAGCTTTGAGATTTGTTTGCTGGTATAGAATAAGGTAATTATTTAAACTGCATGAGCTTGCTATTTCCTAGTCATAGTTTTCAGTTTAAAATAAACTGCTACTTGGACTAGGCTTTATTTGTGAAGGAAGGAGTATATCCCAGAGAAGATAACGAAGGATCAAGCCAAAGTGTTGTGGCTAAAACATGGTTTGTTGTTGTTGTTTTTCTTTTCTTGTTTTTCCCTCCTAAAATGAACTGGAAAAAGCTCAGATGCCAAAATCACAGCTGGGCAATTTAAAATTGACCCTGGGCAGCTTGTGCATTTCCAGAGTCACACCTGATAACGTTAGGGGGTTTCTCCTTTCTTGCAAGCTAGTTAATCTGTGTTGGTTTAAGGGAAACTATTAATTTAGACTCTGAAAAGTATACTTCTTTCATTAAAGACAGAGCTTTCACATTTTTCTTAGAAGATACCTCATTTTATATTAACATTAAGACAACTTGAGTTATTAACTCTTTTCCATACCCAGCTTGCTGCACTATATACATCAGATCAGTAATTCATCTTTTGGATTGAATTTTCTGTGTTGTTTGTCTCAGTACAGGTTTTTCTGGTGATTAGAAAAGAAAATGAGAATATTCTTTCTTTGGAAAAAAAATGCAAAATACCAACTGTCATTTTGAGAAGCATTGGTGATCTTTTACAGCTTCATGTCTGATGATGAAACAAGAGGCTTAAATAACAAGGACAGAAATAGTGGAGTGTTAGCTTACTGACTAAAAAGGTTTGTCTCTTATTCTTCCCAACAGTTCTGCGAATTGCCTTGGAGTGTCAATGGTGTTCCTCAAGTGCTTTATTGAACATAGGCAGTCTAATGTAAAAAAGTTCGTGGTTTGGTAGAACTGCAGATTTTGGCCCAAATATGTTTGGATTCTTACATCAGACTTCTGAAAATGACTGGGACACGTTTGTACATTGGGACTAACTACATTTAGATCAACCTAGTGGGAGAGCACAGGATACAGATCAAACTCTTGCAGTACCTACAGTAAAGACGTTTAATCTCGTAGCAACCTCCTCCGTTTTAAAAAGAGTTAAACTGATGAAGGCTAAACTTTCAAATTACAGTTTCAGAAGAGTGTAAATTTTGTAACAGTCCAGACGTGTGTAAATGGTCTAAGATACCCAAGATGTATATTGCAGTGGTCTGTATGTAACAACGAATGGAAATCACGTAGAGGGGGACAGCTTTCAAGTCAGCAAGTTGACTCAACAGGCCTGTGGTTTTTAAGGAGGGCTGACGCTTTCAGAAGTGCTTGGGCTTATGGTGAAGGGTAGCCATCCCAAGCTGAAGTATTATAGAGATGAAATGGTCAGCGTCTAGAATAAACACACAGAATCCTTAACCCAGTGAACTATAGGCACTCAGTCTAGGATGTGAAAGCTGCCTTAAGGCAAAAATATGTCGATTCACCTAATGAGGGTGTATAAAGCCTGTTATAGTCCCTGGTGAGTATTTATGGTAGGTTTATAAAAGAGTCTAGAAATGTTTTGTACAGTGAAAACACTAATTCAGCCTTGACCTGTCACTGTGTGACTAGGCATTGCTATAAAAACAAAAGATTTACTTGTTTCAGGTAAGAGGGGGGTCAGATTCCCTGAGAAAACAAGTTTTCTTGTTCTGAAGTAGGGTGTGCAAATCAAGCATGCTTGGGAAGGAAGAGATAGACAAGTATCTTCAGGAGAAAATACAGGAATTTGTCCTCTAAAGTTATCAAGACTGGTCTTCATTTCAGCACGCAATGAAGTGTGCTGTTACAGGACGTGCCTGGTCACTCAGTATTAATTTCAGATCTGTACTGAAACTTTTCCAAGAATTTATGGAACAAGCCAGCAAGCGGCAATACGGCTGCCGTATGGGCAGGTTGTGGATAGGGTCCATCAGAGCCCAGAGCGAGGAATGCAGCGTTAGGACGGGCAGCAAGTTCTGGCGCCCAGTCAGTTTCTGTGAGCTGGTTTAACCTTCAGTCTAGGAGAGCGAAGTCCAGCCGAGCCCAGCACCCTTAAGGCATTGCTATCTGCTGAGCCCGAGTATTCTAGTGTGGAATTATATCTTCAGCTAAACTCAAAGAGCGCTTTCTTCTCTTGCAGTCATGTTTAGTCATGGATAGTGGGATATATAGAGTGAATATATTGATTTTTATCTTGACAGCCAGCCAACTTCAGCTGGCTGCCCTTACTCTATAGACATGTTGGACAGGATACTGCTGTAAATAAAAAAGTTTGATGGGTATTAAAATATCCACGTCTGAGTTAAAATATACTTAATTGCAATGGGCTGAAAAAATGACGGGGAGGGGGAATGAATGTTCAAGGACAGCAGGAGTTGTCCTATATTGGCTGAAAGAGACCCAGAGTTTTCTGCGGCTCTAACTGCCCCTGTTCTTATCACAGAAGTAACATCTGTGCGTCTATTTAGGTTATTTATAGTGCTTGTCTGGTTGATAATTAGGCTTGTGACTGCTGTAACCATTTAAGTAATGTTTTCCCAGGACCTCCACTGGCAGGTGGCTGGTTTTCTGCGTTTGGAATAGAGTGTGGCAGAAAGCTCCTTCCGCAGGGTCCCTTCCTGCCCTTCAGGTCAGGTCAGTGGTTTGATGCTGCAGGCAGCTCAGTCCACTGAGCTGTGTTTTCCTGTGATCCAAGCGGTCTGCGTTTTCTTTTTGAACCAGTTCCTTCCCAATTGCCATGGGTGGAGGCTTTTCTGTTGTGAGCTGACTGATACTGCTCTTTTCACAGCGGCAGAGCACAAAGCATTTAAGAGCAAAGACTTGGAAGTTTCATACCTCTGCTATTGTTAAGGGCCTTGTCAACAGTGAGCTCTGGGAAGCTCCTCAGAACTGTTAATTGCTGTAATTGCAGGTACGGTTAGGTGTGTAGAGCCACAGAGTATCTCGAGTTGGAAAGGACCCATAAGGATCATGGAGTCCAACTCCCTGCTCCTGGCAGGACTACCTAAACCGAAACCATATGACTAAGAGCATCACCCAGGTGCTCCTTGAACTCGGACAGGCTTGGTGCCGTGGCCACTTCCCTGGGCAGCCTGTTCCAGTGACCGACCACCCTCTCGGTGAAGAACCTTTTCCTAATGTCCAGTCTGAACTTGCCCTGATGCAGCTTCATTCCAGTTGCTGGTGTCCTGTCGCTGGTCATCGGAGAGAGGAGATCAGCAGCTGCCCCTGCGCTGCCCGGGGAGGCTGCGGGCTGCCTGAGGTCACCCCCTGGAGCTGCCTGCTGCGTTGTAAGGCGCTTGCATCGCTGCGTCATTTTAGATTCACTGTGAATTAATAGTAAATAACAGGAGCATGGACTTCATCTGCTTCAACAACTGGCATTTTGGTAGTATTTTTAAATTCTTTCTTCTGAAAAAAACCTTGTTCAGAAAAGTTGCTAGAGAATATTGATGGACTTTTCTTTGCTAAGAAGGAGGTGCCATGCTCTGTTGTTGTGATCCCTGTGTTGGTAATACATATGGCTGTGGGAGATCCTTCCTCTATCAGTGAGGCAAATTTTGTATGAGGGGTAGATAAGGGGGGGACTGGTGTTTTGTCAGTTCCATTTTTTTCATGTATATTCATATCTATGAATGTATATTTTCCATGTAATCCTAATGTCTCTGGACGTGGTCAAAAACTTTCTTTGTATCTACAGATGAAAAGGCTTTCTGAACATGATTGCAAAGTGACCACACTTAAACTGAGAACACTTCACTGATCTGTGGATGTGTTACCCTTTTACAAATCCTGTTTGATCTCTTGGAACTAAATAGGATTATTCTGTCTCTCAGACTTTCTCAAACACCAAACCTGGCGTAGCTGCTGGTGTGTAGCAGGCAGCACCATGTGTGTGGTTGTCTCTCCTAAGATTTAGTCCTTCCACAGCATGACATTACTGGGTGCTGGGGAGAACTAAACCTGTGAGTGCTGCGCTGCCAGTTTGAAGACTTGAGTCATCTTGTAGTTTGGCACCACACTGGACTTCAGGGCTGCCATTTTCCTTAGTTATTTTCTACCTCTGCTCCTGTGTTTTTAAATTTTAGGACAACTTTCCCTTCAGTTAGCCAGCAAAGGTTTTGAGTAAGCAGGATTATCGAAGCTCTTTCAAGTCATTTAAATGTCCTTAATACATGTGACTGACGTTTGTTAAAGGCAGTTCTGGATTTACGTCATGTGAATTATATAAATGTGTAACGCGTTGTGATTGCAATATGTTCATTACAGATACTTACACCTCTGCGTAAGTCACTTAGCTGCGTGGAGCAGTGTTTTTAAATGTGATTTCTATCTCTGAACTTATTTGCAAGGGATCCACACCAGGTAACGAAGGAAAGCTGGCCAGCTGTGAATAGGCTTATGTCGGCTATGCAGAAGGGCTGATACTACTGTCAAGAACTGGGGCTGCACATTGGAAAAGGTTGAGAGTGCTGACCCGGACACTGGGGACGGTTCAGTTTTGTGTGTAGTACTGGATATGACAGTATTTTGCATCTGAAATACACTTGGCTGCATAGAGAAAACGCAATTCCCAGAAAAGCTGGAAGTTTTTTTAAGGGAAGAAAGTATTTTGAGGCATGTTTCGTAAATGCCTTTTGAGCCTATCTTTATCCCCTTTTTTTTTTGCCTTCCTTTCACAACATCTTATAAAATCTCTTCAGACCTTCCTAGGCCAAACAGGTTTTTGTTGTTACACAGCGTCGTCCAAGGTGTGCTGGCGGATCAGCAGCTATCGGCGGTGAGCTAGAAACGAGAGCTCAAGCTTTTTGACACAGTTAAGAAGACAAGGTGTCACATTTGAGTTGGGGATCTCTGGTTGTAGTTTAAGACAGATGCATTGCATGCTGCAGGGCTGAACTCTGAAAAAAAGCGTTTTTTTCAGCAGACTGATTATAAAATTTAAAACGACTACGCAGCTTTCGAAAGTTATTAGAGATTTTAGGTAAAATGGCTTTTTGAAGGCCTTTGATATTGAAGGGGTCCAGCTTTTAGATGTTTCTTAAATGGGGTTGTATAGATGTTTCAAAAACCTGAACCGCTTTAAAATTCCAGAAAGTCTGAAATAGATGGAATAGATGGGAAAAAAAATCTGTTGTTCTGGAAGCAGAGAAATGGCAGAACTCTTAGCAGGTGTTTGATCTAGCAGAGGGGCTTTGTTGGATGGAGCTGTGGCCGTCTGGATCTGCAGTGCTTGCAAGCCCTCCGCCTGGCCGCGGGAAGCCACCTCCCCTGGGCAGAGCCCTGCAGGGCCGTGCAAAGGAGATGTACAGAATGTGTAGGCGGCAATGAAGGCACAAGTCACAGTCATTTGTAGTGTATATTATATCTTGGCCTTGTACACAGGTTTGTCGCACCTGAGTTTGAGAGGCAGAATGTTATTTCTTGTTCTTTGGAAAATGTGGTAATTAATGAAGAGTGGGCTCACGAATGAAAAAACCCAAGCATGCCCTGTCTTTCTATAAACACACACTAGTTACTCAGAAGTACACAAGCTGTCTGCCAGACGGATGTGTTTTTCAGAACGTGATTCCAGATGGTTCTTTCTAAACCATATAAATATATATATATTTTAAAACTGGTAACAAAGATGACTGTAAAATAAACTGAAAACTTGCATAAAAAAAAAATTAGAATGCATACCAATGGAATTTAGGCTGAAAAATTATTTGGATTCAACAACGAAAGTATGTGATACTTCACATATATGCACATGCACAGATTCTGTGTCTTTGCTGGGGAAGTGCCGGGTCCTGCACTTGTGTCACAACCACCCCACGCAATTCTACAGGCTTGGGGCGGAGCGGCTGGGAGCTGCCTGGTGGGAAAGGGCCTGGGGGGGTGGCTGGGCATGAGCCCCCCGTGTGCCCGGGTGGCCAAGGAGGCCAGCAGCACCCTGGCTTGTG
>JAVJGI010000063.1:16722815-16758694 GCA_035590275.1 Ibycter americanus
TGGGGAGCGGCTGAGGGACCTGGGGGGGTTCAGCCTGGAGAGGAGGAGGCTCAGGGGGGGCCTTATCGCTCCCTACACCTACCTGCAAGGGGCTGTAGTGAGGGGGGGATTGGTCTCTTCTCCCAGGTAACAAGTGACAGGACAAGAGGAAACGGCCTGAAGTTGTGCCAGGGGAGGTTTCAATTGGATATCAGGAAAAATGTCTTCACTGGAAGGGTGGTCAGGCACTGGAACAGGCTGCCCAGGGAAGTGGTGGAATCACCATCCCTGGAGGTGTTCAAAAAACACACAGATGTGGTGCTCAGGGACGTGGTTTAGTGGTGGACTTGGCAGACCTGGGTTAACAGTTGGATGTGATCTCAAAGGTCTTTTCCAACCGAAATGATTCTATGATTGCACCCCACCAATTCAACCAAGCTGTGCATCCCCACGCGTGCGGTGTGCTGGGGTGCCCAGCAGACTAAACCAAGCGGAGCCCGGTGCCAGTGCAGCAGGGCTTCCCGCGCCCGCTGTCCCGTGCTGGCCGGCCACATGCATCTCTTCCCCTATTAGTCATTTGTTTATCCTTCCATCTCGATGGCTGAGCTTTTGCGGTGTGTTTCTGCTCTTGCAAGGCAGGGCTGCACTTTTCCATGTATGAAATGTTTGGCTGTTGCCTAAGTTATGGCCTGTTAAGTGTTTTTCAGATGAGGTGCAATTCTGTTCTGCTCCAAGACGGTCAGTTTACGGGCAGGATCCTGTGGCTGTTGATAGCGCTGGGGTTTAGCCTGCACGTGAAGCATCGCTGAGGCTCAGGTTGTGAGTTTAGGGCCGTGGTGTGACATGGCAGGGGAGGACCAGCTGGAGGGCCTGCTGTTAGATGGATGGGAGTATAGCTTACAAATTCTATTAAAAGTTTACTTAAATGTTTAGAAAGCAGGAAAATGTTTGCTGAGAGTGGCAGATATCTGGCCAAAATTCTGCAGTACACAATACTGAGTGCTTTGGTTCTTGGGTTGCTCAGCACGAAACACCCGTGGGTTTAGGTTCATAAAAAAATGGGTTTGGCCATGGACCTCCATGCTCTGAGGCAGGATAAACTTGATGTAAGCCTTCCTGACAGATTTCAACATGTAAATTCTCAGTGATGATCATGCTGCTTAGCTGTCTCCAGTTTTCCAAAGGTTTTCTGAGGCTTAGCTCACCTTTTGCTACAGCTTCAGTCAGTACATTCTCTACTTTTAGGAGACAAGGACCAGCTGCAATTTTCATAGCTGCTTTTTGAGCTTTTTTTTAAACGTGCTGGTGTCTCTCATTGAGTTGTGGACCACCGAGCTCTTGCCAGCTCCCATTTATTTGGACTTATGGATTATTCCTGCTTCTGGAAAATGAATGTGTCCTGAGGCCTTACAACTTAAAGGTCTTGTCTGTCTGTATGTGGGGAGGCTGTTCGGTGAAGGTGAGGCAGGGCTGCATGTTGCATGGGGTCATTTGGAGATGGCAGGTGAAATCTCTGAGCTTTGGTGTGACCCTTGCATGTTGCATGGGGTCATTTGGAGATGTCAGGTGAAATCTCTGAGCTTTGGTGTGACCCCTGATAACACATTGGCAGAGCTCTGATGTGAAAAGCTTAGATTGCTGCTTTGGGCCGGCTGTAACCAGTCCGTGTCGCCGTTCATCAGTTTTAGGGTTTAAGAAGGGAACGGGGCAGATTAGGAGAGCAGCACATGAAATTCTTGCCTTTGGGCAGCTTTTTGGTTCTTGTGACCGGTTTCCATGGCAGGAAAATACACAGCTTTGGTTAAACCTGTTACGTGTGACTTTGTTGTTGTGCTCTAAAATGGTTCCTGTATTTAACAGCAGTGTTGAGCCGTGTAAAATCTGCTGTTGCCAGATAGCGAGTGGGTGTTGTGCCAGTGTGTTTGTGCAGATAGGAACTGCTCCGGCAGCTGAAGGGCAGCTGGCAGCTTTCCTGCCTTGTCATGCACGCTGGCGCGCTCGCTGCCTGCTGAACTGATTCACCGCACCAAAATAACGTGCTGGTCCGGGGCGTTCTTGTGAGCCCTACTGGCATGTCAGCATGATCGGGGTAGGAAATGAGATTGCCTTCAACATGCAGCTGGTAGTTGGGAGTTTGTGTATTATTAATACCGAATAAGAGGGGAATTTGTATTTTGAGCTGAAGATCCCAGCATATGCTGGGATTCCTCTTGTCCAAAGCCATGCATCTTTGGGAAAACGAGTTAAGCAGTGATTTTTTGGCTGCCAGATCTACCAAGGTGATCCCACAGGTGTGTTTCCTTGGGGTTTGGTGCAGGTATGGGGGCTTGTGTACCATGCCTGCTTTTCCACTAGCAAAAGAACTCTTGTAATCCTGGTGCTGATCAAATTATCATCTGTTCAACAGCAACACCTCATGGCAGTTTTTCCTTCTTTTTCTGAAAATCTGCCAACTCTACACCACAAGAAGAGCGGTTCACAGCTGCCATTTGGAGAAAGGGGGTAGCAAGGAAGGGTTTCAGATTTTGTAGGAATGAGGGGTGTCCCTGGGGAATGTTTGTAGTAAAAACCTGATAATTTCCCGCCCCCAGCAAATCCTAGGTGCTACTTTCTGAAGTGGAGGGATAGCTCACATAAATCCCATTCCTGTGTTGCCTGTGGGCAGCCTGTTGCACTACAGCAGCTCTGGGAGCAGCCGCAGGGAGGTATCGGGGCAGCCGCGCAGACCATCTTCTTGCCAGGGCACTTTCTGTGCTGCATTCCCCTGCTTCACTTTGGGACCTCCAACTTCTCTACAGAAGTCAATACTGCTGTCTTCTGTCTGCTTGCACTAAATTCTGAAGCAAAGTCGGTATTTAGCAACGGTTTTAATCTTTAAGTAAAATGTTGTTATGTTTGTTGTTGTTTTCAAGAGCAGCTAAACACCTTGTTTCTCTCCCACCTCCTTCCACTTCCCCAGCCCCCTGTCGCAGGCTGCTGAGGTGCAGAATTGCTCTGTCCGTGACTGTGTTTAACTGATAAGAGTTAATCACCAGCTTTTGCAAAATGGCCTGCAGTGTCTTTTCTCTCTCTTGCTCTTCTGCTGGCCTGCTCTGTTCTCCTTCATTTTGATTTATAGTTCTACACGTGGGTATGTTAATGGAAAAACCTTGAAGGGACAGATTGTGTATGCTCAGACAGCCACTTCAGGAAGAGTTGCATTTAGCTGCTTAGATTTCCATGTATGTACTGCATTATGGCTCAGTGGAGCAACCAGGCTGTGCATTTAATTTAGTAAATGTCTTTCCTAACCTGTCACAGTGCTGCTTGTTTTCACTAGAGCATATGCTCTGGTGGGGGCTGTCGATTCAGCAAAAATAATGATAGCCAGTAGAGCTATCAAATACATCAAATGCTCCAGAAATAGTTCATCACATAAATTATTCAGTGACTGTTGCTGTTTTTTATCACATAATGTGTTTGACCACTTGGAGGTTGGTGTGCTCCTGTGCAGAAGCTTGCTGAGGGGGCTTTTCTGCTTCATCCCTTTTGGTGCAGGTGCAAAGGTTCCCCGTGCTCCTCACGGGCAGTACGGGTGGGGAGGGGAGAGGCTGGAAGCTCTGGTACAGGCTTGAAGTTCTTTTAAATGAATTCCCAGTTGGAGCCCTCCAGTTAGCGAAGCCAGAGAGAGCCCCTGGGAGCTGCTAACTGTGCATGTTAAAAACGTTACCGCTCATTTTTGCCCACCAGTTGAGCACTGCGGGAGTTGTGCCAGCGGAAGGGATCGCGGAAGGTGCACTGGGTGGTGACCAGCTAATGCGGCTGGCTGTGCCCAGAGCTGGGCTTGTGCACCTTCTGGGGCTAGCGGAGCCGTGGGAGGGGGAGGTGACCTCCAGCAGAAGCCAGTGGGTCCACTGGTTGTCCAGGCAGTGAGCATCTGGCCGGGTTGCAGTGTAGGGCTGCACCAGCTCTGCCAGCAGCAAACCAGTTTAATAGGTTCTCATGCCCTCCAGTAATTCGTTCTTGCCTCCTGCCGCAGCAGCTGTAGAAATCAAGAAATTTAGGTTCAAATGTCTGTGGCAGGTCTTTTTGTTTGGGTGAAGAGATTGTGTGTCTCCTGTGTTTCTACAGAAAGTTTGTTAGCTGTCTGCTGTGACACATCTATGCTTGTGTCAGAGCTTGTGGGGTTTGGGGTTTTTTTTGTTTTCTGGGCCAGGTAAGTTATTCACGTAATGCTTAGGTTAATTATACAAGTATAAACCTTCTATGGTACTGATAAATGGGTTATATTCCAAATACTGAGGGCACTGTGTAAAACTGCACTTAAGAAGGTTTTTTTGTTGTCTTCTATGGTTGTCCCTGCCACCTGCCTGGTTTGACATTTATCTCCCCATGGGAGCAGCCTTTTCCCTTCCCCAGTGCCGGAGTCAGCCTGCTGGGGATATGCACATCAGAACACCTTCTGATGCTGGTGGGTAGCTTGGATGTTGATGTTGGTGAAGATAGGCAGTAACAGGGATGGGTATGTTGGGAGTGGCAGGGAGACCCCCAAGACTTTGGATTTTTTCCCGTAGGAACCTTTGTTGAATTACATGTGAAATAGTTGGCTTATCCCTCCTCTAGTAGTTGGCTGCTGGGCAGTGCTTTTAACACATGAACATCATAACAACATGGGGAAAATCCCGGTTTCCCTTTCAGAACTGAAGGATCAGGCCTGCTTATCTGCCTGGGATGGTAACTCGCCTGTGCATGGTCACTTTGCATCGCAGGTGTGTTTCCTCACAAGCCGGGGCTGGAAGGCAGGCTGGTCTCTGCAGGCACCCCGGTCCCCATGCCTGTCCTTGCCTGTTGTGCACTGCCTTTTCCCTCAAGCACTACAGCTTCTCCGAGCAGCTTCTGCAGTATTTTAACCCAGTGCTTCTTGGGGTGGCGAGTGGCCAAAGCGGCTGGTTAACCCCTGCTCTGCCAGCCCAGCACTGTTTCCTTGGCGTTTAGATACCTCCTAGTTGGTGTCTGATGGAAATGTTGGCTTCTGCAGTGTTTTAGATGCATCCACTCTTGCACCCTTTTTGAAACAGTCATTAAGGAGATGTGGGTCCTCTTAGATCCGTGAAGAAAGGTGGTGGCAAGCAGAGAAGGTGAAGCTGTAATCCTGGCCGTGCTCCAGGATGCTGTCGTGGGTGTGCGGAGCTAAGGAGGCACCGTTGACAGGATCACCCCCCATAATGCTGTTCTTTTCCATGGCCACTTATTTCACATGGAAGAAGAGGGGAGATGAGGCTTCCCCTGAAGGGGTCCGGGATACGCAGGGGTCTGAAGGCTCTGCTTCACTGCCCGGCTTGGGAGACTTGTTCAGCTGAGGACCTGCAGAGCAGCCTGCTCCTCAGCCTGGTCAGTACTGCTGCCGCCGTCGTGGTGGTTCAGTGGGAATCTGTGGGGTGAAGGACAGGGCTGTTCTTGCAGTGGGCTGGTGTGGGTGTAGTTTCACGGGGCAGGCACTTTGGTGGCAATGTTCCCTGCTCCACCCTTGGCTTCTGGTCCCAGCTTCTGGAACTGAGTTAACCTCCCCTCGTGGTGATGCAACTGCGCGTGGGACTCTGCGCTGAGCAGGTCTGCGTTTAAAGCAGAACACAAAACTGATTTTATCTTTCTTACTTTTAATATTATTAATTTTAAGGCCTAGATCTCTTCCTCAGTTAGTGAAGCCCCATAAAAAGTTCTGTTGCAGACAGCCCGAGGAGGAGCCTGGTGTGAAGTGAGAAGGAGATGTCAGCCACTTCTGCTGCCCAGGCGGGGTGAACTCCACCTTGCTGCAGAACCGGGCAGGATTTTCATCTTGTCGGTGACTGATCATCCCTAGGTTATGTGGACCTCATGGTAGGTGGACCTCACAGTGTGAGTTTATGTGGCAGTTTGTGCCACTTGTACCATCTTGTGCACAGAGAATTCAGCGAACTGTTTGGAGAAGGAAGGATTTAAAAGTCACAAGCCAAGAGCTAAATGTCTGCTAATGTTACCTCAGTGGCTGTAACCACCACCCATCCCATGCCTCTTGGCTCTTAGTGGGGTGGGATTCAGCCTGCTCTTAATACATTGGCCTGTGTAGGAAGAGCAAGGGGGAACTGCAGCTGGTGAGAATATTTCATGTGCTAAAATGTGACTCAAGGTGCAGCTCGGTGCCATGTTTTCTTTAGCAACAAACCCTTTTGACAAAACAAACCAAAGCCACTTGACAAAACTATTCCTGCTCCAACAGTCTGGTCGCCTCCCTCATGCCGCTTTGCTGATAGACCTACCTGTGGGGCCACAGTGGGAGTGGGAGTACTGAAATAGGCAGTTTATTTTGAGAAGAAATCCTTTTAAAAAGAGGAAAGTTTGTTCCTGAACTAAACGCCTTCATTTGTGAACTGTATTGTCCCTCAGCATCTGATAATATTCCAAAGCAGTAGAGAGTGTTACTGGCCTTGCAAGTGTGTGTCTGAGAAATCTATCTCCACCCTGAAACCAGGGGGGAGGAGAGGAGGCACTGTATTTTTGGCAAAGGTTCCTTTGTGTATTTACATTTTCTGCTGAGACGAATTGCCTGTAATGGCCAGATCGGAGTGATTCAGTTCGTTTGGTTTTTTTGTTTTTCCCTCCAGCCTTGTGGTAGTTCTGCAGTGCTGCACAGAGGTGCAGATCTGAGGTTTGCTTACTTTCGCAGTTGTATCACAATCCTTCTGGATCTTTCCCCCTGCCAGCAAAGCGATGCTTAAATATCTGTCGCCTGGCAAGCATTCAAGTTAATTGTTAGGGTCAGCTTGTTGTTAATAGCTGAGAAGACCACACTGGACTGCCTCGGCACCCTCAGGGCACGGGTACTAACTGGGTTGGTGAAACACAGTTGGGAAAACCCCTCTAAACGCCAGCTGTGGTACCAGTGTATCCTTCGGAGTGGCGAATGAGGCAGGTAAAGCTTAGATGAGCACCACGGTGGTCCATCGGGGCTGGAGCTGATGCCCTACTTCCTCAGGTAGATGTTTTGGAGCTGTTGCTGAACTTCCCGCTTTGCAGCGCAGTCTTATCCTGCCCGGCAGTGCCAGGTCTCCCTCTCCGAAGGCAGTCGCGTGCGGAGCGAGGGCAGTAGTCGCAGCAGTGATTCTGCTGCGGTTCAGCTGGCTTCTCCCACAACCCTTGTGTTAGGGTGGCTGTGCCAGGCCCAAAGGCTGCCTGAAATCGCACGCTTGGGACAAAGCCTGGCGCGTGGAGCGGAGCAGCACGTTGCACCAATAATCAGTGTGCCGTGGTGGCTTAAAATAGCTGCTGCCCTGGGGCTGTTTGAGGAAGGACAGGGCTAGGAACCTGGGCCGCCTTCTCACAAACCTTCCGGCTGCACAGATGCGCCAGGCGAGCTGGCGTGGCGGCTCCTAAGCGGGATCCGGCATCTGTTGAGAAACTGTGCCAGAGAAGGGAGCTGCTTGCGAGACTGAAGTTTACGGGACAAGGTGTAAAGCACGTGGGCGGGCATCACTGTAGACATCCAAAGTCACGCCCCAGAAGATATGTTGCTATTCTGACTTGCAGTTTACTTCCAAGATGTTACTCTGACCAGGATTTTGTTTTTCTTTCATTTCAGTAGCTGAATGAACATGTTTCTCTCATGAGAATGTACTGTACCAGGCAGAAAGGAGTAACCTCTGGAGTGATACTAATTTGGGTATTGGCAGGCTTTTCATTGTCATGGCAAAGGATCTTATGTGGCATGAAAATAAGATGAAATCTGCTACCTTCTCCATCACCAACTTCAGCATCCACCAAGGACTGCGAGTCCTGGCATTCATTCTGAGAAAAGCAGTGACGCTGCGGGGCCATAGCAGATGGGTTACACACAGGTAACTTAACCCAGCAATAGTAAGGGGAAACTGGCTTGAACATGAGAAGGTCACGTTGCGTCGACTCTCTGGTTTCCCAAGCTAAGGCCCACTGTGTGTCCCTGAAAGACCGAAGTAAAGCTAAAATTAAGTCAGTCAGATAAATATTTATAGTACATATGTTAGGATATAATCCTCAAGGGGTCTGATTGCTCTCTCTGTGCTTCGCGATGTGCAAAAGGGGAAATAATAGCGCTATAAATACAGTCACGTTTAGCTGGGTCATTACCTTAGGGTTGTTTATGGTCATTCTCTGGGGCTAGAGTTGCAGCAGTGAAAAAAATTAACAGGGAACTGAAAGATCAGTAGAGGGTGATCCCTTTGCAAACGATACTTCAGTTACGAGGCTTCAGTTGTGCAACGATTCATCATTACAGTAGCAATTATGTTTAAAGTCCTTGTATATGCAAGTCGTGGCAGCAACTAGTGCGGTGTTTGTACAGGCTGGTCAGACCATTTGTTGCAATTTCTTTGGAGAAGCCTTGGCCATTAGCTCTTTTGGTTCATTTGTGGTGGGGGTTTTTTAGCTTCTTTTTCCTAACATTAGAAAATAAAACCATACACAAGATTTTGAGGATTTAGATGAAAATAATAAAAAGTATTGTTATTTTTCAACTGTCAGTTTTCCACAACGATTTACTTAGATTCTGAAGTATTTAATACACAAAGTGCAATTCAGCGTTGCTGAGTATGTGCTTCCCTGGAACAGGCTGCTCCAATTTCAGTAATAAAGTGGATAGAGTTTGCAAGAATTAAACCAGGTTTGCATAGAAAGTAAAAGGGCCTAACTTTCATAAACCCAAGATCCCCAGCTTCTGTGGGAAAAACTCTGAGGTTAATGTACTGCTCCTTTTACCAAGAAGTTCCTAGTATGTGCAAGTCTTGCTGGGAAATGTGTAGTATTTAATTTGGTCCAATGATCCCCCCACAGAAGAAGGGAGGCTGGCTCCCTGGGTGAGGAATGTGGGGGTGTGCCTCCTGCCCACGGCTGCACCAGCCTTTCTGCTTGCGTGGTGGGAAGCACTCTCCAGAAGAGTCAGGAGGGAGTTGTGCAGAACGATGCTTGCCTTATTTTCTGAGCGGGAAGCCAGCGTGCATGCAGGGACTCTTTATCCATCCTTTTTCCTGTCCGGTAGCTTGAGCCCAGGTTATCTCCTCAGTGTCATTTAGTCTGTACTTGTTAGACCTCAGCAACCTTGCTGCTTTAATTCCTATTTCTCTATAGTTAACTCTGAAATTAAGTTTCTGTAGGATAGCAGCCTTTATAGCAGTGGAGAAGTTTTAGATAAGCATGTATTTATCCTACACATGACACCAATACTGAAATAAATCTGTTTAGCTGGTCCATGCATAGTGTTTTACTCTATGCAGATAGTACATGGGGTATATTTAGGGTCATGACTATATTTAGTGCATCGTACTGAAACATCTCACAGCCAAAAGGTCTGGGTTGTGGGCACTCTGACTTTTGAGTATCAACAGCAAGCTGAAACTTTCTCCTGTGCCACTGGTGTTCAGGCTACATAAACAGCAAAGAATTGGTTCTGCTTGAATTTATGCCATCACTCTTTTGCTGATTTTCAGCTTCTCCATGACAATAGGAGCTCTGGAAGAGAAGGAATAAAATCTCTTTCCTTTGTGGAATGTAGTAGCAGTGATGTGGAACAAGTAAGTGGACAAAGTGTGCTGGGAGCTGTGTTCTGGCCTGGGATTCCTTGGGTCTACAGCCGGCTGTCCCAGTGTATCTGAGTATGCGTAGACCTGTGACTGTCAGCGTGATAGAGAAGTACCCTGTAACAAGGACCAAGCAGCTTGCCCTCACCTGGGAAGAGAATGCCATTTCTCTACTGTAAATCATGTTTGGCACAAGTTTTATCTAGTTTCATCATTCAGCTTCACACCTAACTTCCTACACTCTTTTTCCTTTGACCTCTGTTGCGGATCTTTCTCTTGTGGTTGTGTATTGTTGTGTTGAATGGGCGGCTGCAGTCACTCCCCAAACACCTGCTGAGCTCTGGAAATTTTATCACAGATCAGTCAGTGTCACATGGTGGGACTAGATTATACTGAAACAAAATCCTCTTTACATCTCGTCCCCCCCCCCCCCCCAGGTGGATAGCTGAAAATAGCCTTGTTCAAACAGACCTCCCACAGAAGCCTGTACGAGTCTGGCAGACGCTAGAGATGGAATAAGTGCTTCATGAGTTGGTTTTGACCATCTGATAGTTTGTACCAGCATTTAAAAAAAAATAAGTAGCGCTACCCCTCCTTCACTGAAGAGCTTTCAACTTTGTACTTGACAACTGCATTTATCTGATCGTGTACAAGAAGACTGATTTTCGTGCAATTTTGTTCTAGTGTCAAGCCATAAAGCAGCCTGCAGTCTGATCCCAGAAGACCTTACCCAGCACTGGCTGCTGGCTGCAGCAAACAGTGATTTCTTGCGAATAATTAAATCCCTGGGGAGCATCAATTGCTGGGTTGCTAATATCACATTTAGATAAGAAGGAGGAACTGTAGGTGATGTGGGAGAATTGCTTTGAAGAATCTGCTGTCTCTCTAAAGCATTTTCTAACTGAGGATAGATTTCTATCAAATCTTCCTCTTGCCAATTAAATTTAGGGCTGAAATTGTTGCTACTGTAGAGCTTCAGGAGGTCCAGCCCTGCATGAGCACATCAGCTGGTTGCTCCAGTCATCTTCTGGGTTGGTGCAGGCTAAGGCCGTGATCAGACATGTACCCCAGACCTGACGCGCTCTCCCCACTCCTGGCACTCTTCGATTGCAGGTACCAGGGCAAGAGCTGGAGCCAAATCTTTCTTGGCAGGTGCAGCCTGTCCCCATCCCTGCTCAGGGCAGCCCCGTGCTCAAAGCCCGTGGGACACAGTGTGTGACAGGCTTCCCCGAGCATGTACTCGCACTTGCCCCTCACATCAGGAGTGGAAACTTACTGGATGCACCTTGAGCCTTCAGTCGGAGCAGGGGTGCTTACCCCCCTCTACACATCAGGCGGTTGTGTTTCAGAAGAGCTGAACACTCGCAGCTTCTGCCACAGCTAATGGGAGCTGCAGTAAGAGCTCAGCAATCATGGAAATCAAGCCTTCAATTGCACTCTTGGGAATGAAAGGAGGTGGCTTATCCTGCCGTGAACCATTAAAAGCCCTGGTAGTGCAGTGGAAGTGGTTTGTAATAGCAGGAATTCATTTGTTAATAAATTTCCCCTTGCCTGTCCTGTTGCTAATTCCGAGGGCTTCCAGTGCAAGCTCTGCTGTGAGGTGGCCGGTGCTCGAGCTGGGGAAACGCAGCCAAGTGTTTCAGGGATCTTGGTGGTATGATGGTTCTGAAAAAAAGCTTCCTAGCTCCTTTTAGTATAGATGGGGTAACAGATGTACCTATTTACTAGCTTGATTAGCAGCTTGTTTCCTTCTGGAGTATATGCTGTACAGAAAGAATAGCGGCTGTAATATTTTTAGGAGAGTAAGTTTGAACATAATAAATAGGAAAGAGGGATTGACTATATAAAACACTAACAGGCAACAGTCTTGCACTGGCAGGGAGAAGAAGAATGTTTTAATGGGTTTCTCTGATTACTGAGGAAATCCCAAACTGTGTGTTTTGCTATTTTAGATATCAAAAATACAAAGGCATGGGTCTGGAAGGCAGACGGCTATTGGTATTCTTTGGCCGCATCCAGGTCTCTTGCCAGCAGGAAAAGTCCTGCCAGGAAGAGTGTTCGTCGCCCCTGCAGCCCGCTGTGTAGCGGCAGTGTCCAGCATGTGGCCCTTCGTGCTCAGCACCACTTCCCAGGCCCTCCGGCTCTGACTCTGTCTGATGGAGTAAGTGGCTGCAGCTGCAATGTTACCTTGAGCCATCCCTTGGGCTTCTCGCGGCAGCAGGGGACGTGTGTCCACATCTCGGGGACTTCAGTTCCCAGCCAAGAATCTTAGTGCAAACCTGTCTTTGGCGGCAGCTGACTGCTGAACTGGGAAATGAGCTGACCCAGATGCAGACCCAGGAGTGGCATTTTCCAGGAGGCACCAGGGAGGTGGTTAGGGAGGGTAATGCATCTTTGCGGGGCTGCAGCCAGCTCTGCTGGAGCCCAGAGTCAGCCTGCTCTCCTCCACTTCTGGCTCCTGCTGCTGCATTTTCTGTTCTTGAATTTTCCCGTAACTTGTTTCACCTGCTTATTTTTGGTCTCTTTATCATCTGCCACAACCCCACTGCAGCCTGGCAGTTTGCCGCGGGGGTCCCCTCACCTAACCATCACCACATTTGGGGACATTATGGAAATCATTTCCTCTGGCAGGAGGCAGAGTTTGCTGTTTGGTCTGTCACAGTGGTGGGTTTTGTGCAATGTGAACAACAGCTGGCCTTTCTGCTCTGCCACACACAGAGGATTGACTAGAAGTTGTTTTATAATTAAGCTGTAAGACAAGACATGCCATGTGTTTCTGGGTAACTGGAGTGTGCTGCAGGTGATGGCAGTTTTGAGGTGAGAGGATAAAGCGACTCCAATGTAATACTTGCCTGCCTGAAGTGCGTTCCCAGAGCCTGCAGTATTTTTATAATAATCATGTTTAATGCTGAGTACTTAGCACTCTTCATCTTCAAAGCACCTTGCAAACATTAACTAATTAATCAGCACAACAGCCCAGTGTGGGAGTTGAGACCAGGGAAAAGATGTTAAAAGCAGAGTGGGTCCTCAGGGGAGAATTAAGTGGGTAAGATAAGTAACATTTTATTGCATGACCATTTTGGCACAGTGGAAGAACCCAAAGTGAAATGTATGAGTTGGACAAATGCCTTTCTCGCCTGTCACCCAGGCAGGGAGGAGAGGACTCCTGTTCCACGAGGCCCAGCTGTGCCCTGGGTGCTGAACCATCGAGGATCATGCAGCGCTGCCTTCGCAGGCTGTTCCTCCAGGGCTGCTTGTGCGCATCAGGGCTATGTTTTATAGTGTGCATCTAGAAAAGCCACAATATAAACAGGTCTGTTTGCAGAAAGAGGCTGTGACTTCCATTGAATTCTGTAGCTTTTCTGACTTAGTAGAACCCATCTCTTTCCTTAATGAGAAACAGCTGAAGTCTCCTGACTTTAGGAGTGACCTATGCCTGACATCTTTGCTTGAGGGAGAGGAAGGTAGAGCAGGACTGGTGTTCCTGGAAGAGATGGGAATATTGTTATTTATGGTTAAGTCTTTTGAAAGAAATAGTACACCACCAGAATAACTCATTGCATCTCACCTGGGTTTTATCCTCTCCTGACTATAAAAAGTTAAATGCGTAATCAGAAATCTCAGAAGTGGTGTTTCTTTTGTTAGTTTGTTTTGAATAAGTCTCGCTCTTAAATACTAGAGAGGTTTATGAGGTTGGTGGTGTTTTCAGAATGTCTTCTCCATGTGAAATATGGAGAGGTGCTGCAGAGCCTCTCCAGCAGGCAACAGATCCCTCTGGGAAATGACGGCAAAGCAGAGGCACTGGCACTGAACCTTTGTGCTGTGTCATGGTCACAAGTGGAAATCAAGTTTTGTAAGTGGAAATCAACTCTGAAATAAAGTAGGGCATAGCCCTGTTTTCCCTTATGGGCTCTGTTTGTACCGAATCCGTGCCCGGGCTGTCAGAGCAGCGCTCTGTCACATGTAGCGCAGCACGCGTGACTGCAGGGCTTTGGCTAGGGAGAGCTGTTGGCTGTGCCCCTGGGGCAACTTGTTTTTGTAATCCATATTCAAGAGAAAAGCATCAACGTCTTTTTTGGTGCTGTGATAGGACTGCTGCCATGTCCTTTATTGGGACTGACCCTAAATTCAGCTTCAAACAGTGCCTTGTAGGCAGCACTGCTGGTGCCTGCTGGGGCAGCTCTAACGCAGGGGCACGGGCGAGGGCTCTCTGCCCTCTGCTGCGGGCTGAAGTCCGGGTTTGGTGCAAGGTGGCCTTCCCGGTGCCGGCACCGTGGCTGCTCTGCTGCTTGGAGGCAGGGAAAACTGATGGAGTGATTTCTCCAAAAGGTGATGGTGTGGGAATGCAACACTCAGGGGAGGAAATACTGGGACCCTCCTGACACTAGGGAAGTTTTGCAAAAGTCGCCTCTGGTGTGGAAAAGAGGAGAAGTGGTGAGGAGGGTTGTACACGGGAGAGAACTTCGTGTTTCACAGTTGATCTTGTCAGTTGGTTTTGGTGCTGGTAAGTTCCTGGGTGTGCATGATTATTAGTGAGTATATACAGTTAAACACTGAAGAGATGGCTCTTACAGTCAAACAGAACTGAATTCTCTGGAGGCCCTTATCATACCCAGCACTTCACAAGCCTTTTGGCCCTGGGACCTTTACGAATGAGAGGGAAGGTAGCCTCCCACGTCCCCTGTGCTCAGACTTGTGGCTGGAGGGGAACACCAGCATGATTTGTCCATGTGGTCATAGAAAGTCCCAGGGCTTCTCATGCTGGAGTAGATCTAAGAGCTCTTGTGCTTTATGCATAAAACCATCTTGCAAGGCCATGCTGTTTCCTGATACTCCTGGAAAACAGTTTCCTGCCCTGAGATAACCAGAAGTCGTTAACCTGAGCTAGGATTTATCCAAATACCAATTATTGGTATTGCTACCAATAGCCACGTGGGAGCTGTGGGAGCAGATGAGGCTGTCGATGTGCCAAATTCTTCCATGGGGCTCTTCAAGCCAGGGTAGGAGAGGCAGTCTCTGCTTAGCTCATGTTATTTGAGGGAAAAGAGGAGGAAGAGGGGGAAGACAGAATGCGAAGTGTGTCTTTTTTTTTTTTTTTTCATTTACATGTATTTTCTGGACAGATTTGCCTGCTCTGACTCAACATTAGTAAGCCCTTGTTTCCCAGTGTGTAATTGTTCTCTGCTGATAGAGGAGGAAGAAGGCTGTCGTCATGTGCAGTTGGTGCAATGGCCTCTGACATTTCTGTTAACTTGTTTAAACAAATACATTTCAAAACCAGTTCTGTTTAAGAGGGCAGTGCACAGAGGTTAACTCTGTGTGTGCTAGTAAGTATTTGTATATGATATTCTATTTTTTCAAGGAGGCATAGATATATTTTCATAGGGCTTGAGCTCCAGGCAGCAGCTAATTTTGGGTTGTTTAGCAAGATGTAGCTCCATCGCGAATAAGTTAACATGAATGCATTTTCTGCTGGTTGTGGAGTTTATCTGGCTCTTTAGATGAATATATTGAAAATATTCTGTTTGCCTATCCAGACTTTCATGTATTTTCGTAAGTGTGGTCATGTTTGTGAAACTGGTAAGATTACATCATAATATTTTCTGGTTTTTAAAAGGGCTATGACACAGAGCTATTATGAATAGACAAAAATTACCAAAGCCCGTGATAGTGTTTAATAGCGATCTCTTCATATCCTTCGTTACTGCAGGCATGCAGTCTGCTTTCTCCCAACAAATTCATGCCATCCTTCGATTAATCCCTTGGACTGCACACGTTTTAGTCTCATGTTCATGCATGTCTTGGAGGGTGAAAGAAGCGCAGTCTGTGAAGAAGCTGCTGGAAATCAGGATGGATTTTATGAGTTGTTTTCTGTCATTTTTGCTTTGCTGACCAGTTCCAGTCTACCCTAGGGTGCTGCTGCCACCTCTCCAGAACCACATAAAGTCTGGATGTGAGGAGCAGTGTGCTCCAACTGAAGCCCCCTGTTTTCCATGCTCCTGAAAAAATGTGATGAGTTTCCAGATGACTGGCTAAATGTTTTGAAGTGAAATAATGCCCAGGCTTGCCCTGTTCTTGACATTAAACCCCCTAGTTCTCACTCTGGCAACTCAGACATTTTGTGAAATTCAGAAGCCTGTACTATACCCTGTGTGCAACAGGTTTGCCGAGGACTTTTGGAAAGTCCCTGACAAAGACCTTCCTTGGTGTGCTGAAATGGAGAAGTCTTTTAAGGATTGGGGTTAGCTAAATTGTGATAAGCTGCTGGAAGAGATTTTTAGGTTGCATTGAGCTCAAGGGAAAAAACTTTAATCCACAAATCATACCTCGCTGAAGGAGGTTTTGTTTTGCGTAACTGGTCAAATGGCAGGTGTTTTCATTTCTGTTTAGAGCTTGGGAAAAACACTAGCCTATTTGAACCCTGGAAAGGGTTGTAAAGAGGCTGACAAAGGGAAAGACCTTCTCCCTTAGAGCAAGGAGCCGCCAGACTCAGGGCTGCATTGTGTGAAGGACAACAGTAAGGGTGTGAATTCCCCCCCAGAACTGGGAGCTGGAAAAGAGAACAGTGTAGAGAGCTGCTAGTGACAGCTGGTGGTCCAAGAGGAGATTCCTGTCCAGGTTTATGCTTGCTTTTCGACTAAAAGTATTACTAATCACAGAAAGTCCCACTTGCATTTCTACTGGAGTTCCTGTCCTTGCTTCTCCACCCTCAGGGGAGCCCCACAGAGATGTGGGTAGCAGCTGTAAATATCGCAGTGTTTGAGGACATGCTGAGGGGAAACGCTCTCCTGAAGCACACCAGACAGTGCCGGTGTCCTTAGCCTGTCTCCTCTCCACTGAGGCCACTAGTGGGAATCTAGTTTGTGAACCCAGTGTGCTAGTGGCTATGTGGCACACCAAGTAAGTCTTGGACAGGTTGTAGTCAGCCTGTGGGCCTTACAGAGCTCTAGCTTGCATTTTTGCAGAAGTTTAGCATGTAGTAGCTGTGTTTGCCCATAAGATCAATTTACATAAATTGTTCACCAGTTGGCATGTTTTACTGCTGTAGGAATCCATCTCTTTGATTCCTCTCCAGTGCCTGTTGGCATAACTGGAGGATCTCGCCAAGAATCTCCTTGTGTTACCATTATTTTTAGCGCTAAATTACACTTGCTTCTCTGCCAGTTCAGTAACCCTTCCCAGAATAATCTGTGTGGTACGGTTGACACGCTGGAGGGAAGGGATGCCATCCAGAGGGACCCTGACAGGCTGGAGGGGTGGGCCCGTGCAAACCTCAGGAAGTTCAACAAGGCCCAGTGCAAGGTCCTGCACCTGGGTCAGGGTAACCCCCAGTATCAATACAGGCTGGGTGGAGAATGGATTGAGAGCAGCCCTGCGGTGAAGGACTTGGGGGTGTTGGTAGACGTGAGGCGCAACATGACCGGGCAATGTGCGCTCGCAGCCCAGAAAGCCAGCCGCATCCCGGGCGGCGTCACAAGAAGCGTGACCAGCAGGTCGAGGTGGGGATGCTGCCCCTCCGCTCCGCTCTCGTGAGACCCCACCTGCAGCGCTGCATCCAGCCCTGGGCACCCAACATAAGAAGGACATGGACCTGTTGGAACAAGTCCAGAGGAGGGTCACGAAGATGATCAGAGGGCTGGAGCACCTCTCCTGTGAAGGCAGGCTGGGAGAGCTGGGGTTGTTCAGCCTGGAGAAGAGAAGGCTCTGGGGAGACCTTACAGCTGCCTGCCAGTACCTAAAGGGGACTTATAAAAAAGGTGGGGACAGACTTTTTAGCAGGGCCTGTTGTGACAGGACAAGGGGTAAGGATTAGATATTAGGAAGAAATTCTTGACTGGTGAGACACTGGAATGAGTTGCCCAGAGACACTGTGGATGCCCTATCCCTGGAAACATTCAAGGCCAGGTTGGATGGGGCTCGGAGCAACCTGGTCTGGTGGAAGGTGTCCCTGCCCATGGCAGGCGGGTTGGAACTAGGTGATCTTTAAGGCCCCTTCCAACCCAAACCATCCTATGATTCTTGCTGCTTTGTTTTTTCCCCATACAAACACGACCAGCAAGCTTTCTAGCTAACAGATGTAACTTGTGTGGCTTCAGATGACCTTGACATCAGAAGGAAGTGCTTGTGTTGCTGATTGTCTTGCACATAAATGTTTGACACAGTTATTCAGATGGTTGAGATCAGAAGAAATCCTGGGAGCAGAGCCTTTGCAGATAAAGTTTGGAATAATTCAATTATCTCCATGGAACTGCTTGGGGGGAGCAAAGCATGCCTGCAGAGATCTCCTCACCTCTCAGTGGTGCACCTGAGGTGGCTCACTGATAAGCATCAGGCAGGAGTGATGCTCCTGTGACGGTTTCTGAATGCACGCAGACACTTGAAGCTGATTATATTTCACCACCTGAGCGCATTTCCACAGTCCAAACCTCAGCTGATGTGAACAGGCTTCAGTTCCACGCACGTGTCTTTCCATTCCCAGTATGACCTCTGTGCCAGAGTTGGGAGAAGCACCCTCAGAAAACTGGCTGTCAGCTGACAATCCTCCCTGCAAACTGCTGGTGAAGATCAACCACTCTCTGAAGCAATATGAGCCCCATGGAGATTTAGATGAGGAACAGCTGGCCAGTGGTGGCACTGACCTCTATCCAAGAGCCGTGGTTCTGCCTACTACAAACATCTGCAGTGGGGGCATCTTCAGGGGTAATGCTTGGTGGTGAGGTTTTCGGGCAAAATGGTTTTTAAGGGCATCATCCAGTTTGCGTGGAAGGTTGGCAGCCTGTCTTTTCCTTTATTGTCTTTGGGACTCCGCATGTGCTTGGAGCTCCACTCTTGCCAGGAGAATAGTCACTGCTTTCAGTAGATGGCCTTGGGGGAGAGACCTCCTGACTCTGTGTTTTGGTTTCCTTTTCTGTAAAATAGGGTTAGCGATGCCTCCCTCACTGTTGCACTGAATCCACCTTGTAGATAATTATGTACTTCGAGGGGACAGTTAGTAAGTACAGACTGTCACTGTGGGATTAAGTCCCATGAAGCTCTTTAGAAATGGAAAGAAAAGGGTATTCACTTAATCTCCGATTTCTCCATTGCAAACTATCTTTTTGGAAAATATATCAAATCAGGAGCATTGCACTGAAATTACAGAATAGTCTTTGGTCCCACATGTTACCAAGTTCCTCCTTTTACTGTTACAGCCCCATCTGAAGTGGTATGAAATGCAGCAAGTCACTTATAACATGTCTGAGCAGGCAAAAGAAACAGAAAGACTAGTATTCTGGTAAGGCAGCAGATGTAAAGTCTGGCAGTTAAGTATGTCAGGCATACCCTGACTGGCTCTGTGCTGGTTAGTTCAGGTAAGAACACCACTCCAGTTCATTGGGACAACGTGGTTTTCAACACAGGTTATGGCAATTGGCTAAATAAATATGTGCACGCTTAGTCCATGGTAAATGCTTATGTTGCTGCAGGTAAATTTCTACTGTACCCCCAGCAGCTGTGCTATAGTAAGAGGTGACAGCAGTGTAAGTGAGCCCTAGTGCATCATGTCTTGTGAAACACTGCTATTTGAGATTACTGTTCTTGCAGTTGCCTTTGCGTCCCGTTATACTGGTGCCTGAGAATATTCTCTAGCAACAACAAATTCATTCATTGTGTTTTCATCTGGTAGTTGTTTCAATATTTCTTTTTCCTAATTTTAACTGTGTTTAAACAGAAAACTTAAATGAATAGACATATTATTTAGACACTGTGAGAGGTAAAAATGCGAAATGAGGCAGTTTCTTTTTCCTGTCCTAGCTAGCCAACCATTAGCCTATTCAGTCAGCCCTCCCAGCCATGGCTGGATCCAGCCCAGCGCTCCTGCCCCAGACTGCCATTACAGGGCATACCCATTGTTCCCAGCTAATTGCTTTCTCCTGTACAGAAGCTGATTTCCTTTGAACCGCAGCACAATGTGGCACTAAGCATCACGTTGCCTTCTACCTCACTCCCCTGTGGCATGTAGCAACCTGATACAGCTATGACCAAGATAAATGCATGTGACTGTTAAAGCCAACGAGACTTTCCTGTGCTTCATGAGAGCATTGGCCAGAGAAATGCTGATGGGATGTGGCCTTGCATGAGCCTTTACTGTTCTTTGAATTAACTAGACTGATCTTCCCTGCTTTCAGACAAGCTAAACTGCATTAATCACTTTATAAAGAAACAACACAGTGCAATGGGGTAAGCTTTCTGGCAGAAAAAAGCAATGTAAATCTTAGTCTAAAGCTAAGACTTAGTTTCATCTGAGCTTTAACTAAGCTGACCGAGTTCTGTTGCAGGCAGCTTGTTTCAGTTTTCTGCCTTATCCTTGTGACTTGTTAACTCCCAGGCTTTCTCAGTTTCTCCTCCGATTCCCTATGCAGACAGCTGCTCAGTGGCAAGGCTCCTTCTGACTTTCAGGTCTTAACATCTCCAAGTCATCCCTGAGCAACTCTTCCCTCTGGTTGCTTTCACTGCTTTCCTAGTCCCTTGTTTGGCTGCAGCATGTCAGGATGGAAATTAATATCCCGTTGTCCAGCACTTTCCCTGGGCTCTGGTGGTGTATTTGCAATGTGAGAGCAGCCAGAGCGTTCAGAGTTCCTCCCAGCAGCAAGCCTTACCCCACCATGGCACTGTGCTGTCACTCCGTGGTGTCCCGTTTGTGTCCTAGCCTGCTCTGGCGTGCACAGGTGAGGTTAAAGCATTTTCATTGGAAGTCCTACTTTGGTGGGGGGTTTTGGTTTTATTTTGAAGAATTATAACACAGGGTTGTTACATGGTTGCACTGAGTTGTTGTCCCCAGCAGAACAAATGCTGCTGCAAGTCACTTCTCCACAGGGTGAATGACTTGCAGATGGGCCCACAGTCTTTCGAGATCCATTTGCATCTCACAGCTCATATGATGTGCATCAATAGTTGGTATTTGTTCAGCTGAGAGAGGGAGTGTTTCTTCCTGGCTTGGGTGTCTTTTGTGTGTATGCAAATTCATGATTATACTCTCTAATCAAAGAAATTCTGGGGATTCCCTGGTGCGCTTTAGGTGACTCACAGCAAATTTTTCATTTTGGTATTGCTTTGTTTTTAGGCTGGGGTTGTGGGGGTTTTTTCTGTTTGTTTGTTTGTTTTTAAAAGCAGAAATAAATTTGCCCCAATTTCTGTGAAATGACAGTAGCAATGCAAATAAGAAACTTGTTCCAGATTCTTCCTAATAAGGATGAATGTGGATGCACAGAATAATGTTTCACCACTTGGGTGGGGAGTGATTGGACAATAGTCTCATAGTAAATACGAGTAACAAGCATCCTTAACCTTGTGAATGAAACTGAAAAAGCAAGAAGAACTCTGCGAGCCTGTAGCATTCCCAGCCTTCCCCCAGACATTGTGGGTCGTCAAGTCTGGGCAGCATTTTTCTCTACAGCCTCTATAAGGTGACTTGGCTCCATGGCTTCAGCTCTCAACTCTTCTAAGGTTGATTGTATGGAAGTTTGCAGTCAACCATGTGCCGTTTGCCCAGCTGGATGTGTCTGATTTTAGGATGTGCTGAGCTAGGGTTTGGTGTTGCTGGTGCTTTCTGATATTAGCAGATTAATGTTAGGGTCCTCATTCTGTATTCTGGTATGCACATATGCTACTATTCAGGATTTACACCATGTTAAATTAATTTCATTGTGAATTATTCCCAAGTGCTTCAATAGCTCACATGAAAGTTGATTTAAAAGCAAAAATAAATCCGTATCTTCAGAGAGACAGGAATTAAGGCAAGTAACTTGTTGGTTTAAAGTATTTACCGAGGAACAAAGATATAAAGGTGCTAATCCTGTTTGACGTCAGTTTGGTGTGTCACTATCTAAACTGAGTTTCCGATACCTGTTTCCTTCTGTTAAAGCTGCGACACTGCTACTGCTGGGGCTCCAGAGAAACCCCGCTGGGCTGGATGGCATTGCCCATTAAGAAGGTTGTCAGAAACAGGTAAAGTCCTGTATGACGTAGTAGCTGATGCCCCTACATAGCACACATCACCACATGAAAATCAGGGCATGCTGGTGGAAAGGATAGGTTGGGCCCTGTTTATGCATGTATTGTGTATGCTTGAAGGAGACAGAACAGCAGAGAAAAGAGAGAGGGAGCGGAGAAGTAATCACAGCTGTAGCAGGAGTTCAAAGAGTTATTCTGGAATGGTTGTCCCATTAAAACTGTTTCTGATTAACTTGTCTGATAAACATATTCCAGGTTGAGTGGGTTTTTATTCTGGATTAGCTTAATGTATTTCCAAAGGCATTTTTGCTCTAGAACAGCAATCTTTATAGCATTCATCCAAAATAGCTATTTCATTTCAAAACTGTAGTATTCCTTGATTTGAATTAACTTCCCCCAAAAAAGAAAGAGATCCTCTGGGGTTAATTGGTAACTCTCAGGAGGAAAACCGGTGCAAAGAACCCAGCTGCTACTATCAAGTTCTTTTAACATGCAGGGAAACAGGACTTTGCCTGTTCCTTGTAAATAAGTCTACTCACTGATTTGAAGTTTTAAAGTAAAATTAAATTCCCACAGAGTTACTTTGTTGCTGTGTTGGGTGACCTGAAAATAAAAAATAAAAAAATAAATTAAAAAAAAAAGGTGACATTTTAATTAGTTTCACTCCTGCCTTGTTTTAATAGGAGGTATACTTAAATCTATTGTACTTGGGAGTAAACATGTATGGAAAGGTTACTGAACTAAGGAAGACAGAGACATTTAGAGGCAGTCCAAGGAAAAGAATGGCAAATTTCTGTATTCCTTCCCACATAGCATGGCTGGGGCCTGGAGCACTGCTGCTTCATCATCTGCTTATTAATGTAAATTTTAAACTTCCTCTTTGCTCTCAATGAGTGGACCCCATTGGATTTATGAGCCTGGATTCCATGGATTAAGATTGTATATGTATTAATTTCATGAAAGTTAATGACTATAAAATACGCAAGTTGCATAAATAACTTCATTAGAAGAAGTCCTTTGTAGTAATGTATGTCTTTGCTCAAATGCAGAAGACTCAAGAGTTAGTAAGATACTTTTCAGAAACAGTCGAGGAATGGTGGAGTCTTCAGTCCTCAGCTTGAGCTACCACATATGTTATAAATAATTACCCGTGGACATGGTCTGTTAGAACAGGCAGCATTCCTGCTGCGCTCTGCTTATGCTGAAAGTTGCAATAATTCCAGGGTGGTTGTTATGGCTGATGACAGCTGCAGATGATCCTTTTTGTCTCCATGTCCCTACAGCGATGATCTTTAGTCAGCATTGCAAACAATCTACTGGCAACACTAATCTGTGTAACCTGAAGCAAACAAAGGGAAGCAGAAATACAAAGCAGGCAGGATGTCCCGCTTCTTACAGAAACGCACCAGGAGACTTGAAAATATCCTGAATCTTTTCTCTCCACTGAAATAACAAAACTTGGATGGTCAAATAGCTGATTAAGTAGTTGGTATTTTCTCATTATAGATGTCTGTGCCCTGGTGAGGAAACCCAGTTCCTGTCTGATTTGTTTGCTGTTTAGACGTGGTGGTGGCTTTTTAAAAATCTTGTTTGTGTGGAACTTTCTGTTTTAATAGCCCAGCAGAGAGCCAATGTGCTTTGACTAGACCTGTGTGTCATCAACCAAACTGCCAGCTCAAGTTTGATTCTTGACTGTGGATAGTCAGAACTGAAGTCAGAATAAATGGGAGAGATTTTGTCGTCCCCCAGTGCTGGTTCCCATGTGCTGTGGCAAATAATTCCCCTAAAGGGAATTATCCTGGGGCAAAGATGACACTTGATAGCTATAGCTGGCATTATGTTCCCTCAGCAAAGCCTTGGCCATGGGACAAAGGGAGTTGCAGAGCATGAGAACCTTGACTTCTGCATGCAAAGAATACAAAATGCCTTATGAATTTGGCCAGGGATCTTATTAGCTGTCTCCCGGCAGTGCCCTTTGGTGTAAGATATTTGAGCGTGAGGGTGGAACCTCTGCCATAAGGTCTCTTTGCCCATTATAAAACTATCCAAATGTCAGAATCAGGCACTATCCTTTCTGCTCAAAGTGCAGGTAAGAGAGATCCAGTGTTGTCTTAAATGTAAAGCTATCCATGGATAGCCTTTAGGATAGCTTACCAAGCCAGCCTGGACCTTCTGATTCCACTCCTCCTCAGAGTGGGGGCATCTGCTGTAAAGCCTAGTTACAATTTAAGTGCTAAGAGATAAATGGACATGCAAGTTTGAACCTTCAGACTGAAACTGTGAAGCAAGTCCTGTGGCCTGGGGAGATCAAGGCAAATGATCACAGAGGGCTCTCCAGTCTTACACTCCCGTCCTTTGTGGAAGCGACATTGGCTTTGGTGTCAAGATGTGGCTAGCAGTACAAGGCAGTCTTAAAATTATTGGAATGCTTCACAGCTATCAATTTGATTGGTTAAACCAAGTCTTTGTGAACAGATTTTTTTTCTGGTGAAAAACATAAATGTGTTTTTCTTACAGAATACTAAAATCAACCTGTAAGTGTGTGCCAGTTACTAACAAGAAAAAGCAAATAGAAATGTGATCCAGAGAGAGAGGCTGTTCTGGGTTGAAGTTTCAGAACAAATAGAAAGCTCTGACCTGGAAGTTCATAATTCTTCACAAATAATCTCAGCTATGACTTCCTATTACTTCCCTTATCTGGATGTGTGCTACATGAAATCTATTTGTAACTACCTTTACTGCAGAGCTGAGGTATTTTGGGGAAACGTGTCTCTTGCAGTGTGCTTTGTGAGCCTTACCTGGTGAAGAGTAAGGGGGCTGGAAGACAAGAGATGTGGCAGTCAATGGCAAGCGGTGCAGGTAGACAAGGCTCTCCGGCTCTTGGTGCCGCTTCTTCTGGAGGTATGTAGACCAAAATAGGGAGGACTGTGACTTCTGCACAGTTAGTAGTGTAGCTTTTGCATCTGATGCAAGAGGAGGCTATTTCAAGACGGGCATATAAAAATGTTGGTGGGTGGGGTCTGGGACAATGGCTGGCAGCGAAGGGGCTGCTCGTGCTTGGTGAGTGTGTGGGAGGACAGTGAAGTGGCGTCAAATTTAAAGCTGCTTTTGATCCCTTATAATGAACTTCCATAATGTTAGATATTTAGTGGTTTTCTTTTTTTAAACTCTTTTTTTCAGCTTTGAAATATCATAATGTTTTAATGTTCTGCTATGTAACTGGTATATTACATATATATATGTATACATATAATGTAACTGGGTATATACAACAGTGATTAGTTTGGGAATTTCTTCAGATCTTTAGGGATGCCACAGTTTTTTCCTTGACAATATAATAATATATGAGAGCCCATCTTGGATGCAGACTGTGGTAATTAGCTTGTTTTGGTATAAAGTTGTTCTAACAGTGCTTTGAAGCTATGCCAGCTGACAGAGTCCTTCAACTCAGCCAGGGCCATGCGAGATGCTGGGAACTGCAGGTTACAGTTATTGATGTCAACCTCTAAAACTATGTATGGCAAATGTCGCAGACAGCAGAGATCCAGCTGGATTCTGTGGGTTCAAAGACTGTATCAAGAAGCCCTATGTAAATACTGCATTTTTGTAAAAATATTCCAGATCAGTCTTCTTCAAGAAGGCAATATGAGTGAATAAGCTAGGCAACAATAGTCTAAATAGTGATGAAACTCATCTGTGCAGTGATTATGAGGTTGATTAATTCGCACCTAAATCAGACATCGGTAGGCTCTGTTTTTATTTTCTTTTGTCTATAAGTGCTCCTGTGATAATCAAAAAAGACAGATTATCTCCAAAAGCATACATCTTTCAGAAGCTTTAAATGGTTACTTGAAGTTTATTTTTAAAGAAATTTAGAAGGATGCTGCTCAGAAGATACTTTACATAGAAAATATTATACATGGAAAAGGCAGTGAAGAGGGGGCCAAATCTGATGAAACATTCCAAGAACAGGATTCCTGAATGATTAGATGCATTTGTCTGTATGCATGCTCCTAAGAGTTCTTCAGAAATGACTTCAAGATTTAAGTCCTTTTTCATGTAGTAACGCAAGCCTTTGCTAACACTTCAGCTATATTTTCTTTATTATTTGTAACATATGGCTGGCTTTACTATGCATGCTTTCTTCTTGTAAGTAACACCTCATAAGCATTCAAGATTATATCTTTAAATGAAAATATAATATCCCATGTTTGTCCTAAACAAGCAGCTATAGCACAACGTATTATTTACCTCTCTGGGTCTGAGACAACAAAGCTGCAAACCAGCTCTGATGTTCAAGTGTGAGACTACAGTTGAATACAAGTAGTTTTTAAGACTGCTGCTTTCTTGTCTTCTAGTATATGACTAAGTACCTTTATTTACATTATGTTTCTTCAGAAAAGCTTGACTTTAATAGTCAGCATTCATCTCCTCAAAATGTTGTGGAAGTACCTACCAGCTCCTTCTCACATCAGTGACTCTAGAAGCTGTGTTACTTTTTAGCATCCCCATCAGCCACTAGCTGAACTGATATGGAGATCTTCACCCAAGTGCCAGTAAGATCACAACAAGAGATTGCTGCGGCTGTTCTTCATTATGTTTGACCACATCACAACCCCCAGTGAGGCTACAGCTTATATGAGATCAGCTCATGGAGGAAAACCAGCTGCCATGGCAGACAAAGAGCATTCTCGGGGACAGAAGAAAGCGTTCTAAAGAGTCTTAAGACAAGGTGCGGTGTCCTTGGTTGAAAGTACAAAGCTGTAATTGTCCAATTCCATCTGCAGTTTAGGAGTACTGTTGGATTTTGCAGTGCTGCTAAGCTTTCTCACAATAGCACCCACTTGTCACTCTTCCCAGTACCTCAGATTGGCTTGGAGTCTTGGGTCATTTCATCATTTTGTCAAAACATTCCCACAAATGGGCAGAGAGCTATGAAGTCATATTGTTCAATGTCTGCTGGGAATTTTTCAGTTAGGTCTAATAACGAGATTCCACCCCAGCTCTAAGCAGACTTCCCTCTAGACATGTCCTTTCTTCCACCTACAAGTTTTATCCAAGGGGTAACTGGACATTTTGCGCATTTGTTGGGATTCCTGGACGTCTGGAAGTCCAGGATATACAAGTGCTCACCTGGGTTTCAGTGCTTTCTGGCTGCTTTGGACCTCTTGTACCTTTCTGGCAGAGACAGGCTATAGATGTTAAATCTGATGCATTTGATATGTCAGGCAATTTGCACTTTTACATTCTATGCAATTACATACTCAGTAGGTTGGGTGCCTCCCAAACACCCTGGTGCTTTGAGGCAAGTAATGCCTCAAAGAGGCAAAGAAAGTGAGCTGCAGGTGCCTTGCTGTCTGTCACAAAAAGAGCATTGGATACAGGCAAGGTGAAAATGGAGGACTAGCTCCACGGATAGCATTCTTCTGTCGTGTACCTTTGTCTGTGGTCCAGTCCTGGTCTTCTGCATCATCTCCAAGGGAATGATGAAACCTGCCACTGAATTCCTCCTGATTTCATCCTCTTATCCTCCTCTTTCCTTGATGTCCTGTATTGGCCAGTGTCAGAAACAGGGTTAGGGTAAATTGACTGCTGATCTGATTCAATCTGACCTGCTGTGATGGTTCTCTTCTTGAAGTGTGCTGTTAAGACCATAGCCTTTGCTCTTGTGCTGGAAGTGCTCTCTCATTAGTATTGTAACACTTGACAGCTGGAACAATTTGAGGGGTTTTCTTCTTTAATGTGAACCTAACACTGCAGAAACTAATGGGTGCAAATGGCCCCACAGAGTAAGTAGGACTTGCGAGGACTGCTGGGAAGAAGGAGCAGCAGGAGTGAGAGTTTACCTGGCCTAACAGCACTGGGCACCAGAGACTCTGTATTTTGGGGATTTGGGTCTCAAAGCCTGCTGCTATAGGAGGTACTCTGCATTTATATAGTCTGGTGCTTTCAGCTTTTCATGAAAAAACATGATTCTCTTAATGCCTTTTCATTACACTTTTCCTACTGCCTCCCGTCAAGCAAAATGTATCCAGCCGGTGCTGGGCAGGCACTGCCATTCCAGCTTTCCCATCTCCGCTGCTTCAGTGTGGGCTTTCCCTGACTTGCTCGGCCACACGGGTTTTGCACAGAGCTCCAGGGCTGTTTGCTGGCTCTTGACCTGCTTCACAGTGGAAAATTCTTCCACAAGTGTTACTTACAGGAAACAAATGAACATCTCCTTTAAATGGTTTGGCCACACGGGGAGGAAACAGGTCATTTTGTGAAGTATACTGTTTACCGGATAGCCAATGGACCGTCTCCAAAATATATACTTAGCCCAAAGGAAGAAAAATATCTGAGGTGATTCAGTTTTTATGTCAGCGTTTAAATATTATGTAGTTCATAGCTAATGAAAATGTGCATTTTTATGTGGGCTAAAAGCATCCTCTCCTATACCAGGAAATTGGTAAACGCAAGTTTAAAATTTCTTTAAGAAAAAAATCCTGGGTGCGTATGGCTTGCCAAGTTTATTTTACTGTAACACTCTATAGCTTCATTATGATGGTTTGTGGTAGGGGTACAAAACAAAGGTAATGTCTACCAGTCCTACTGATACATTTTGTACTTGTTTTACTGAGTAATTCCAACGCAGCAGCCAGTTCAAAGCTGGAGCATGATCTCGGTTTTATGCAGGGCTGGTTTCGTGATGTCTTCACTTATAATTGCAGTTTCTGCCAGCGTCTCTTTGGTATTTTTGATCCAACCTCAGGCTGAAGGGAAAGTGTCTCATTCCCTAACCCAGGAGACATGAGTAAGTGTGTTGACACGGATGCGGTGCAAGATTAGCGCTGCTTTGGCTTCAGATTATATAGATCAGACGCCATCCCGTAATGTGATACTCATTCATCCAAATTCAAAACATTGTAATCTGGCAAAAACAAAATGCAGCTGAACACAGTGTTTAATGGGGAGCTAAGTGGCATGGATACTGCAAAGTTGCCAGGGAAGGCAACAACAAATGAACATGTGTACGTGAGTGCAGCACTGGGTGGTTGATGGTGCTTTCAGGGAAACTGCCTGTAAACAGTACGGAAATGCAGGTAACATTCATTACGTGAACGCTCGTTGCTTCATACTGTTAAATAAATATTTTCTTTTGATAATTGTCAAATGTAAAAGAAAATAGAAAAAAAGCAGCAGAAAGCTGTAGGTATAGAGGCTGAGCCCCATGAAAGTGAGCAGGACATTTTGGCTTCTATAAAGGTTAGTAGCTGGTGAAACACCCAAGGGTCATCCAAAGCTTCATGGTCAACATTTGAAACTGTGTCAGAGCACAGGAAGGATCCCGTACAAGTCTGTGTCTCTGGAACAGCTCCGTGATCTCTATCAGATTTGGCGTTATCAGTTACATGACTCCTCATGTTTCCAACAAGTTTGTGTTTGCACAGTGGATAAGGGCCTTCATTTTCAATCCAAAACCATTCATCAATCTGCTCCAGAGGTCAAATCTTCAAACAGTTTGGTAATTCTACCATCGACTTCTTCATGTGATTCCAGCCCAAGCTGGTTATGACTTTTACTTGAAAGTATCTCCAGGGTTATGGCAGACTCCTCTGAACTGTTTTGTTAAGCAAACTCCCAGATCTCTAGACTTTGCTTAACAATTGCAAAATGGTTAGCCAGTTAATATTTATCCTATTGTTACTAAAACTCACAATTCAGTGTGTCTTACTTTAGAGAGCAGTATATTTGTCAGTAGTAATTACCAGCTGTTCCTTGAGTTAGAGCCTCCCAAGCTAAATTAAAAGCAACTGTGGCTTGAGCTAAATGACTAAAGGACATGTTCTCAAATGCAGCCAGTCCCTGAAAGATGCAGTTAAATTCAGTTCCCATCACCCATCCTTTTAGATGGGAATTTCATTCCTAATTTACTATGGGATCTTTGTGAGTCCCTGGGGATATCTACTCACCTTGAAAAAAAATAATTTTCTTTTAAAGTCCTGCTTGAAATCTCCCAGCTGATGACTGTTCCAGTCTAGCATCTTCTGTGGATGACATGCAGAATGGCACAAACCACATCTTGTCTGGAAACTGCATCACTTCACAAACAGCAAAAAACCCAGCAGTGATAAAGGAGAAAAACAGTTGTAGTGCTATTCCACCAGTTGTAGATTTTACTAGGTTTTAAGAATTTTTCAGTACTCTGAGTTAGGATGCCTCAAAGGGGCAAGATCTGTGTGAAGCTGTCTGTGAGACAGTGTGAGTAAGTCCGGGACATGATACAAAGAAGGGAAAGGTGGTTTTAATCTCTCTGCCCCATCTCTGGATTGTAATGGTCTGTGTGGAAGAGCCACAGCTGGCATCTGCCTCCTTTCAGCTCCTTGGGAGCTGTGCTGCCCCTTGTACCCCACAAAGCATCACAGCCACCTCTGTTGTTTTCCAGACCATGTGTGGTGCCTGCGAGATGTTGGAAGGTGCCAGCCGGGGATGTTGAGAAACTCCCTCCTTTTTGCATTGGGCCAGTCTCCATCGGCCAGAATCACTCTCTCAAAGTGCAGTAGCATACTCTTAAGAGGACTGCTAGTGGATAAATGCCTGGATTGTGAGTGTGGCGTCAGTATGAAATTGGCTGGAAGCCCCTGTCACAAGTCCTTGTTATCACAAGGACTTGTTTCCTAGTGCAGAAGGAGCAACTTTGGTCCAGTTTGGAGTAAGTTGGCTGCCGGCAGCCTGGCTGGGGAGAGGTGATTCAGTGTGGCCAGCCGCTGCCCGGGAAGCTGTACCCGACCACGCAGTTCCTGTGCCGAACAACTGGAAAAAATGACTTGCTTAATGGGATGCAGGCTCACGAGCTGAATCAGCCTCGGCAAGGTTTTTGTTGTTTCAACTGTTTCTTATATTGAAAACTCCGCTCTGCAGCCATCTGTGAGGGCTGGCTGTGTACCAGTGGTGTCGAACCAGCGCTGATGATCAGTGTTAACTGGGGAGGGCAAGCCCTGCCCCTGGGCAGCAAGGGGAGGTAGAGGGGGGCAGGTTAAACCTCGACCTTTTGCTCTGGGGCAGCTCAGCTGAGGCGAGGGAAGGCATACGGGCCCGGCCAGCAGTGCACCTCCTCCGCCTCGAGCAGCAAAGCACCAACTGTGGATTTTTGTGGAGAGCAGAAAGACAGTGAGAGGGTGGCAGCTGTGTCAACCCACGCTGTGTGCTTAGTCTGTTAAGGTTTTTGTCTGTCGAATACATGCGGGCTCTGCTGCCTCCAAACATTGTTTACAGCCACAGCCATTACTGCCCTTTGTTTGGTGCAGGCAACTGTGCTGGGGCTGTGCTCGCCGGGGGGCTTTTGGGACCTGGTGGCTTGCAAAGGGAAATACTTTTCAAACTTCTCTGCTGTGTAGAAACAGATATAGGGAGAAATGGGGATACAATCAGGGAGCACCCTTGTACTTGCTTCCCCGAGTTCCCAACTGCCTTTGCCTTGCCTAGATGCAGTGAAATGGTACATTCACATTACATAGCAGGGGACTAAGCAAGGGGACTGCCACGCTGGCTCACATAAACAGCATTATAGCCAGTAAGACCCAGATGAGTGATTCTCCAGCCATGTTGAGCAGAGGTGCAGCTACAGCTGAGATTTTGGGTTTGGGTTTTGCATGCTCTAGCTGAAGAAAGCGGTGGATCGCACTAGAGAAGAACAGCAAAAAGAATAGTGGCAAACCCCAGCAAAAGTATATTCTGTATGGAACAACTGAAACACGAGTTACCCAGCCTAAACTACAAAGAATTAAAGAGGGAGAGAACAGGCTTCAAGTGTGAAGTCAGGGCCATACAAAAGGACCTGCTCCCCAGGTCCATGGTGGATCGCACAAGAAGAAATGGGCCAAATCTGCAGCAAGAAGGGTTGGCATGAGGCAGGAGGAGCCTGGGGCTGGGCTCCTGCCTTTCTGCTGTGGGGAATCTGATCTTCACAGTATGTGCAAAGCGTTGAGTTCCTTTACCTGAGAAATGGGGATAACAATGCTTCCTTGCATGGGTGTCTTTATCAAATGCAGGGGCTCCCTGGGGAAGAGCACTATGCAAATGTCACATATGAAACCTGCGGGAGCAGATCTGCAGCAGAATAAATAATGGGTGGTTGCTTTCATCCCAGCAATCTGCTTGTTTCTGAACTACTCGAGTGCCGTAGAGGTGGAAGGGAGCTCAGCCAAGCATTGCACTTGAGCAGCAGCTTGTATTTACGGTGTATGGCTGTAGCTGGTGAGCATGTGCGCACATGAGGAGTGTGTGTGTGTGTGCCTGAGCCAATGGCACTCCCAGCACACACAGCAGATGCTCCCTGCGTGTACAGCCACACAAGGCTGGTGGCTGCATCCTGAAGAGCAAAGAGAGAGCAGCCGGTGTTTTGTCTTTTGACTGTATCAGCGTGGCTGCTGGCATTTTCAGGTCTGTTTTAAAGCATGGCAGAGAGCTGGTACTGTACAAAAGAAGATGATTTTGATTTCACTGTCAGCAGACTCCTGCACTAAGCTCCTCAGGGCCATGAGAATTTATGCAGCCAACATTGTCTCTTGTGCAAGTCTTGTGGATGGTAGAAATAAGGCCCAAAGCAGGAATGGGGCTTGTCTTTCATCTCCCAGAGCCTCCTCAACCATGTGCAGACAGCTTTATCAGCTCTTGAGACTTCATCGTGAGTCTCAAGATACTTGGTAGCTTGGCAAACAGACAGCTGCTTGATGCACAATATTTCAGTATTTTTTTAAAGGGCAATGAGGAAGGAGGGATGTTTCTAGCTCCTGTGCTTGCAGAAAGAGACTTGAAAATGTGAAGAGGTGACAATCTCTTTTTCATGCTTAGCATTGTTTTTAAGTTTAGATCTGTGCAAAGTTTCATACTGGTACTACTGCCTCTTGAAAAGCACCTAATTCAGAGTATTCCACTCCTAGGCAACGTGCAAGACTAATGAACAGCAAAGAAATTACTGCTAAAAGAAGAGCCCTTCATTAAGCTTGTCCGTCAAGCTGAGGAAGGTGCTTTACCTGCCTTGTAGGCTGGCTGCGGGGTAGAGAAGTGTCATGGGAGAAAAAGGAGGACAGTTCTGGGGAGGGGTTAGCAGGGATAGAACTGCCACTCTGAGTTCCCTTGTAACTGCCACTGGTTTAGACAACCAGCAGCACGCTTGCAGCAAGGTTTGTCTCTGTGGGGCTCAGTGCAGTCACCACAAGGTGATATACTGTTTGCTCTCTTTTGTCTTTTTCTGGGTGCTTATGTTGGCCCCAGCTCCCAGCAAAGCCCCTAAAGTCCAGCCCTAAAGTGGCTGGATTGAGTGCTGACACCATTCTCTTCATAAGAGGATCTGAGCACCTTGGATCTGAGGGAGAGCTGAAGTTTAAGCTTTTTGCCAGTGTTTGCACTCTAGTTTGTACCTTTGTGGCTTTTTATGAATAGCAGGAAATACGGTCATTTACAACATGCTTTTCTAAAAACCCCATTACTCACCCTGCAGCGCCGCATCTTCTACAGTTGAGGCTGTTTATAGCTTCTAGCCTTGACAGCCTTGACCATGACCTGGCTGGAGTCAGACCTTTCTGCAGGACATCTTGGAAGGATGCGTCAGCACAGATCTGCTTCTGCCTGGATCTGATGTGTGGAGGAGCTGAAAGCTCTCCATGCAGATTGCTCATTGAAATGCAAACCTCATCCGAGTAAAGCTTCTGTCTGCCAGCATCCCCTTTGACAAACTGATAATCCATGGTAATAGAGAATTTTATCTCCATTCTTAAACATCGTTGGGCATGATTATTAATGTCTTCCTATTGCACAATAAATAACACAGAGCCCTCAGCTTTTCTGAAAGTGGGAGGCATGCAAGTTACATCTGCACTGTGGGTGAGCTGTACATTTGCTGCTTCTGCAATCAGCCAACAAACCCCTCCAGTTTTCTGAGGCCACACTGTTGCTGCCGGCAGCTTATCTTCTTACTCAACAGCAGAGCAGACTCCCGGGGTGAAAAGCTGGGCCTGTTGAAATCAGTGGCAAAGTCCTGTTCACTTTATTTGAGTCAAGATTTCTCGCTTGATCTCATTTCTGAATGGGCAGAGGAAAAAGTCCCTTCTTTTCTGAGTGCCTTTTTTGGAGCGCAGACTGTGTAGAAGTTCTGCTTTTGGTTGTGCAGAAGGCACGCAAGGTGTTAGAGGTCCTGCAGCCCTCCGTGCCCCAAGTGTGCTGTGCCTGGAAAGGGACGAGCGGGAGGACTGGGTCTCTCTGTGCCCCCTGTGCATGGCAGATGTCTTGCCAACCTGAATACAGTACTTAGTGTCCACCCTGTGGAAAGTTTTCAAGACTGAAACACATCTCAACATCATACCCTGAAGAATTCTGGTTAGGGTATAGGCCAGGAACTTGTCTTTTTGAATCCTTCGGTAATTCGTGTGACCCCCTTATCTAATTAGGCAAACAGTTTAGTGCTGCTAGAATCAAATTCGTAATTCTCTTTGCCAGGCCTGAACTTCCCTACAGGCAGCCTTGACTTGTTCGCAGGTATGCGTGTAGAGTGCTTTTCTTGTGTGTAATGAAAGTACAAGTGTTTTCTGTGCCACCTTCGCGGCAGCTGCAGCAGGTAGTGGCACAGCTGAGCGGTCCACAACAGAGTCTATGAGAAATCCAGCAGCTGCAACCTGACAATATACACGTTTATGGTCAATTTTAAATCAGAAAAAGCCCTGGAACTATCAATTAAAAAATTATTTCTGACCAAGTATAGATCAAATAGCCACTATGCTACATCTGATTGGGAAAAAAACCTTCCATATCTCTCAACTCTGTTGCTCATAATGACGCGCTAACGGCATGTGCATTGCAAGGAGCCATGGCAAGTACCTTGCTGCTTTCCAGAGGATACTCCGACCCGCCAACTGGCTGCCTCCAGCTTCTGCGAACAGAGGAAAGTCACGGCAGCCAGCTGCCCCAGAGGGCAAAGACCCCATGCCTCGCCTCTCAGGCACTGCAGCAGAATTTGCCTTTCTTTCACAGTTCCTGAAACCTGCCCTGATTTGCTGTCTAAAGAGCAATTACGCAAGCCTTTATCTCATCTGCTCTTTTTTGCTGAAGACCTCAACTGCACCTGGCGGTTCTTTTTGGTTGGGTTTTTTTTCCTCCTCTTTATCTCCTAGAGACTTTGATGTGCCTGGCTTCTTGTTCTTAGGACAGACACCACCTTGATCACAGAGCACCTTACAGATAATTCGGATGGTGTTGTTTCAAGACATTTCCTCTTTCTCTTTTTGTGGTAAACGTTGGTAGAGCTCCACTGAAACACTGGCTGAACATCTAGCCTGGTATGAGTTTTTGCTTTTTGGAGAAATCCTTCTGAGGTATCTTTTCTTGTGCCCCAGAAGTGCCTGTAACAAAGTCCCAAATAAGGTGGAGGTAAAAGGAATTCAGCTGTGAGCAACCATGCTTGCAGTGATGCAGGGCTTGCTGGTTTTGACCTGAATGGTGCCCCAGCGCCTACACGCCTGTGCTGCACCTCTGTAGAGCTGACGTGTGCTTGAGTCACTGTTCAAACCTGCTTCTGGCACAGCCTTTGTCAAACTTGATCAAATAAGGAAAAAATAGGGGTAGAGGACAGAGGCTGGCTTCTCTGCAGCTAAGACATCACCGGGCTCTAGACTGCAACTGCAGCCATCTGCAGAGGGACAATTTGGCAGCCCTGTTTACCAGTGCCACAGAATCCAGCACTGCTGGTTCATATCTTCTATTTTTCATTTTTATAGCGTGAAAATAAGCAACGCTTCTGTGGAGATGACTCAGTTTGGAAAGGTGGCAGGAGGGTTCCTAGCTCTCCTCTCCACACTGCGGGGGCCTGGTCTGTTGACCCCCACTCAGCCACTGCCGGAGGCTGGGCAGATCCCCGGGAGCTCAGCCGGTGGAACCTGGGGCTTCCTGTGCCTCCTCCTGGGAACCGGCCTGTCAGGGGCAGGCTCTGGATGCAGGCGAGATGTTGGCCATGAATCAGAAGGCAAGAAAGACTGAATTATAAGCAAAATAGTCGCTAGCTCCTCTGTAGCACAGCCCATTCAGCGACTGGCACTGCTGCTCCCGGCTTGCCCCAGCCCCGCAGGGCAGCACGGCGTGAGGGAAGGCCCCGTGTTTTCAGGCCGAGGATGTGAGGAGGATGGATCTTGGTTGGCATCCCTCCTTGGCGAGTTACGGTGGGGCTGGTTGTCCCTGGTGGCAAACCCTCAGGTGGCAGCAGGCTCCCACACCCAGCCTTCCCTCCCAGCGCAGCCGGGAGAGCGCCAGCCCCGAGCCCCTGGGACCAGCAGCCGCCCCAGGCCCTGCCCGGCCAGGCCCAGCACCCCCGCCCTG
>JAVJGI010000063.1:16758703-16790979 GCA_035590275.1 Ibycter americanus
CCGCCCGCTGCTGCCAGCGGCTCCCGCGGGCAGTGGGGCGCAGGACAGCCCCCCCACCGGCCTCAGAGCTGCCGCTGTGCGGGAGAGCGGGGCCGGGGCTGCTTTGCCAGCTCTGCCCTTGCCCTGGTGCAGCCTCCTCAGGGGGCCCACAGAGACGTGGCCCCGGGTCGGGGCTCCAGCCAGGCCTGGCGCTCCCTCTCTCCCTGCGCAGGCCATAGGCATCCCCCCATACATCTGGGCGCTCGCAGCTGCCTGGTGAGGCCCTCTGCCCTTCCAGAGCAGCCAGCCGTGTCCCCAGCCAGCTCCTGCTGCCCGCCTCTGTGCTGCCACGTCCCTGCTTTACCCAGTGCTGTGCTCTTGCGTGCCAGCTCTGCTGCTCACCTGGCTTAGTGGCCTGGCTGCTTTTTGAGGTATAAAAATGTTCTGCCTTGCAGTTTCATCAGGTGCTTTTCCCCACCTGAGGTACCATAGCCTCTCCCCTCGCTGCAAGCCGCTGCTGCTTCAGGAATTAATGGCTCCATGCATTTGCCCTCCAGATGTGGTTGTTGAGGGAAACAGAAGCAGCCATGAACATTCACAGGGTGGGAGGGATAGAAATAAGGGATCAGCCTCCTTAGGCTCTCCTCTGGGCCCAGCAGGCCAGCAGCCTTGCAGAAAGCGGTCCTCGCCTTGGGCTGCGGATTGGGTCTGTGCCCAGCACCATGCTCAGGTGCCACAGCAGACGTTGGTGACAGGAAAGTAGTACCTGGGATCCTGGGGTATGCAGGGAAAAAGACCTGAAAACAAGCTCAGTGGAAGGCCTCATTTTGATACCTTTTTCTTTTTTTTCCTTAGCAAAACTGATACTGGAAGCTGTGGGACGTACCAGCCCTCAGTCAGCTGTGGCTTGATGCAGTTCGCATAAACTCACCCGGCCTTTGGTTGCAAGTGAAGCTTCTTTGTGCTCCCAGCAGTGATTGCACCCGCTGCCCCCCTGGTATTCACAGTAATATGTGCCCACCAGGTAAGAAAACTAAGTAATTATTACATTGTAGGAAAATCTTTGAGGCATTTCATTTTTGTGGAAAACATGGAGAAGTGCACTTGCCCATCCTTTCATCTTTCACAATGGCCTGTGTTAAACTGCTGTCTGTCTGAAGGAGCCGGGCTGGCACGACTCTAGACAGACAGTTTCTGTTGCTCCTCACTCAGCCGGAGGCATTGGTGTTGAGTAACTCTGGGCACACCTTCCCCTCAACCCGAACACACTGCCTGTGCACGTGTTGGCACTCGACCGCAGCAGAGCCCTGCCACCACTCCTGTGGTGCCACCCGTCCTGTGGTGCCACCAGCCCCCAGCCCCTCTGAGGCAGCTCCCAGCAGAAGCAAGAGCAGTGGCGCTGATCCCCTGCCTGGCTTGCAGAACTGGGGATGTAAAACCAGCAGCTGCTCCAGCGCTAAGGCAATCAAACCCTTAACACTGGGACTGGATCCAACGCCAAGCGGCTGCTGGAGTGGTGCTAGGCATGGCGTTAGCTGGAAGCGAGAGCTCCCTTTGCAGAGAAATGTGTGTATTCATGTGTGGCTGTGTGTGCACTTGCATGCCCAAGACATCAAATTGGTTCATTTATATTTGGATTGCCACCTATTTTCATGCATTTAAACATTGCCAGCTGTGTTAATGATGGCTGTAGCACATCAACCGCTTCTGCTCTCTCCCAGACTTGTTATTTTTCCCACTGGTTGTTCTGTCTATTTCATGAGAGTGCTACAGTGCAGTTTCTTTCACACAAACAGTCGTGTAGACTATATATTTTAAGCAATACTTAATTTGGACTGGCAAGATCCCGGGTTTGTTAGAGCAGAGAGAGACCTCATAGCCAGGATGAGCTAGGTACAGAGGCTGAGGCAGAGTTAAAAAAAAAGAATATATTATCATCTTTGGGAGATTTAAAAAAATCATGTGCCTCCCCCCCAGTACTCCAGACTATTGAGCTTTATCAGTTTTACTGCAAACTACGAATGCTTTTTGTGTAATGACAGCTCTTTAATTAGAACTTGGAAGCAATAGCATCTGCTGATTATAGCATGGTCCAGCATGTTCATATTCCTCAGTTTTATTTCCAGCTCTGCAACTAAATTGTTACATGCCTCAAGGCAAGTGACTTCACCTCTCAGTGTCTTTACTTACACAGATGGGATTAAAACCTCCGATGGAGATCCCTGGACTGAACCTGCTCAAATGGCACAGTCTTGGGTTACTTTTCCATCCTGTGTATGTTTGGAAACCCATGTGTCTGTCCAGTGGATGAGGGTTTGGGATTTGCTTTGTCCAAGCATACCCTGTGAGATACTCCAGGCTTGAACAATGGAAATTTTATAGGCTTCAATTAACTGGCTGGGCAAGAAACAACAGCTTCGCAGTAATGAGTCCTCACTTGCATGGAATGCCATTTCATGTCTGATCTCTCCTCGCCAAAGAGAGATATTAAAGTCTGTCGATCCAGAGTGCATTTCTAGACTAATAAAAAAGGGGAAAACCCTCTCAGTTTGAAGCGATCCTCAGTTCTGTTAGTAAAAGGGTTTGTTTCCCAAGAGGGATATTATATACTAGTCATTATGGAAAAAATGAAGCAACGCAGTTCAGAGAGAGACAGCACTGCTAATTCTGTTGTCTTCAATCTTTACCTACCTCGGCGGGGATACTGATGTAGATGAAGGAAGGTGACAGTGGTTGCTGTGATGCCTCTCTTTAAACCCTCCATTTTGGGATTGCCAGTTTGAGCAACAGGAACAGAATAGTTAGTCTTACAGCCAAAGGTAGCAGAGTGCTGTGCGGTCCCATACCAAGTCACTGCAGTCTCTTTCATTAGGAATTTCAAATGCAGGCAATAGAAGATTGTTTTAAAGTAGCCTCAGTCACTAGATCAAACTGGGGTAAAGTTAGAAGGGAAGTACACAAGGAAACGAAGGTCAGATCAGTACTGAGAAGTGGCAGAAAGGACAGTCAATTAGTGTTACATATGCTTACGGGCAAGCTGTGGTGTAAATCACAACAAGCAAGTTGCAATTTTTTTCTAGTCTTACTTAAAAATGTTCCCAAAATCTGTGAGTACAACACCACAGAACGCCTGATATTTTGTAATGCCGCAAACACTGACCTTACAAGACACTAGAAATCTCACTGGGAGTTTTATCCATTTGCAGTGGAAACATGAGGTCTTTAATAGTAAGAATGTTTCAATAACTTTCCGGGATTTTTTCCACTTTGGCACAGCTGTTCCCTGACAGATTGCAAAAGAGAGGAATTCAGTAGTAACAGCTTGATCCTGCAGGATGCTGAAGCCTTTCTGCTCAGGGCCGTGTGCCCTCAGCCCCTACCCAGAGCAGCTCGGTGTCTCACAGGATTACTCAGCTTTTTGCAATGTGCAGCCTTTCTTACCCACTTGGCCTTGCCACTGACTTTTCTATTTCTAATTCTGTGGAAATGAGCCAAAATTGGTGCCATTCTCTGAAAGGACTCATTAGCCTTTCTGTCTAGGAAAGGGCTCGGTGTTGTCATAGGAAAGCTGCAGAGTGATGATACAACTTGAAAATTTATGCCTCAATTTTTCCCTCTTAGAAAAGCTGCATCTTGATGCTAGATTTGGTAACAACGGCAGCATAACGAAATTGTTTATTACGTTGTATTAAGGTTATGTAGAGGAAATGTCAAGGGAAATGGTTTCCTCCCCCTGTTTCTAAAACTAAGTATAGACTCCAAATGGGTGTTTATTCTGATAGAATTTAACAGTTTGGGAAGGGGTGGGGTTTTTAGTTGATTAAACAGAAAAAAACCTGGTACCTTTGCTACAATTGGCATGATCAGCGTTAATTAAATCCTTCATTCAGACATAAGATACCCACTATTGCATAAACGCTCCCTGGGCTTTACCCATGCAGCACTAATAGGGTCAATGGTAAAGTTCTTGCCAGCTTCAGGAGGCCAAAGGGGTTTCACGTTGTTCTGGCCCTTCCTGGTATTTGCTGCCTCACAGATCAGTGTATTACAGAATCCTCTGTTGTTCAAAAGGTGGCAGAAAACATGTTTTCCCTCTTTTTGCCCTGGCCTTTCCTTGTCAGAACAAGTGAGAAAAGCAGGAGGCTGAAGCAAAACAAACATGAGCAGGATGATATTTGGTTACTTTGGGCTTACAGCTGGAGTGAACTGTCCATTGGTTGTAATACAGTTGTGGTAGTCTATGTAAGAGAAAGGCATCCCCACTTCCTACCAAGCACCCCCAGGCTGCTGCAGCTCTGCACTGGCAAGGGCTCTGCCCTGGGCAAGGGGATGCTTTCCCCAGAAACAGGCCCAAACTTCTGCCCAAATTGTAGATGGGAATGGCGATTTTGCTTTTGAGCTGGTCCAGCACCCAGAAATCCCAGCTCCTTGCAGCACAGCATGTCGATCATTGCTTTGGCACCCATGCTAAATTCACTGCTGCCAGAGCACAGCCAAGGGGAGAGCAGAAAGCCAACCCCCTCCCCATCTAGTTTTGGAAGTCCCATATCTTACGCTGTAAGGGCCCCCTAGAACAGCCTGTGCCGCAGGCAGAAAGGCCAGCCAGGCCATCACGGGTAAACCAGCCGTGGTGGTAGGGAAGTGTTGGTTCCCTCGTCAAGGACACGTGAACTGGTGTTGTTTGTGTTCCCAGCGCACAATCAGACAGGACACCTCCAGTCACCTGTTGCAGGGAGTTTAAACTGATCAGGGTAGTACTTTCCAACCACTGGAATGGTAACTTTAATTGCTCCAACTTGATTGCATGCAATCATCTGCCCTTCCAGGAGAGAAAGCAAGGAAGCATGTTTTAGCACTGAGGTCAACCCCTTCTCGGCCTACTTTGCAAACTTCTTATTTGACCTCTACTGAAATTCAGACAAGCATGTATCCAAATGGAGGATGCTTTTGCTGTCCTTCAATAACTTCTTGGCCATTAACTATAGAAATTAATGTAGGGTTTCAGCTCATACATACATAAAAAATAGAAATATGACACCGTGTTGGATTACAGTCCACTGAAGCAAATGTGTAACTAAGTGGGTCATATCCTATAGTACCATCATTCCTGCAATGATTTTTAAAACATAAAGCCATGTGTAAGTAAGTTCAGATGTAAGCCTTGCTTTGGTTCATTGGTTGGTTGGGGTTTTTTCTTAATAAAAAGCTTTTCAGAAATGAATGGCAAAGCCTGGCTTTGGAGCTGTTGGTCTGACAGGACACAACATTGCACTGATTCAGCGTGCAGGCGGCTGGGAGCCGCCAGCCCTGGCTCCGGTGCTCTTGGGGACCTGCCGCCCTCTCTGCGGGGCTTCCTGCTCCCCCGGCACTGATTTCCTGCCTCCGAGAAGCAGAGCTTGTTCTTTCCCTCCTCCCCACAGCAGCGTGACCTTGCATGTTTATTTTGAAAAGCTGTCTGCAAAACTCTTTAGGGTTGTTCTCTATTGTAAGGGGAAAAATTAAAATCAAGTAAACAGTCTCCTCTTTAAAAAAAAACAAACCCAAAGCAAGTGATTTTGCTTTGTGTAGCAGGGTGCACTGGCTTCTGCATCTGCAAAGGATAATGGTTACAGATTTTTCCAGCATAAAGTGACTTACAGCTTAAATTTGTCCCACTAGTCCCTAAGGCCAGGCCTACATTAGAAGCTTATGATAATAAGGAAATGCTGGTTAAAGAAAAGATTTCTTTTATGCCATTTCTGTATCATTAAAATCCCATTGTAGGTGTATAATTAAATCAACATGATTTTTTTCGTGTTTAGGTTATTTTACTTACTGAACGGGGAGGGGAGATTCTTTGCCAGCAGAAGAAACTAGGAAAGTGTCATTTTTACTGCACTGAGAAAATCTGGTGTGAGAGACAGGGCTGTTATGTCAAGGCTTTTTTTACTCTAGACTGTGTTTTCAGACCAGAGATTTAAGAATATTTTGGATAGTGGGTAGCTACCAAACTGCCTTTAGCAGCCTGATTCCTGGGGACCAAAGCCCATCGGCTGTTCCGACAAGGTCACTGCCTGTTTGTACTGCCCAGCAGCATTGGTCTTGCCAACAAAAAATTATTCTTTTAGAGACAGGATATGCAGTCTTTCCTACAGAAATATCAGCATCAAAAGCATGGTGGGGGGAAAAGATATATTTCACTTACATGCTTAAGTAAATAGGATAACTGAGGTATCAAAGCAAGTGGAGAATTGGAGTACTCTTTTGATTCTGATTCAGCAACCTGTTTAAGCATATGTTTATCTCTGCTATAGATCTGCCTGGTTAAAAAATAAAAGAGAGAACTGAAGTGTAGTAGCCAAATCTCCAATGCTGATTTAAGGCTTTTCTTCCCTCTGTGGTTTTCTTCTGTCTGTGGTTTATAGCGGCGGGGAAAAGTGCAGAGAGCAGCTTCTGGCTGTTCTGGCAGCCCTGAACAGTGGCTGAAAGGCACAGAATGGCCTTTTATCCAGGGAGGAGAGCAGCAGATCCCACACATGAGAGGGCAGAGTTGTTCCCATGTTCTCCAAGGCTTGCAGTGATGTATGTCAAGCGAGGTTTGTCAAGCCACAGTCCCACTCAGGGAGCCAGGGGAGCTATTCCTGACATCGGGCAACCCATCCAAGTGCTATTGTGTCCTACATTTTTAGCATTGCTGAGTTTATAACAGATAAGGAGAACGGGCTGCTAAAAAGAGTACATGAAGTAGGCTTCCAGCCTGGGTTACAACAGAGAGGCAAGACACAAGGTCATGGCTGGAGCATGGGCAGACTGCAGGGTGCTCAACCCACAGAGTGGCCACAAAGCAGGGGGAGCAGAAAGCTTGTCAAGTGCCCATGCAAGTGTTGGAAAGGTTTACAGTCCTTATTCCCAGTGGACAGCAAACAGATGTGGTAATTAAGGCAAAGAACCTCACTGTCACGTACAGGGATTTACGTTCAGAAATGCTGACAGCTCAGGAACGGGTTTGATGGTTCAAGCGATAGATATTGCAGAGCTGTTGGGCTGCATCAAGTATGGTCTGCTCCTCAGAGAAGCAGGGCTGGGCTTCGGACCTGCCCGTTCTCTTTCTGCCTTAGTCCTTCCCCCTGGAGCCCCCAGCTGCTGTTTCCTCACCAGCCTGAAACCCCATGCCCCGTCTACAACAGAGATTTGAATTTTGAGCAAACCTGTGCTAAGGTAGTTATTTTGGGTGGAGATTCTGTAAAAGCCTGTGGTTTCAGCGGTTTTGCTTTGAATTTAGGATGGAAACCTGCACTCAGAGCGAGGTTCACATGCTGCAAAAAAATCAGGCAGAAGTGTTTGCACAAACTTCTGAAAATTAAAGTTTCAGATTTGCTCAGCCCAAGAACACTGTCTTTTCGGTTCCCAGGGTGCTGGAGCATAAAGGTGTCTCATGGCGAGAGCGGAGGCAGCATGCATCCTTCTGTTTCTCACCTTTCTCCCTCTCCAGCCTCACCTCCAGGATGTTTTATCTGAGGAGCTTCTGACCAGCATCTGGCTGGATCGTTCCACCAGCGAGGGTACCCTGACCTTGTCTGCTGTGCGTGGCAGTGAGACCCTGCAGCACATGCTGCCTGGCTGCCTGGTAATGCATTGAACGTCAGCTGTCATGGGGCAGCACCGGCTGAGGAGATGGGGGTGACAGGACCTGCTGCTCAGCCTCTGGAGGGGTGGTGGAGGAGAGAGGCAGGACAGAGCAGAGGTGATCCCGCTGAGGGTGTTCAAATCTGAGGGCCTGCTGAAGACCAAGGGAATTGCACGGCTGGATGCTTTAACAGCAAAAATGGTGGGAGCCTGGGATTTCAGCTCCAAACTTCCCCCTTATTGTAGGAGCCGTAGACGTTAAAGGTGGACATCTGAGAAACATGGGAATGGTCAACCCTCTTTAGTGGGGATGATGATAGAGAGTGGTAGCATGGCCTGCAACTTATCTGTATGGTCCTGCAGACTTTTTGACCCTTTTGGTTGTGTGTGTTGAATATAGTGGTTGAACCTTAGAGACTCTCGACCTGCTTCTCTTTGGCTGTGGGCCTGTTGCTTGTTCCCACATAGTTACTGGTCCTGCTGTGTGGGTACTATCTGGGCTCTTATCAAGCCCAGATTTTGAGAGGGCTGTGTCTCAAGCTCAATCTTCATTTCAATGCTAATCCACTGGCAGGTCACAGACATAGTTTTCTTTCCCTTCTCTTTCCTGTAGTTTTGGTTGGATGCCTTGGCTGCATGCTGGAGAGCATTGCTCTGTGTCCTGTGAAAGATGAGGTTGTGACTGTGCCCTTTATTCTATGACAAGTTCAGTATCCTTTGGAAGTGCCTAGGCTAAAAATTGTGAGTAAGAAAAGAAGGGACCCAAGTGCAGGTGGTGGGCTCCCAGCCCTCCCTCCCTTCCCAGCCCCAAGGGAGAAGCAGTACTGGTCTTAGGACTCAACGAGAAGTCTGAATTCATGTAATACCTCTGTCCTGTAACGGGTTAAACAAAAAGTCAACTATTAATGCTACAAAATGTTGGGGGAGCCTGTCTGATTTGAGATCTAAATGTGTGACATGTTTCTAATTGTCATTGTGTGTGTCCATCCCTAAAGGCACCCTCTCTCCAAATACACAAATGAAGCATGTAGAAGAAAGGAGCTTTGTGACTTCTCAAGCTGAAGGACAGACACTGTTCCATTTGTCCTCCTCCAGCACGGTCTCCATGCTGGAGCTGGAAGTCATTAATTGGCATGTTTCCACCTACTGTGTACTCTGATCTAAGCTTATTATGGCAGAGTTTCCTCTTTGGATCTGTGCAGTGCTGGTTTTGCTACTGCTCTGATGAAAGAATAGCTGTTTGGCAGCTTAAACACTACCTCTTTGCTTCCAATATGCCCTTGTGACCTGCTCAGAAGATATGGGCTTAATAATGTAGGATTGTAGGTACTTACGGCCCCACCTGCATGGTGGGAAGGAAGCGTGTGCCCGGTTAAATGGGAAGCTGTCTGGGATACAGGAAATCTGCTCTGGAACAGGCAGCGCTGGAAGGCCCTGGCAGTATATACAAGCCATATGTAACCTGGAGCATTATTAAGTATGTTTCTTGTCCCATGGGACAAAATGAGGAAATGAGCCCTATTCATCTTTGCAATCAGTGAGATTTTGTCTGAGCAAGTGGGGTAGGACTCAAGATATTGACTAACCTTCTGGCAAAAGCAAGGATTGAAACAAAAAAGTGTAATGCTGCACCAGCTCTGCCTGTAGTGAACTCAGTAGACGGGGACAAAAGGTTTTAGAAGTAGGATATTGGAAGGAAATGTGTGACTGTCCTGGAGAGATTTAACTGAGGGATATCTAAACTGTTTATCCTTTCCCAGGGGGTAAGGAAAGTCATGAATAAACTGATGTGCACTTTGATTGACAGTTAACGGCTGCATTCAGTTCTGTCCCTTATCTCACCGTGAGAGATGGTTACTGAACAAAGCCCTATCCAGCCTGGGTGCATAAATGTATTAAACAGTTTCCATTTGAACTTGATATGCTGATCTAAAGTATTCTCTAAGTGTACAGGTACATACCACTAGTGACAGCATCTGGTTCAAAAAGGAAAAAATACCTCATCATTCAGGCTATTGTAATAATCACTGATGGTAGCTACGGTTCCCCTGGGAATAGCTGCTATTTTGTTTTTCTGCAAGAACATTTGTGTAAAGGATTTTATGGCACTTTAAGCTGCCCGATCCTCATGCACAATACAACCTCTGTTGAATTTTTTCCCTTCTTTCTTTCCCTTTCCTCATTCCCCTGTTCCCCCTCCCTGTAACAGTTATTTATTCTAGGGTTTGAGCTCCTGAGAGAGGTTTTGCTACCTTCACCAGCATTAAACACTGTTCATTTACAGGGTCAAGACTGAGCCAGCTACAGTGAGGATATGACAGGAATATTTCTGTGTCTGGGGTGGTGTATCTGTTGTGGAAGTTATGCTTCTAGCCTCAGAATATACACATCCAAACCCCTCTGGTCAAGTCAGTAGGTGGCAGGGTGAATTGCATCTTATGGATTTACCTCTCACGGTTGGGCATGTACAACACACATGAACACCATCTCTTATGTGCAATCACCTGTCTTCAGGCAATTTGTAGGACTGTATAAGGATGGTCATGTCTATGCTGCCCAGCTACAGCTTCCTCCCAGCTGTGACCTGAAGGCTAAATGTTTTACCATCCAGGCTGCTGAAATGACTTTAGCTGAAGCAAAGAAGGGCTGTAAGGAAGGCTGAGCAGGCAAAGCAGGTAGAGCAGAAAGCTGGGTTTCTCAAGCAATATCTCAGCCTGCTTTAGCATCTCTGTTGAAAGTGTGGGAGCTGCTGGTGCTGAAGGCAAAATAACAAGAGTTTGGCCACAAGCTCTGAAGGGAGATGCCAGCCAAGAGAGTATCCATCCCATAGATAGCTCCACTGACAACTCTTTCATGCTGAGCTGGCAAAAGGCTGAGGACTTGCTGGGTGGCCAGCACCCAGCAGGCAGAGCAGTCCACACAGGTGGCAGTGCCAAGGCCCAGGTGCCAAATCTGCGTCAGTGTCAGTGGTGGGCACTCCAGGCTGGGTGAGGTACTCGGCTTGGCAGTAGCAGCTTTCATAAGTAGAGGTGCTAATTGGACATCAAGATAGCTGAGGGCCATATGGCTTTTCATTTGGATTTCTTCTGCTGAGCCTTGCAGACTGGTACTGGACACCTCTTACTGAGCATGCAAATGGGCAGCCCAAAACCTGAGTTTCACATCCAGAAGCACAGGGCAGCTTAGGGCCCTTTGTTCCCATGTGCCCAGCAGAGCTTGGCCAGGACACAGCATGTACTTTGTCCCCTGTGTCCCTCAGGAGCTGCCCAAGGCCCCTACGAGCACAAGTTCCAAAGAGAAGCCAGGGCACGAGGGGGAGAGCGGGACCTGCCCGTGCCAGACTGGGCCAGCCTTGGGGAAAGTGTGGGGCCCTCCAGGGAGCTCTGGACTCTGAGCTGTGTGAGCTTGTTCCTGTGAATTGACCTAATCTCTCCTTGGCTGTCCTGGTTGTGCTGTGACTAGTGCGTGCAGGTTGCAGGCAGAGGGCTGACTTCTGAGTAAGAGTGGGTTTTTTATTTGTTTGTTTTGGCTTTTTTCTTTCTCCTAGTACAGCACTGTCAAGTCTGGGCCAGCTAGCAGGGCTGTAACCAACAGCCTTTCTGCAGGAGGCTGCGCAGTCTGTTTGCACTGAAGGAAAAGTGGGGTTTGTTTTGGTTTGTTTTTTAATGAAAAGAAAAATCTTTGCCTTTTTTTGTCTGGATGAGTGCTCTTTGTGAGAACATTAAACTGGTTTATTTTTCTTTATCCAGCCCTTTCCACAAAACACTCTTCTATACTCATCTCTCTTAACAACTCTTGCTTGAGTGAAGCATCCTAATTACAAAATAGCTCTGGGCTGCTGGCACAGACTTGGCAAAGCCATGCAGCCCTCCTGAGATGGATACCTGTGCAGGGCAATGACACCAGGCTTAAAGCTCCTCTGGAGATGAGGCAGGAAGGGTCATCTGGTCTTCTGCTCGATTTGTACCCCAAGAGTAGGGGCCTGAATGAGGCTTCCTTTTCTGGGCTTGCTAGCAAGAGTGAAGAGTGTGGCGTGGGCTTGTCGGCACAGCCAGGCTGCATATTATGACAGGTGGAGCAGAGAGAATTGTGGGTGTGGAGAAGTGTGGGTGTAGAGAAACTACTCAGTGGAGCAGTGAGGTTGGAAGGAGTGGGTAGGGAAGAGCCAGAGGCATAGCTGTCAATTAGGATACTGGTGAGGTGACTCCTGCCCATGTGCTGCTCTGGCATCATGCATGACCTTCTTCTGGGCAAACCCTCTCTGGTGGGGTTGTTGGAGTGAGGAGGGGTCTCTGAGAGCATCTTACCCTCTGAAACACTCAGGAATTTACCACAAGGTCCTGGAGCTCTGTGGAATGACAGCCCTGGTGTCTCCAGCGTCACAGTTCCTGCCCAGCAGCAATGGGTACAAATTTGTGCCCTTTCTCTTTGCAGGCACAGCCGAATGTGTAATGGCATTCAAGTATGTGCCACCCATGTCACTCAACCTGAGAAACAGACCCCTGAGGTGACAGTGGTGCTACTGGCCTTGCTGGTGCTGCCCAACTGTGCTGCTGACGGCTGGGCATGGCTGTGTCCAGGAAGCTCTGTCAGGGACACGTGTTGTGTCACAGCGGGGGTGGCCCCTGAGGTCCCATAGCCATCTGGTTCTGCAGTGGGCATCTGCCCTCTCTGTCCTTGGCAGCATAGTTCTCATTTTCCTCCCCAGCCCTTGGAGCCACAACTCTTCTGAGTGTACTGGAGCAGCAAGAGCCCTAGGTGACGGCAAGCAGAGCCCTTACATCAGGCAGCACCGCTGCCAGGCTGTGGGGGAGTACGTGTGTCAGGGAAACCGAGCATCCTTGGATGAGGAACAGATGGTCTGGGCAGTATCTGCCCCCCCTCACTGTATATAATGCCCAGTAGAGACAAGGAAGAAATCAAAGTTGCTTTTTCCCATCTGCTTCTTTAAATGTAGGTGCTGTGTAACTCAACCCCGAGCTTCAAGGAGCTGTGCTGAAAATATGGGAGTCCACAGTGAGGTCAGTCATGGGTCATGAAGCAGCAAAACACAGTCTCTGGCACCACGGGACAGGGAAGGAGGTTAATGTTTCACGGCATAGTTAGCTGAGTGGAGTAGCTCTGTCAGTGTTTCACTTGGTAGAAATTATTTATTGACAAGGAGGGTTTCCAGACTGTCCCAAGGAAAATTCTTTGGGAAACTGTTGGGATTTCTTCCAAGTTAAGGGGAGCTGTTTGGATCACAAGTTGAAAACTGACCCAGAGATGCACGCTCCCATCAATCAGTTACATTTGGGAAAGGAAAGATTAAAAAACTCTGAGGCAGAGCCAAACACTTTAAAGGCAGAAGTCTTTGCATCGATTCCAGTAGTTAAATGCCAAGCTTTGTGATTTCCTGGACCGAGTGCAGAGAAAGGAAAAACATGAATAGGCCAAAGACTGAGATCCTCATTACAGAAAAGGGCCACTTGAGAGTACCTAAGATCTGAGCTCTCATCAGGGAGATACAACAATTAAGGAAGCTCTCATTGCAGCTCTCAGCCATAACCTTGTGCTCAGCATCCTCAGCAGCCTTATTTTTCCTCATCTGTCAGTTTTCTTTTAGTTTCCAGACCAATTAAAAAAAAAAAGGGGGGAGACGAAACTACCTGCTCTATTTTTAAACCTATTTGTCTGTAGATAAACTATATGTTAGATGATTAAGAGATCTTTATCACTTCATAAAGTTTAAACTATAAAAAGCCTACCCCTGTTTTTTGACTGATAAACAACTACATAAGCATTGCTGCTGTTGTGCTGTTGCTGCTGTTACTCAAAATCCAAGTTAGACACAGCAGTTCTGAGACCATTTGTTAGCTCCTCAAGTGGGCCATGTGGCCTTTACAGAGCCAGAAGGGACTTTGTCCGCTGGTGTGGCCTTCAGGAAGCAGAACTGCCCAGTTCCATCTAGAAAGACCAAGCCATGGGACCCATCTGGTTAAGGAAATGTTGGGCATGGGTGCAGGCTGTGTTTGACCACACCACAGGCTTGCCCCAGCAGTCTGCGTCTGGTGGTTGTACATTTAAACCCTAGTGCTGCTAATTAACTTAGAATTTGCGTGTGATGAGGGTTTGGGGGTTTTGGTGCCAGCATGGCTTTTCACACTGACCCCTCTGTTCCTAGGGCAAGTGCAGTGGCCAGGATTGCAGTGAATTCTATGTCCCTGAGTTGCTCTGTGACTGTGGTGGGAGCCTGATGCTTGGTTGCAAAAGAAATGAATGAATGGTGTGATACCTCCTGAGTTAGGAGTTAGGTTACTTCTCTTAAAATGAGACTCACCAACAAAGCTAAATGCCACTGACCAATCTTTGAATTTTATACTCAGTCCTTCTCTAATTGACATGTCTTCTCGTGCCAAGGTGAGTAGAGGCTACCCCCAAAACCACAGGAAAGGAATTTCAGCACAAAAGTGCACCCAAGGGCACTTGAGATTAGTGGTAGCTTCCTCTGGCAGGATTTCCTTGCTAATATTGTATTTTAGAAACAAAAATAATTGGGTGAATTTGTCTGGGGTTTTTTTTCCTTTTTAACTAAGAGCATAGGCTGGAATGGGATGGCATTTGGGTAGACATTGGACAAAGCCTGAAAAAGCCTTGACCTCAAAAGTACTTGTCAACAGAGGCTGGAGATTCTCCTGAACCAAGACCATGGATTTGGATTAAACTAGCAACTTCTTCTGTGACTGGAAGAAGAGCAAATCTGAGCCTGGGCTTCTGGGCCTCCTCAAACTTTGTACAGTGATCTGGTTGCCACCAAGCCCAGCTGGAAATTGATGGTTGCCCATAAAGACGGTACAAAAGCTGTTGCCATGTTTCATTTTATGGAAGCTATTAAATCTGTCAGCTGACCCAATATGTACCTGATAATGTTTATCTTCTGTCACACATTCACCTTCAATTAACAATTCAGTGATTGCAAAGACTTTTTAACCTTTGTCCACAGTTTTTCTTCTGATTTAAAATGATGCATTACCCTTCTCTCCTTGTTAATGTGTATTACTATGCTTCATGCAGTTGCTTTTTAAAATACAGACTAAAAGGAAGGAGGGAATAGTGGTGAGACCTGTTTGGCTTGCTAACCTTTTCAGGCTACTGAAGATCAATGGGAAAACTGGAAGCTGCTCTGCAGACTATTTTAGAAATTGTACATGAATGCTTTGAAATCTGGACAACTGCTTGCACAAGGAGGATTTTGGTTCTGAAATAGTATGTGTGTATGTAGTGTGGAGGAGGATGTACACGGAAGAAGGGAGTGACTTTGACTTACCTTAAACCATGTTTTGTACTACTAGTATAGAGAGCAGCGAATATTTTGTGTTCCAGTGGGCCAGACACAACCCCTTCCCGTAGAGAGAGAGGTTTGCTACTTTAGGAAGGAACTCTTCTGCTTCTTCCAGCATTTTTCCTCAACTCCTCTGTGGCCAGTGACACAACTCAGCATCCATGCTGGCTGAAGACTGAGCTCTGTGATTGCTGAGATACTAGTGAGGCTGCAGCTTTGGGAGTGAAAATGGTCTTCAACCTCTCAGTAATTGGGTGATGCTTGTTGGGGCTAGAGCTGTCACTAGAGGCTGACACAGAAGCTCAAGGAATTGGAGGATGACTTCTGCAGCTGCATGTGACTGGGAACGTGTGAGTCCCAGCTGGGAGTGCTAACAAGGTAGGGGGCTAATTCCAGCCTCCTCTATCTGTCCTACCCATGAAGCAGCAGAGCTGCAAGAAGGGCTCTGCTGGGGTTTAAAGCCAGTGTTGCAGGTCTGATCTTCCAACACCACTAAAATTCAAGGATGAAGAGCCCAACCTCTCCTGCATTAGTGTAATTACTAATACAGAGAAGAGAGTGTCTTCCCGCAGACCCTCATCATCTACTCTTGCGAGCAGTCTAGATCAAAACTCCCCATTCCTCCAGTGTGCCCAGGGGTCTGATTTTGCTTTATGTACAAACCTTTATAGCAAGTTATGAAACCAATTTTAAATGGTCACTCTACTGGGACACTGACAATGGATATGGAGAAGATCTGATGAGTGGTGTTTTCTGCAGTGTATTAATAACACAAATCCTGTTGTACAGGATGCAGCATATAAAACCTCTGTATCAGTCAGCTAAAAATAATATCAACACTGTCAGGCTGTTTGCAAACTTGATCTTGAAGGATTAGGCTAATGAAATGAAGCGGGGGGGATGTCTCTGCTTGAATAGGAAAACATAGAAAATTTCTGATGAAGAATTTACCTTGGTATGCTGAGAGCTGATGTTACTGCGTGAGTTTGGCATCCTTTAATGATTGTACTTTGTGTACCTTGTATTTTCATGCCAAGCACTAAGCTGAATGCTTCTATGTGGATTTGTTCTGTTACAAACTATTTGTTATTTAGCCTTATGGCCATTTCTGGAGCCTGTGTCTGTATTTCTGATTAAATTGTTGCTTATTACCTTTATAGAGTTATATGGCCAACAAGGCGATGCTCAGCCAGGGTGTCATAGTAACACTCTTTCTGCTAACAAGGAGGAGCTGTACAGAACTAAAAAGAAAATCCCAACCCCCAAAAAACTAGCGCGTGAGAGGTGTGTTTATATTGAACTGTTGGATAAAGTTGTGCAACCCTATATGCAACCAAGTGTTGTCAGGCTGCCTCTCCTGCCAGGGATGCCACCCACATCTGTCTGGGTTATGCCTGCATCAGCTGTTTCCTCCAGCCCTCCACCTTGTGCTGAGCCTGCTGTTGCTGGGTGTTGCTGCTCTACCTCCTGAAGCTCCCCCAGGCTCCCTAGGGCTGAGGCTCTGCTCCTTGCAACGCCTCCTCCTGCAGACAGCCACTCGGGCTTCTCCTCGGGTCTCCTGAGCCTGCCCATGCCAGACACCCCAATGGTCCAATAGAACAAGTCGAGGTAAGTAAGCCCTGATTAAAGAAATGGTTCTTATCAATGTGTCTGTAGATAAATGGCAAAGTACAGCAGAGATGCAGCAATTCCCTGTGAGGAACTGCCAGGCCAGGCTCTCGCGGATGGCTCTTTGCAGGAAGCGTAGAAGCTTGCTGGAAATATTCTGAAATCCAAGAAACACCACGTACAGACCTAGAGCACTGGTTGCTGGATCAATTTGTTCATTAGGTAATGGCTGCTTCTGAGAGTAGAAACAGAATTTAACTTGCAAGAGTAAAACCAGGATAATTTCTAGACTTCTTCAGGGACCAGTTTGCTCACTTTTATTCATGAGGCAATGAAAACAAACCTTCCCACTCTATAGCTCCTAATGCTCTTTCTGTATTGGTGGCCTATTTTTCTGCTTAAGGACAGGGAGGGACCATTGAGTCACACACAATCTCGTGCCCTCCTCCTCCTCTCATTTAAATATTAATATGATGAATTATTACTAGAGTAACAGCTGTGAACTACTCATATCACAGCAACATAACCTTCCCCTCCTCATCAGAGCACAGCTATTCCTGACTCGCATTTTCTGGTCGACCTTCTCACTTCTGCTGGATGACTTTTTAAAAATTACTTTGTTAGTTCTGGTGTGGTATCATTAGGATAATTGTTTGGTCTGTTCTTTCTGCTTAAATATTAATGATACTGAGGAAGTCAAAAGATAGCTTCAGTAATGGTAAGTTAAATGTCTGTGTGTATTCTGTGAGATCTGTTTGTTTAGAGAGAAAGAAGTATAAAGGATTAAGGTCAGCCTTTCTAACTAACACTTAAAAACATATATGTCTCTGAGAATTACAAATATAATAATATATTGTCCTTTATATAAATAAAATCATTGTATATTAGTCAGCTAGTGTCTCTAGATAGTTCAGAGGAATACCTAACATTGTACCTAGCACTAACGCATTGCGTTCTCTGTAGATAAAGTATTATAAGAGGGACTGCTAATAAAATCATGAGACAACTCTGTACAGACTGCTGAAAATAAATATTTGGCATCAAACAAAGAAGGGGAGGGAATGTGAAGGAAAAGTTAGCTCAATACGATTGGAAATACCAAGGTAAAGCATTCCCAGGCAGATATGGAAATGTTAGTAGATGTTAAATTTTGTGTGTAAAGGTCTTCCTCTGCTGAGCACCTTTTGCATGGTCCTTGTGTTTGTGTGTGTGTGGGGGGGTGTGTGCATGTGGTTTACAAACCCACTGTTTTTTTTCTCCTTGAAAATGTTACTCCTTGAAGTACTTTCATGCTGCAGAGGGAACGGCTGGGTTTGTTGGTTTCTGGACCACTGTTGTGAAGAACTTAATGCCAGCCACAGAGTGTGGAAATCAGGTTTACTGCATTTACTCAATTGCTCATATTTATCATTGGATGAAATTTTTAACTCACTGCCCTTGTTACTTAGGGAGAAAAAAAAACCCTGAAATGCTCTTACAAAGATTTTAAAATGAAATGTCCATATTTTGATTTGAAATTTTTCATTTAAAAATTTTGTTTCAGTAAATCAGTGTTCTTAAAAGTCAAACAAAATGCTTTCCATATGAATAAAATACCATTTCATTGCTTTGTTAGTTTTTTTTAAATGGCCCATAAATATAATTGAGAACCTAAAAAATTAATCCAAATTTATACATGATGCCCTTCTTTTCCCACTCCTGAAGAAATCAGTAGAATTTTTTTTCCCAACCAGCCTTACCAGTGACAAGAGAAAGGGATGTGGGAGGCTTCTGCTGCCTGAGAATTCTTCCCATTCAAAATCTGTGTCTAACCCCATGCCTGGTTAGGGGCTGGGGAGAAGAAAGAGTGACAAGAGAGTAATGCAAAATGTGTTTCTAAGTCATTGACTGCTCTGATGTAATGCTAAAAGTAGTGCTGTTACTTCTTGAATAATTTTTCCACTCTGCTTTTTTCTGAAGCACTCTTTCTGAAGTACTTAGTGGAAACAAAGAGCCCAATCCTGACTGTTTGCAATTCCCACTGTAGTCAACAAGAGTAAACTTGTGGATTGAGACATGCTCAGTACCACCATATGTTGGGGTTTTTCCCCTCTATGTTCTGTTCCTCCTGAAGTTTGTGGGAGTTGGAAAATATTTTTTTTTTCTCAACTTACCATTTACATCAGGGATTTCTTAATTCTCATGCAGGTTACTGGATTGCAAATTTTTTGGCAAAAACGCTGCTTTTATGAAAAACCTTGATAAACTTGTAGCATATCCCCCAGATAAAATCTCATTTCAAACAGTCCCTTCAGATGATTATCTGCAGTGATTGCGAATGAACCTTGTAGCAATCTCGTAACAACTGTCCTCGTGGACGGAAGAGAAACCTGCTGTCAGAACTACAAATAATTTACGTAACCCAATTTAAAGCTCTAACAAAATGTTCCCCTGTTAAGAGGATTGTTATACTTAATGTGTGAGATGAAAATACTTTCTGAAGGTCAGGAATGCACAGAAGATAGATTAGATCTCTCGAAAAGACAAAAAAAAAATTTTTACCAGAAGTTTTTCCTCTGTCAGACATTCAACTTGGCATTTGTAGAAGCTTATATAAGCACAGCTTTATTCCTGCAAATGCTGTGTTTGCTCTGCAGAGGGAGAGGAGCCTCAGAGCTTCAGCTTTGCACATGGAAAAATATAACTGAAGGTAGACCGGGGACTCGGGCTATTTTTTGCCACCATCAGCAGCATAAATAAAAGTTTGTTTTAAAGACCACAAGGGCAGATTCGGGGATGTATTTCCTAGATTCTGCCTGCCACAGCTGCCAGCATTACGCTGAAGGACCCCAGGCAGTTTGTGTACCTGCTGCAGGTGAGACAGCCACCCCGCAGCACTGGGTGCCCAGTGGCCAGTGTGGGGCCAGCCCACGAGAGGTCCCACAGGTGGCTGCGGCGTGGGCACGGGTGGGCTCACTGATGTGCTTGGCATTAACGCCATGTGAACAGGAGTGGTGAGACAGAGCTGTCTCCCTTTGAGGTCTTCTGCTCATGACCATAGCTTCGTAAAGGTCCTGGGAGCTGACCTGCCTGTTGCTGAATGATGGAGGGGTGGGACAGACTCTGCTGAGGCTGGAGATGGGGGCTCTGAGAAGTACCTCTAACCCAGGCAAGGCACTGGGGCACAGAGTCGTGCACTCCTGGTGTGCAGTGACCTGGTTGCTTATGCTCAGTTAGGAGTTAATGCTGTCTTCATAAAACTGTCAAACAGAGCCACAAAACCTGAATTTGACATGTTGGAAAACAGCTTCGTGAGATCTAGCTCTTCATAATAGGATCTGGGGCGTGGGGCAGGTCTTGAAATGCTTTTCACATAGGGTACAGTGGACATAAAAAGCAATTATAGCCTCTGTAACCATCAGAAAGTCAGGCTAATGTCACTGTTGTCCCCATCCCCTGCAAACAGTTACGTGTGGTTTCTGTCAGTCCCTGCAACCAGCCAAAAACTGAGATTATGGAGAAACTGATGATGGAGATTATTTAAACACTTATCTCCTCATCTCCTTCAGTGTTGCACTCCCCTAATTCCTGAGGTCTGTCCCTGTAACCCCAGGTCTCCTGCCCACCCTGACGCCGGCTGCCCCACAGCCCCGTAACGGCAGCTGCAGTGAGGGGCTGCGGGGACTGTGCCCAGGATGCAGGGCAAGCAGCAGGGTTCGGGTGGTAGGAGAGGCTGCGTGACTGCGCGTCGGAGCAAAATCATAGGAATAAACTTTGTCCTGGAGAGTGGGATATTTTCTTACAGAAAACAGCCTCCTACTTTCTACTGCTGAAAGCCTTTTCCCAAAATACCTTTGCAAAGGGGAAGAGAAGCTTGCATAGAGCCCTCTGCATCCCAGCAGCAAGTACTGCTGTGGGACTTCTCTGCGCCCCCCCAGCAACCTCTCACCAACCCGTGGGGAAAATACTGAAGGGTCATACCTTTCTCAGAAACTCTCTGGTCCACCTTTTTTCTTCCCTAATGCGTTCCTGGGTAGGAAGACCCTTTTACCACCATCTTCCCTGACAGCTAGCAGCTTTTCAGCCCCAGGGGTGTCAGAAGGCTGCCTGGAGAGGCGATGCAGCCTGTGCTGGCTTTCTGGGTACCTTCTGCTGGGGGAGGAGAAGGTGTGAATGTGCCTGTTCCTTTGCCGAGGCCAAGGAGCAGTTATGGAGAGAGGGTGTACATGTGGGGAACAATGGCATAACTAAGAAGGACATGGCACTTGCAGCCCCTTGGTGGCTCAGGCTAGGCTGGGAAGCTCTCATGTTAGGATTGCCTTTGCCTCAGTGCTTGCTTCAGTTTCAATAAACCATGACTTTGCTGACAGCTAATTCTTTGGATAGAAACATTTTTGTGCCAGGTGTATTTCCAAATCTGAACTTTGCTGGATCGTTCGGCTCAAATATTTTGTCATTTTACAAGAACCAGGGTGGAGGAAAGCCTTGATTTTGCCCTCCTTAAAAACAGGCAAACAAGAAAAGTTTTTAAAAGGCTCTTGCCTGTTTGAGAAGAGAAGGGCACTCTTGAAATCCAGAATCAAAGATGCATGTTTTATCTTTGTGGAAAATCTCTTGATGGCTATGAACGGAGACCTCAGGTTTTGCAGACTGGATAGATGTGGTAGCAGATAAATTCCCATGCTGTCTGTTGGTCCTGGGTGTGCTCCAGCCCAGTCAACTTCTGAACAGAAGTTTTCCTGTGACTGCATCCATGGGCTGCTGCAGGCTGTGTTGGGTTTGGGCACCTTAATTGAATTTAAGTGGACTGTTCCTCCCATGTGCTGCTTTTAGTGGCTCCTGTTGGCTCCAGTTAAGAAGTTGGACGTAGCTACGTGATCACACGCAGAAGAAGCAAGGACTGAAATTTATAAGGAGTAGGTTGGGAGAAAAAGCCTGTAAAAATGAGGTTTTAATTGGAAAGACGAAAAGAAAATAGAAACTGGGAAATGGGAGGAGACCTGGATAAACTAGATGAGCAGCTGAGAGGGAGCAGAGTGGCTGGCACGGAGAGTGTGCAAACACAGCTACTTGAGGTGTACAAGCACAGCTATTCGGGGTCTTCTGGTGCTGGGGAAAATCAGAGCAGCCTGGACAAAGCCTAAAATAACTTGCAAAAAATGAAAATTCAGAGCTTCGGGGATCTGCACTTAGTGCAAGAAATACTAATCACTTTGAAAAGTGGGCTGAAAAGTTGAACAGTGGAATAAAATACCAATCCCTTGCAAAATTCAGTTCTAGCAATCTTAAATTGTGCAGCTGCTATTGAGGGCTGCTGTGACCTTGATCTTTGTGACTTAGTTCAGGAAAATGGAAATGATAATATCCTGACATTCTTGCAGATTGTAGAAATTAATTTGATGGGTACCTGCAGAGCCCTTAAACCCTGGTGTTTCTGTCCTCAGACTGGGGCAATATGTGATGAATAAGACATAGGGCAGTACATTGATTTTATTTTTTCTTGGTATCCAATTACTGGTAATCAGGTTAGCACTACCGGTGCAATGAATGAAGCAGAGCACTGAGTACTGAGCCCTTGTGAGGAGAAAAAGGAGTATCTGCTCATGCAGTAAAGCTGTATCGGAGCAGACAGAGCTTGTTCTGATTACTGTAATTGTCATGTCACATGGAGTTCCCTTCAAAGGTCAGAGAAGTTTACTACCTGACATTAAGGCCCATAGTTCCATGTTCTCCTGCTATCTGAAACATTAGAGCAATCAGGAAGATAAAGCTTCTTGTTCCTCTGTGTGAAAAAGTTCAAAAGTTTCCATTGCTACCCTGAGGTTTCACTTGATTTCGGCAGTTACCACAGGTTCTTGGTTGAAATTTTCCTACTTGACAATAGCCTGTCAAGCCTTGCCACTGATTTAGCACTGCCCAGCAACGACTACATCTGTATTGTTTACTAATAAATATCATTAGACCTAGGATGATAAACAAAGGGTACAGGGTAGTGCTTTGATCACAAATTTTACATATAGCCCTTCAATCATTTTTACTACAGGGAAATGAATTGCCTTAAATATTTAAACAGGGATATTATCACAAACCATAATAATGTCACTTTGCTCTATACTTCTAGGAACAATTTAGACAGTTCATGCAGCTGTGGAAATACTAGCTTGGGTAGTCTGTCAGGAAAAAATCAACAGCTGACATCTCAAAACCTTCACTGGGTGGAGGGGAAAATCACCACCTTGGTTTTGATGAATATTGCACTGTCTCATGAAGTCTTTGTGAAGCGTCTCTGACAGACAGGCTTGACAGTGTTAAGTCCTCCTTGGAGCTGCCCTTGGAGCAGGATGGTTTGGGCAGCGGTAATGAGACTCCTAGTTCAGCCCTGGCAGGATGGTTTGACTCTGAAAGCAAGGGCTGAGACTCAAGTCCATCCTTGATTTCTGGGGTATACCTTTTCCGAGATAGTCTGTAACTAGAGAGGCTGTCTGTCCTGGAAAAGTTAACAGCAAGGAAAAGCTGAGAGGTTTGTGAGCTGCAATCTTACCCTTCTGGACCACCATTTCAAGATACAGACTACCAGGAAGAGCTTACCTACTGTTGTCTGGCGGCTGATGCCTGGTTCTTCATTGCTTTACATGGGCAAGTGAGATCTCCCGCTGCGCAGCCTGACCGTGTCACAAATAGTCTCCCACTACTGAGCACAAGTGAGTGCATTTGTGCACCTAACTTCTGTGATAATGGATGCAAGGGAACAGAAGAAGATCTCTCAGCTGGTTTGTGGTGCTCGTAGCCACGGGGGACAGCAGATTATGGACAGGAGCCATGTGGCAGCTCTTGCTGTCATCCAGGGCAATGCTGGAGTAGGTTGGGAGCACACGCGAGCGCTCTGATTGTGTTGGAGTCTGTTGAATTGCAGCAATCATGAGAACTAAGTATTGCAATTAGAGCTGGTCCAAAGGTTGAAACTCCTCTTCTTTGAATCATCTTGATTGCTTTTGTTTTGGGAGTGTCCAGATTAAACAATAAGAAAATTGAGATAATGGTTAGCAACTTTTTGTGTTTACTAAAATAGATTTATCAGAACTGATTTTATTTTAACTGAGGCTTCAATGGTTCTCCAGTGGTTCACAAAACACAAAGAATGAGGGAGCAATACCTTCCCTCTGTCACAAAATATAGCTTTAGATGTATGTTGTATCTCTTCATTTAACAATTTTTGACTGAATGTGATTGAAAACTGTGTATAGATATGCTAGAGATAAGAGAATGCTGATGCACTAAAAAGCAGGTTTCTCTGCCTCTTTATCTTTCTTAATTCCAGCTCGCTTGCAAAGTAAATCTCGCTATTCAGATCATGAAAGAACCTCTAGGCATAACTATACAGTGAAATGTTTACCTATATGAGATAACTTTCTGGATTTAGGACAGCTTCTCAGTGGTTCCTCAGCACTGGGGTATCCTACGGAGGTATTTCTGAGAAGCAGTTTGCATGAGCCCTGTACAAGAGCATGTCTCTGTGGAGGAGGCTATCCAGTGGTACAGTAAGTAAGCATGTGAGACACACTTCCTCATAGGTCAAGAGGCAAAAAAGATATATAAGATCTCTTTCCAAATGCAGAAAAGAATGAAGTCTGGGTTTACAATTATAGGGGGGGTTTATGCTTGTGGTCATTAAGGACAGTTGGATCTCATGCACTGGAGTTCTCATTATGCTCTGCAAAGGCTGACAGCCTTGTCTACCTTCTCTTGTACCCTTCTCTCCTGCTCACATGCAAGGTGTCAACAGCCACTAACACGTGAATTTGCTTTTACATCCTGCAGTGTATGAACAGACAGATGTATTCCTGTTTGCACAGCCTTTGTCTAAGAAAGCTTGGGATGGCCCAGTTTCAGCACTGTTGTACCTCTAACAGAGGCAATAGATTTTACATGTCCAAAATAACAAAGATTCAGTCAGATTTAATGTCTTTAATGGGGAAAAAAATCAAGTTCTTTAGACTTACAGAAATGTAGATCATGGGTAAAATCAGTTCCTCAGTACAAAAGCTCAAAAAATGTGTCATGTATTATTTACTCCTTTCATAGGTGCTTCTAGGCTCTTCTGTCTGTCATGGGAACAGATAGCTTACAAATGAGGAGTAGAAACCATTCACCCCTGAAAGCAGAGTGCCTCTGAGGTATGGCTGTGAGAGGGATCAAATATGTCAATCTCTGTTAAAGTAAGATCTCAGGAGTCTCAGGCTAGCCTCCCTGATGCTGGGGCTGTGGGAGAAAGCACTGTGGGTGGTTATCACAATGCCCATGTGCAGACGTGTTGTGTGCTTACACGCTCACACACTTCTAGTGCCCAGTGCAGAAAGGAGACTGGTCCGTGGCTGCTTTGAGGCCAGCTCTTCTAGCCCTGCACAAGACCTAACTGCAACATGGGAACGCAGAGGACTTAAATGCATCACTTTCTGGACTGAATGACTCAAAATGCACATCTGCTGGGGAGGTACACTATCTATTTCTCACTAATACTTGTAGTCTTCCATGTATAGCATGCTGCTCAGTCATCAGCGGTGTGAAAGTGTGGTAAGGAGTGGGCTGAGAGGTGCTTGCTGCTGTTAGGAAGAGGAGCCAACTTGGTAGTGAGGGAGAAGGCTGGAGTCACCACGTTGAAGTTAAATCTGTTGAGAGTTTTGCCAGGGACTTAAGAATGCTGACAGTTTGCCCCTATTCCAAACTAAGCATTTATTTGGGGTTAAATTACTGTGCTTTATCTTCATGGAAGCTGATAGAGCTGATGAGACAGGGGGCGGATGCTCCATTCTGTATTACTATTGCAAAGAGGAACAGTTCTTAGGATCAGATGAATAGACACAGATTAACCTCTAAGCAGCTATTATTGGAGCCCATTTAAAGCAGTTTGAGTTGGAAAAGCCTTTGCTGAAGCTGATGGGAAATGCCAGGGTAAGAAGATGATCCCAGTGTTTGGCACCGGTTGAAGTCTGGAGAATCTCCAGTATGTGTGTTGGCATTTACAGTCTGTTAGAAGGGGAAATCTCATCCTCAAGAGTAAAAGACAAAGCAAGTTTAGACAGTTCTGGTCAGTTTTTCATCTTCAAAGGAAAATTCAATTCTACTGTTTTTCATTGTAGTGTAGTTGCAAGCAAATAGACTTTTTGCTTGAGCTGTAATAAGACAGAGATCTTGTGTTTCACAAGCCTGATACCCTCTGTAGTAAATGATGCTTCTGTGCATATTTCTCCCCCCCTGCCCCGTGTAGTAGTCAATGGTCCAAGTCCCTCTTTCCTGAGCACTGCAGACAGTTGCCCTCTGTGGAGTGGCCTGAGGTCTTGCATCATATCCTGTCAGCTGTCCAAAGCTGTTTATAAAATGTCTGCTGATTCTGGCACATAAGCAAAACCTGGTTTTCATAAGAAAACAAATAGCTTGGAAATGTATTCCCTCCCAGCAAGTGTCTCAAAACTGTTGAGAAAACCTGAAACATCCTAGAAAATCTTAACGAAAGCTAAGATATAATGGAGTTGGGGAATATGGGGAATTGAATAGTCCCGTGTATTTGTAGTGGAAATCTTTAGAAATAGATAGTGCAACATGCTCTGAGAAAAAGTTACGGAGTATTAAGGGAGAAAGGATGGTTCCAAAGTTGATTTCTTAGCAAAATTAAAACTTGGCGTTTTGATGCCTGAAGATACAACAAAAGTGACTCAATGTAGCTTTTATGATGCTGAATATTTGCTGTATAATTTGATGGTAGATGTTCTATAAAAAGTTTATACTTTCTGGTATTTCTTAGGTTTTCCATCTCTTTAGCTTCAGGAGACTGGCTGGGGTAGGAGTCTGGCAGGGACAGTAGGAGGCATTAAGTGAAGCAGCATGCTTCCCAGTCAATCTGCTGTTTATGATAAGTGCTATTTTGGGAATCCTGAAAAAGTGTATTGGCCACAGACGAAACGCTCCCTGAGCAACAGCACTCACATCAGTTTCCCACTGGCCTGCCTTGACCCTGCTGGCACTGTGCTTCTTGCCTTTTTCTCTTTAGCCATCCAATATGCTGCTTGCTTGTGAAACAGCTGCATCCATGAGCTGTGGGCATGCTGGAGACCGCTGTGTGCAGGGCAAAGGGAATGAAGGATGGCCTTTGCCTGAGGAGTCACAAAGACTTGATTTTTTAATGCGTTTCCCAATCCAGCTTGTTCCATCTTGTTCTCACAAACCACCATAAGAAGTACCATAGTGCTGCAGGTGGTCTAGGTGGGACTGGAGTCCATGTCCCACTCATGAAGGCCTCTACAGGGTACAAATCTAAGTAGCAGTAGAGGTCTGAGACTCTTCCACTCTGACCAATTAGTATTGCTTTTCCAAGTTTCTCGTGGCAGCAATGGACTACCTTCTTGATGGCTAACAAAGATTCACTTCTGGCCATGCCATTCATATGTAGTTTATTGAAAAATAATATTTGAAAGTGTTTGAAATGCTCAACTCAATGCACATCCCTTCTGCCCTTGTAAGCTTGTAGATAACATTTGTTGCTCTTTGATACGTAAAAGTTGTGTAGCCTCAGGCTGCTGAAGCAGCGTATTAGCTGATGCCCATATATTTGTATTGAGCTTTGCCCCCTGTAAATGTATTTCAGGAGGATTCTGGTGTTGGTGAAAATGTTAGCAAATGTTAGACTGATTTTTTTTTTTCTCTGTAAATGACAAGCTCTGCAGCACCAGCTGTATTTACAATTGCACAGTAGAGGCTTTATCTCTGTAATGCAATAGCAATCAAAATGCTGCATGTAGGAAGGTTTACTGTTCTATAGGAATGAACAAGAACAGTTCTACATAGCAATATGTAGTTCTGCAATTAAATGCAATATTTCTACAAAACCCTATAATTGGTCTACATAAATTAATCATCAGGCCTTTATAACTTCTCCTCAAGAGCTGACATATTTTCCAGTAGGGACCCAAAACTAAAAGCATTTTTTGCTGAGAGCACCCCACCCTGCTTCCAGGGCATCTCCCCACATTGGAGTGCTCAAGGTATTACAGGTATTTCAATAATATCTGTACAGTAATATGCTGCCTTACAACACTAGCAGCCCTGCAGCCGATGCAATAACTAGCATGGAGATGCCTTAGACAATTGCTCTGATGCCACTTCAGTGGGCAGACATGTCTCCTGACTACTTGAGGTTTTGAGGTGGGGATGAGAGCGGTGCCTTCCTGCAGGTCCGAACAGGGGAGAACTGTTGCACATGGAATTCTCTTGTACCTGAAGTGCTGGGAAAAAAACATTTGGTGGTTCTTGTTTCTACTTCATCCTACACTTTGCCTTGTCACAACAGCCCTGCTCCTTTCTGTAGATTCATCCACTGACTGGATCTACAGCCTGGCTCCAGCACACCTCCCATGTCCTGCACTGGGAAGTTAGAAGCAACTCAGGTCACTTGGAGCATCCAAGTGTGAAAATGTTGGTGCTAGTCATCCTTTAAAAGGTGATTAAACCTAACACATACTGACTTAATTGCCTACCTTGGTAAATTTTTCTACATTTGCTATTCTGTGCATGAAATACTGATAGCTATCTCTATGCAAGGTTAACTAAACGAGGAATTAATGAAAAGCTGAGAAATCTCAGAGAGCTCCGGCCCTACAAGTGAATTTCACATGCAGAGGGCTGACGATTTCAGTGATGACCCAGCTACAAGGCAAGTTTTCTAAGCTTTCCTCTTCTTCCAGTATTGCCACAGCTTTGCCAACTCCTGCTTTAGGCAGCTGCTCTGTCCCCTGTGCTAAGTGGTGTTTAAGACATAGAAAAAGTAGGCAATGGAATTACCTGACTTAATAAAAATGTATGATATTAAGCAGGGAGCCTGCATGCAGCTAGCTATACTGAAGTGTCCTAGTTTGCTGATGATCTGCCAAGGGGGAAGAATGACTTGTTCTGTTTTAAGCGCTTAATGACTTTTTTTCCTGCAGATTCACAGCATTTCCAAAGTATGTCACAGAACCCATTTAGTTCTAACCTCAAAGTTGAACATCTTCTGTGACTTTCTTTCTCCACCTTCACTTGCCCTTTGTACTTTGCTGCCTTTGGTCTGAATTGATCTCTGTTAATCGTCTGTACTATTCCAGTCTATCTATTGTTTCACACAGGGATAAAGATCTTAGGGTTTACCTTTTTCCTTTCTTCTAAGTCCCCTAATATTATTATAGCTTCTTTCCTGATCAGAATATAGACGATACAAAGCTTGCTGTAGCAAAGCCCGTTCCACCAAGTGAGTGCAAATGAGGTGATGGCATGCTGTCTGTGCCCAGGTAGCTTTGGCTCCTGCTAAGTAAACTTTAACTAAAAAAGGATTTTGACACAAAACTGTCTTAAAAGTTTTTAAGATGGAAACTTCCATGTGGTTACCTGCTAATAATGCTGGCATGAAGTATACTTTTAAGATCTATTGTGAAAACTTTAAAGTCTGCAATCCCAGAGAGCCTTCATTAGGAAAATGTGTTTGTGTTAAAAAGAACAAATTAAAAACTCCTGCATCCAGTATGGAAGGTGTAGTCTGGCCTTTTCCAGGAAATGGAGGTGCCCAAGAAGTGAAGCTACCTGAGCTGTCAGGTTGTCAGTGAAACTCAAATTTATCTGGACTGCTTGTGCTGAATGTCAGCACTATGAAACTGTAAGCTGGAAGACCAAGGCATTTGTAAAGGCTTTGCTTAACACCTGCAGAGAAGTAGGCTAATTGGAGAAGGTGGCAGTTAAAGGAGACCCAAACAAACTATTAAAAATGCTTGGGAGCTGTGCTAGGAAAATCAAATTGTACTTCAGGGCCCAGATCACTCTGCAGAACACAGGTAAGCAGGATCAGGCCAAGGAGGCAGCAGAAACCGAGTGTTTCTTGAACCTCTCCCCATCCCCTTTTAATAAGTTGGATTTTCTCTCTAAAGTCATCCCTATCCCTGTGCAAAATGAATCCTAGACTTTGGTAAGAAGTGTGGTCAGCCCTTAAAAATGTATCCTAGGATACATTTCCCTTCCTTTAGGAGGCTGTGTAAGTCAAGCAGGAGCAGTCAAGTGGGCGCCCTGGGTACCACCTGCTGTCAGCATCTTCCCCTGTGTGTTTTAGCAAATTCAGCTGCCCAGGGGACTGAGACTGCGGGACAGGCCAAGAACCAGGTATCACCTCAGATACTTTAATCTTCACTGGGGGTGGAGGCTGCTTGATGTGAGGTACATGCTTAAGCTGAGCCTCTTTTGAAAATACCTGGAATCATTAGTGAGCTGCATAAAACCAGAAAACAAAGATTTCCCACAGAAAAGCCCAGCAAAGCAGTGAAACTGAGACAAAAGCGTGGAGCTGCCAAGTCACCTTGGGCAACCTTTTCAAACCGTCTCCAAATCTTTCTTCCCTTGCCAATCATAATGGGTGTGGACACTTAATTCTCTTTTATGCCACGAGTAACGATTTGCACACAGGACTGAAATATTACATTGGAATTTACTGTTTGATCTTTTTGAACTTGGATATAAGAAATGAATCATTGCTTCAGTTCTAATTATTTTTTAATTGCTGGGCTTTATGACCTTCAAAGTCCAGTTCTTTTCTTAGTTTGCATTTTGCTGACAGTTAATATCTGCAAATGTTTTAGAATGGGATGGTTTCGTATAGCATATCATCTACATGCTAGTAATTGTATTCTTGTGGGGAATTGGGAAAAAATTTGACACAGTCATTTATAGTCTAATCAATAGGATATTAAAAATCTGAGAACAGATTAGCAATTTGCTGGATTAGATAGCTATAAATTACCACGTGACAGTCAATTAAATTCTGAGTAACTCTTTCTCACATGCTTTGTAATTCTACAAACAATGAAGCCGAAGACAAGTAACATTCCTGCAGCATGCTCTTTCTTGTTGCATGATTTTTCTCTAGATTGAAGGATCTCATTCACTAGATCCTACCACAGACTATGCTTTTAGAATGGCAGAAAAGAATTTGGAGGGGAAAAAAAGAAGAAAAGAGAAAGTAGCTCTTGATTTATTAATAAGGAATGCAGAAAAATGGTGGTACTTCTGCACAATGTGAGTTTTATGAATGAGTGTGTGCTACCCAGGTGAGAAAGCTTGCCACTTATGGCAAGCCTCCTCTATGTTTGCTACACTGCTTTTTGAACAGTTTGGGCTGCTGCAGAGCAAACTCCGTGGATGTGCAAAATCTCCACCTGACTGAAATGGCAGTGTGAGTATTAGCAAATATTCCCAATGGACACAGTATGACGATGGGCTCTCCAGATGCTGTTGCACGGCTGTAATATAAAATTTTCCTTGCTACAGTACCCTAGGATCAGCTTGCTCTTTTGTCTCTCATAGTGAAAACACTTTGTATGGGTGCAAGGATTCTTTAATTGACTAAATAGCTCTGGGTTTAGACATACAACCGCTGCTGCTTCTGCCTTTTCTGAGTCCCAAATCTCTTCCTTTAATGCAAGTAAACACTCCTCTGTGGCTTGGCTCTGGTTGCCGTCCTAACATCACCTCTTCCAAATATGCACTCCTGCAGTTTTTTTATAGACTGTATTTAAGTACAGGCCTTCTGGAGCAGCCAGTGCTGTAATCTTCCAACTCTGTTTTGCTGGGTGGGCAGCAGAACTGCAACTTTGTTTCTGACTCTCTCCACTGTTGGCAGCATGGTTAGCTGCCATTATTATAGCAAATAATGCTATAAATTAGCATAAATTAGCAAATATTGTAATGTAAAGTGTCAGTTCAGTTACTGACTTTTGTACATGTGCTATTAGTACAGTGTTGTATTATCAAATGGCCAAGTCGCCTCTCCTGCCAGTAGGGGTAATGCCAGAGTTAGCAATGCATCTGACTACGTTAAAAGTTAATGCTTGGCTTCATAATTGAAAGGGAGTTTAAAAGTTGTTTAGGTAACTTTAGAGAAGCTGGGTAGGGAGCTCCTTGAACGTTGATGTATGACTTGTTTATTAGGAAAATTAAATTATGTGATTTAAAAGGGCAAAGGTTAACTGGATGCTTCTGCCCAGATGGCAGCAGAGCGAGCTGTACGGCCCTATGCAGTGTGAGTAACTTCTAACCTAGTATAAATAACCTCTGTTTAACCAGTAAAGGTAAGCATTAATTGTTTTATCTTCTTTTGAGTCATCCTGCACGGAGAAAGCATGTGAAGGACCTAGGGATACCGCACCCTGTCTTGAGAATTGCACCAAAACTGTGTTGGTGGAAGCATAAGGCTCCCGATACCTGCAGGCCTGGCAACTCCGTGCCCCTCTCTCCCCACTAAGGCTGCTGTAAAAAAGTCTCAGAGGGGAAAAAAAAAAATATTAATGTTTTAATCATTTTGCTTTATTTTCTTGTATTAGTTGTGAATTTCAGGGAAAAGTAGACTTACTGTCGCTGCCTATGTCTGTTCAGGGACATGCATTAGCGAGAGCGAAACCCCTTCTGGTGCCCGCAGGGGTGACGGCAATGGCAGGCAGTTTGTAGATGCTTGTGGGGAGAACGTTCAGGTGCCCCATGACACTAAGACCGCAGAATATCTGAGCCGGAATGTCCCCTTTGGAGAAGGAAAGCCTGCCTCCACCGCTCCCGCCAGCTGCCTTCCAGCCATGTTGCTGTTTCTCCGCCGTGAGGGGCTTTGGAGCCGGGATGGCTGACCTGGGCCCGCAGAGCCACACCGCTGCTCCCACCCCAGGGCCAGCAGCCGCCGCAGCAGCGCTCCCACCCGGGGGCCTCGCCGCCTCCCGCCCCCTCGGGCCTC
>JAVJGI010000063.1:16793196-16825232 GCA_035590275.1 Ibycter americanus
GCCGCGCTGCCCGGGTGCGGGAGGCTGCGCTCGGCGGGGGCCGGGCTGCTTCGGCCGTCAGCGCGCCGTCAGTGACCCGAAGGGAGGACCGAACCGTTCGGGTTTATGGTACCGAAAGACGCAGTGGATTTTTGCGTGCTTTTACAGATGCTTCGGAAGGCTTATAAACTAATAGTAACGTTTGCTGACTGCCAGCACAGAGCTCCCTAAACAGTGTGGGGGGCAAGTAGGAGGCTTTAGAAAAGCGGCAGTTTCGAGAGTTGGGTGATGACTCACTCTGCCTACTGACTGCAACGTGGCTGATCTAAAAAAAAATTACTTCTGTGCCCCGTATTTTTATAGTCAAAGGGATAGTACTTAGCAGGTTGTATAATATGTCATTAGTCATTCTTGGTCTTTCTCTTGTGACTAATGATTTGATCATTATGCGGTCTGCATAATCAAATTAACTGGTATCTTTCAGTCTTATTTGTATTTCTGAAAAAGTATAGGTCTCATACTTGACTGTGTTTCAGTGTACATCCTGTTTCCTGAAAACTGTGATAAATCCACGTGCAGAAGTTGAGCACGAATTGAAGGGGCCGCTTGCATAATGCATGAAGCTGGTCGGGTGTGATGATGTCTGCCAGCACAAGGAATCATTTCAAAGATGACAGCCCTTCTGTGGGTCACTTATGTTGCCCTCTCCTGAGAATTGATCTGTTTTAAAAGCATAGTTGTAAACCACTTAAGAAACTAGTATCTTTGTGTTTCCCTCTTTAAATGTTGTGGGAGGAAGGAATAAAAGTACTGCTTAAAAAAAAAGGTAGCCTTGGAAAGGTGACAGCCTAAATGAAAACATCAGTGCCTGCGTGAATAGCCTATGTGGCACAAATTGGGGTGATAACCCCTCCCCTCTTTTTTATACTGTAGTCCATCATGTGTTTCAAGTGGTTAGAGCAAGTTACACAACTGAAGAGAAATTTGTCAATTTTGTTTATTTAGTGTATATTTTCAAGACAGACAGTTGGGCTGACAGTTATGACTTTCATTGAAACTGAAAATGAGTAAACTTAACGGGTGTTGAGGTCACTCTTTGTAAGTATTAGTGTTTTTAAAAACCCACCTCGTCATTTTCCAAAGTTAAAAATTACTATAAAATGCGAAGAAGAAAATCTGTTACTCTGAGCTTTTTTTTGGCTTGAGAAAAGCTTTGATTTCTTCTAGTTGATTACCCTTGAAGTAATTATCTTAGAGTGAAGGCAAGTTCGGGGTTAACTTTTTATATTCCATCCCTCCTATCTGCTTCTGGTCCACAGGACAATTTGTCTTAAATGTCTGTTTGCTATTAACTCGTGGATAGGAGAGTGAGAGTTCAGCTGCTTCCCTGGCACAAGCGATGCTCTGGGAGCTGCAGTCCTGGCAGAGGGGCCGGTTGGCGGGCGATGGCAGCGAAGGGGCTGTAGCATGCGGGCGAAGGGCTGCACTAGGTGAGAGAGCAAACTGGCATAGTGAAAGCAGCATGTCTTTAACGTGAAAGAGGAGGTAAGTATAGTTAATGTATGGGGTTAGTTTAGAAGCCCGAGGTTTTTTTGTTTGTTTAGACAGGTGCTGTCAGCTGCCAAAGTAGAATTTTCAGTGGCAGTAAACAAAAGATGACTCAATTACTGAATCTTTATTTTAATCTGTTTTAATAGTGGGGCATTTTTCCTAGGTGAGGTACTGTATCTGTTTGGAAGATAGGCTGCCTCCTGGTCAGCGTCTTAGGACTAGATCCTGTTTTGAGTGGTAGCTGAGCCCAGCTTTTTGTGGCTTTGGGGTTAAGTCATTTGCTCCTAGTTAAGTAGGAAGTTTGTAGCAGGATCAGGCCAAACTGAAGGCTGCAGTGTGTTGCTTATGTTGTCAGCATTTGTTTTCTTAGCTAAATCACTCTGATTCTGAAAATCCTTGTATACCTTCTGAAAACATTGTTATTAGTGGTCACCTAGTGGAAGGATGTAGTATAAGCTGATGATTAAAAATGCATCATTTCAGAGATGCAGAATGAAAATCGAGACTCGGTAAGCAAGGGGGCCATAACTCCCAGTCTTTACTGCTTTCTTGTTGTAGTTCTGCTGCTGTCTTCATTTGGTTGTGGCAGTAAGGAGTAAGATCTGAGTTACGGTGAAGAGATCAGCAGATCCTACTGATGGGCATCTTTTTGAATCTGTTCCTGTGCTGCTTAATGGAACTAGCTAAAAGAGAGTTTCCAGATGTGTCACCCAGCTGGTGAAAACCGATTGGTATGGCTGCATATTGAAGACATCAGCAGTGCAAACAATAAGCCTAATGATGGGGAAGAATACAGTTGGCTTTAGATGGTCCCAAGGATATGTAATACAGCTTATTGCAGGGTATTTGAACAGAGGCCTTGGATCTTGAGTTAACATGAAATTTAAAGTAACAGTGTTACCTCATTATGTTTGTACTGAGGTTATAATAACCCTTGTAAAACACCGTCTAAAATTAGGACTCTTGGCAGTATGCGGAGAAGGGAATCTCGAGGCAATAGTTAGACATGCCATCTAAAGAAGGCTCTGAAGATCACCCTTCTGCCAGGGTACCGTACCACATCAGTAGAGGGCAGCTCGATGCTTTTCAGTTTAGAAATCCTACATTTGGTGATCTTTTCTAAAAAAAGAAAAACCCCAGCAGAGGATGGAATGTGTTTCCTTCTTTCCTGTTTGTCGCGTGGCTGTACAAACACCTGGAGGCAGGTGCTGTGTGGCAGAAGGGAGTGAGCCAGGGCACTGGGGCTGTGTGTCTTGGTGGCCATCAGGCTTGTGCCTAACGAATGTAACGTTTAAATGTGTTGAAACAGTCTTGTTTCTGTTTGCCAGTATGCCTGCCTTTATTTTATTTATTTATTTATTTCTGCATGCAATTCTGATTACTTTAGTGAATTGAGGCCATTCTTTAGAATATGTTAATAATTTGTCAGCTGCTCTTGCTGCCCTGTTAGGAGTGGGGAGACTTGTTTCGCTTGGTCCCGGGTGTCCCATTGAAGTGTTAGCACAGTTTTAAAGGGAAACACTCACAGAATTAATCTAAAGCGTTGAGATAGTTTGGAGAACTTGATGTTTATTTAGAGAGCTGGGTGAAGAGCTGAAATGTGTGAATCTAAGATTGAACGGCAGACATTTAGTGGTTTGATGTGACCTATAGTTGTCGGGGAAGGACATACAAGTGACTTGTAACGGAATTGCCCAAACCTTACCACACTGCAAGAAGGTACATCTTTGAATTTTCTCTTTGTGGCATCTTTGATCATTTAAAAGAAATGAGGATGTTGTGCAAAAATGCAACATGTGGTCTTTTTGACTGTGTTCTGCTGCTGCAGATGGGAAAACTTGCTGAGAAAATCGCCACCTTTGTTTTCATAAATAGAAGTTGCATTCATCAGACTATTAAAAAATAAATGATGTCTGAAAGTCCCCATATGTTAGGGGAAAAGGTTATGGAATATATCAGTTACTGTGTAAAAGGTACTTGCTGGTAGTTTTTCTCTGTAGTCGAGGTTGGATAAGTGTAGAAGTAATTAATAAAGTAATAGTATTTGTCTAATATGTGGGAGTTATTGCTGTGATTCCTATAACAACAAATCTATAGAGGCACATTTATGATTTGAGGTGTTTGTAAACTCTATCCAAAATCACAAGGATTTAAGCTTCCTAAGTGGCATTGGATGTGTGTTATATATTCTGGAAAGTCAATAAATACTGAGAGTGCACAAACCTTACCCTTTTCATGTGAACGGAACCAAGTTATCTCTTATTACGTTGAAATAGTTAAAACCCTGATTTTTGTCTTTGAGTAAAAGTTTAGTGGAAAGAATTACTCCAAAATTTAGTGACTGAAGTGCAGGTTATTATTGTTTCTGACTTGCCTCTTAACAGCTGTATTGGAGAATTACCAGGTTTTCTGTGATATTCCCTTGTTTATTAAGATCCAGCAGGATTTTTCATTGTGTGCCTCATAGTTTCAATAGGTTGTATCTAAACCTTTCACAGGATAGGCTTAGAAATGATGGTAGGTGATTATTGTCAATTTTCCTCCACAAGTATGAAAGGTATGTGTCATTTCTAATTAGTTCGGCTTCTGTGATGGCTTCTTATTTTGTAACTGGACATCAAGTAAGTTGTATATTTAGGACAACTTAAGGAGTAGGGGGAGGAGGAAGACTTCTGTATGTGCTGGAATACTGATGTATTTTTCTCTCCTTTTCAGGTTGTCACGGAGTAAAATGGATGGTAGCTTTGATTGTGATTGTGGTGAGCTGGAGCCACCTGATCATTAACAGAAGGCATCTTTTGTAAATCAAGAGCTGCCAGTTTCCTGTTTAACTAGACTGTAAACAAAGGACAGAAAAAGGAGGAAGAAGAAGAGGAAAAAAATAGTGCTTACCAGCACCATAGAATGACGCTGCTCAGGACCAGTCCAACACTGAATGTATCTGCACTGTGAGGAGGAGGATGTTAATAGAAGCCTATTATGTGCATATTTATTCACATTTTTGTTAAATGTTAACCAGTTTAGCACAGTAGAGCTGAGTGCATAGTATGTCATTTCATTCCGTTTGAGTTTCTTGTGAGTATTTTCTTCAATGTCTGCAGAAATGCTGCACCTTTCTTGAACTATGAATGCTGCAATCTTTCTATCTTATGCTCAGTTTGAGTTCTAGAGCTTACAGGCTCTAAATTCAAGGGGACACAACAGGCCTGGCTGGCTCATAATGAAATGAGAGTGTCAAGAAACCATCTTGCAGTCAAAGCCAAGTGTTTCTTCTCCCTTTCTGTAAGACCTTTCCTTCAGATACCAGTGGAAGTGTCTCCGCGTGTTTACAGAAGCTTAGTAGTTTGAGGAAAAAGAAACGTAAAGAATTTTAAAATGGCAGAAAAATTTGAAAGTCTCATGAACATTCATGGTTTTGATCTGGGCTCTCGATATATGGACTTGAAACCACTGGGCTGTGGTGGAAATGGCTTAGTTTTTTCTGCTGTCGATAATGACTGTGACAAAAGAGTGGCTGTCAAGAAAATTGTCCTTACAGATCCCCAGAGTGTTAAACATGCTCTACGTGAGATCAAAATTATTAGAAGACTTGACCACGATAACATTGTCAAAGTATTTGAAATTCTTGGTCCTAGTGGAAGCCAGTTAACAGATGACGTGGGCTCCCTTACAGAATTGAACTGTGTTTACATTGTCCAGGAATACATGGAGACAGATCTGGCTAATCTGCTAGAGCAAGGCCCTTTACTGGAAGATCATGCCAGACTTTTCATGTACCAGCTGCTACGTGGGCTCAAGTATATTCACTCTGCAAATGTTCTGCATAGAGATCTCAAACCAGCTAATCTTTTCATTAATACTGAAGACTTGGTGCTGAAGATTGGTGACTTTGGTCTTGCACGAATCATGGATCCTCATTATTCCCACAAGGTATGTGAAGAGGAGGAATATTTAAGTGATACACTGACAACATTGCTTTCTTAAAATAGCATCTTTCTCACTTTTGCAGAGATAGATAGTCTGTGGAGGGCCTCGTTAGCAGGTGGTATATCATGTCAGGAGAACTGGAATGCTTGCAAATAGAGTTAAACAGGTCTCTGGATGACATGTTTTGTCTCGGATAGGACTACTGCAAGCATAACATTTATTATTTTTTTTAACTAGATGTGTTCTAAAAAGCAGACTTTTAACAGTGAATATAGAACCTGAGATTAAGAGCAATGTTTAGAGGCTTAACTGTAGAAGCCTAGATAAGTTTGTAAGTGGTACATTCATAGTGTGCAAGTGTGGCTGGTTCCTGGGATTAATTTAGAGATACGGTCTTCCTGGTTTAGATGATGTTTCACAAGAGTTCATTATCATCTCTGCATTTATTTCACATCTGGGAATAAGGAAGTTTTGCTGCAGTACCTCACCTGACTAATAAATAGCATTATACTTCTATATTGTTGCTATTCACTCATAAAGATATTGCCGTTCCATTTTAAAAGGTAGAAAGGTGTAGTAGGGGGCACGTGGTACTATCCCTAGGACCTTGAGACTGAAAAATCTTGTAGTAGTGCATTAAAAAATAGGAAACAAGTAATTAAAAAAACATACCTCTTAAAAAATCTAAGCTTTTTTTTTTTAATTAATTCCATTAGGGCCATCTTTCTGAAGGATTGGTTACTAAATGGTACAGGTCGCCCCGTCTTTTGCTTTCTCCTAACAACTACACTAAAGCCATCGACATGTGGGCTGCCGGTTGCATCTTTGCTGAAATGCTGACTGGGAAGACCCTCTTTGCAGGTGGGTAGAACAAAAATCTGTGTGTATGTTCCTAAAAGGAGCAGTACTGCTTAATTATCTTCAAGAAAGGTTGATTCTCATGGCTAATATCAATAGCCATTGACTATCAGAATATGCTGTTATTATGCAGTTACATAAACAAACTATAAATTGGTGTATTTGTAAAGCAGAAGACTGCTTTTCTTACTCATACCAGTGCATATTTAGATAAATATCACAGTTTAATTTAGTACTTATATGTGGTAAATCTGTTTGTAATTAGGTTAACCTAAACTTACTGGATGCCTGGGAAAGTGTTCTAAATGCATGTGTTTTAGTGAATGGGTGTATCCAGGGAGTATTTGAGACTTATGGATGCCACGAGTATCTTATTTGTAAAGATTTTTTAATGTAGTGAACCTAATCATTTCTTGCTTCTTTATATTTTAAATTATGAAAGAGTAGCCCTTTTTTCCCATTCCTATTTTTTTTTGTCATCTATGAGCTGTTTTGACCTGACCTCTGTTTCAGTGGTGTAGGGAGGACTAAGATTTAGTGTGGCATACCAAGGAAATGTGTAACCTCCAAATCTTTCTGGTAAAATAGGAAGCAATGCTCTGGTCTCAGTGGGTGCATCTACATCAGTGCTTTGGTTAGGATCAGGAATAAATTTTTGAAGTGAGTCACTTGATGGCCATCCTGATCTAGCTCAGTGCATGAACTAGAGTCTTTTTAGATAAAATGAAACTGTCACTTGCTCTGTAGGAGATCATCCAATGTGCTCCACCTGCTGATAGGCATTCAGTCTGCGGGAGCAGATGAGCTAGTCTGGAGTAAACCCCTGAAATGTTTATTTTGTGTGCACCCTGGGGCCTCAGTAGCAGCTGTCTCATTCAGGTTCACTCTTCGATTTGCTCCTGTTGGTCTAAATCACTGGCGTAATACAGATAAAATCTCCTAAGAACTGAGTTTGCGTTTTGAAGTTCCCATTCCTTTAGATACATGTGGACTAGAAGCACACCTCTGCAGTAATTCGTAGGTTTGTACGTCAAGGCAATGAAATTGAGAGCTTTTTCCCATTAAGTGCTATAATGGACTACTGTCACCTTGAAATCATTATTTTATAGAAATCGGTGATTAATATGCAAAGAGGCTTTTCTTAACTTGCAGTGAGTTGCTAACTCTTTGAGTTACTAACTACTGGAATAGTGTCCCTAGTGTATTAAATTCTCAGCTGGTAAGAGGTTTATTAGGTTTCCATTGCATCAAGCACTTCTACTGGAAAATAGTAGTGGGAGAAAGTATGCGGATTTCAGCATTCAGCATATATTGATTGCAACTGCTAGTGTTTTGGCTTTTTTTGAGTAGCATTGATACTTGCCAAAAGTTTTTATTTGTCTAGTAGCTGTGCAGTAAGCTAGAATTTTGCTTTTTAAACTCAGTCTTAGTAACCAAAATCCTAAGTTTGTAGGCTCGTTTATGTATTCTAATTGCATTCTGTGGATATCCACATCTAAAAATATTTTTCTAGGCGTGTCCCTCTGAAAATTTAGTACTGCCGTAGTTTTCTGATCTAAAGAAGAGTGGACTCCTTCATGCATTTGGAAAGGGAAAATGGTTGGAGATGTGGTAGTTAGCCTGTCCTGAGACTCTGAATAAAATTCTTTTACAAAGTTGTTTGGAGGGCTTGATTCAGTTAAGTTGCAACTTCCTGTCTACTTCTGAACCATCCCTTAGGAATCCTGGTGTCTGGAAAGCTGGTGGGAATGGGAAGGAAGAATGCAGATAAAAATTGCAGAATACCTGGCATGAGGGAGGGAAGGGAAGCTGAGGCAGAGGAATTCAATAGCTGTTCCAAATAACCTCTCTGATTCTTTCTTGTAAATGAGTATTTCAAAATGCTCGTTTCACTTCTAGTGGAAAGAAGACTGATTAATTTTTAGAGTGGAAATAATGATAGGGTAGAATCTGTTTTCCAGCAAATTGCAGGCAGTGTAACATCTGATAATTATATCAAGTAATATGTAGTAGTCTAAAGTAGGAGAACAAAACAGCTTTTTCAGTCTTGCAGGTAAGTTAACATGAGGTGGTACTGCTTCATTTGGGGAACGCAGGTCTTGGTCAGATTTTCTGTAGTGACTTTGCCTCAGCTTTTCTTTAGGTCATGTGGCAGATGTCCAGTGCACTGCCATGCAAACTGAAGTGAACTGATAGTGCATAGATTTTGAGATGGTACAGTCTCTTTCTGGCCCCATTTATTTTTGTATTGAATGTTACATGCGTCAGTGTCGCTGATGATTGCCCAGAGCTGCTTGGTGAAGGAGGGAAATGCTGGCATGCAAATAATCCTATGTAGTTTCATCTGCTAGTTGAATCTCTAGGGTGCTACATGCTTCTTGGAGCTGAACAATAAATTGAGGTAGACAAGCTGTATTTCTGGGTACTCCAGTTACACTGGTACTGAATATAGATGTTGTTCATTAGTCAAAATTGACCTGCTATATAGGCCCTCATAGTTCTTACCCAGGGAAATTTCAGATAGTACTAAAAGTGTACTGTAATTTCAATTGTAATACAGGTCTCTTTGTGTGTTTGGTGGTTTTTTTTAACCAAGATTGCACTGCTTAACTGGCAGGTGATTTTTTTTTTTTTATTATTGTTGTTGCCTTGCACCTGACAGTAATGCAGGGTTTCAGGTAGACTATTAATACAAATGGTTGTGGCCTATAAGATCTCTCACTGAGCTGAGCCACTGCTGTTTTTATTAATAAGGGACATATAATTCTAAGTGAGGCCAAATATTGAATTAATCAGGTGGATCAGTTGAAAGGGGCGGATTGCAGTATATAGTATATAACAAAAAGACAGGGTGATGCTGTGGAGTACCTCATCCATGCTGAAAACATCCTTGCCAGATTAAGGTTAGGTCGCTTTATCTGTGTGTAGCAGCTCTGTAATTCTTCATACACTACAGCGTTTTTGAGAGCTCTTCAGACTTACTATCATTCAAATAGTAAGAGATAATAGCGTTCTACCGAAAATAGCTGCTCAGAGCACAAAATTTGGACATGCCTTTCATATACAGGGATCACAAGTGTTTGAAGTGGAAATGGCAGCTTGTATTTTCTCTTGGTGCTTAGGTGCACATGAACTTGAACAGATGCAGTTGATCCTAGAATCAATTCCTGTTGTACATGAGGAGGACCGTCAGGAGCTTCTCAATGTAATTCCGGTTTACATTAGGAACGATATGACTGAGCCACACAAACCTTTAACTCAGTTGCTTCCAGGCATCAGTCCTGAAGGTAAGTAATTCAGAAAAATACTCTGTATTTCAAAGTCATAAAATAGTGAACAACTTCACAGTACGTGTGTGTGATTGTTAAAAGCAAGTTTCAGCTGGAAGAATCTGTGTGTTCTCTGAAGGATTGTCTTCTTCTGTAATAAAAAAGATTCTGCTTACACGATAGCTACTCGGTCATCTTTGGAGTAGAATTCTGAATCTCTGCTGGACCTGTTTGCACTATTGCTCTGTTTTGAGACATGGCCCTTCTAAATACAAGGGGATATTGGAATGGAGTGAGTGTGAAACAAGTGTCTTTCAAATCTTTTTAAAAGAGAGTCCCCCAGCCAAACTGACAGCAATGTTTCCCGATAGCTGTTGGTGGATACTGATTCAGCTTAAAGCATTCTGTCTCACTAGTATTTTTTTCCCCCCACTTTCAGTTAAATCATTATTGATCTTAGATTTGATCTCTACTCTTCTAGCTTTCCTGTGGCTACAGAATGCGTATTTGGCAGTATACTATCAGTAGCTGATACTTCACAGGTGGCTACTCTTAAGCAAATACACACCTCTAGAGCAAAGCATTGCACCTTAGTCTTAAATTCTGGATGTCTGAAATGTCATTTTTCTCCTATTTAATGATAACTTTTTCTCCACAGCACTGGACTTTTTGGAGCAAATTTTGACATTTAGTCCCATGGATCGATTGACAGCAGAAGAAGCTTTGTCCCATCCTTATATGAGCATTTATTCCTTTCCAACCGATGAGCCTATTTCAAGTCATCCTTTTCACATTGAAGATGAGGTTGATGATATTCTGCTGATGGATGAAAGTCACAGCCATATTTATAATTGGGAAAGGTAAATTTATCACTTACTGTGGCATGTAACATAACTGAGTGGTTGTGTGCTTGAGGTAATGTTGCTTCGCAGGCGTAATTTTGGGTCTTGTTTGTTTCTTCTTCTTAAGTTGGCCTGAGAATAAACTTTTCCCTTACAGGCAGTGCATTGTCATTGGGTTTATAAATCATTAGACTGGCTTGGATATGCTGAGACACTTGAGGCTCTAGAATCTAAAGTTAATCTTTCTGTTACTTTTTTCCCAAAAAAATATTTCTCTAAAAAACAGTTTTAAGTGTGATTGTCTTGTCCAATGCTTAGTGCATATAATACTGAAGAGACTTACAGTCGTCATTCAAGGTCAGTTAAACACACTTGAAGAGTTCTGTAAATGGAGTGAGCTGTTGTACATAATTCCGGACTTAAATCTTTCAGATGTGAATGTGAGGGTTGCTTTATGCCAGATTAAATTTAAAAACCTGGAAGGGGTACCCAGCTGGATTGAGGAAAACTGTTACCTATGTTGCATTGTCATTCTTCCGTAAGGGAATTTTGAAACTTACTGTCTCTGTCTTGGGAGCTAGAAGACTGGTTTTTAGCTGCTAACACTTAGGAAATTGTTTTACAGATACCATGAAAGTCAGTTTTCAGACCATGACTGGCCTATTCATAATAACTATGAAGCTGATGAAGTTCAGCGTGATCCAAGGGCTCTCTCTGATGTTACTGATGAGGAAGAAGTGCAAGTAGATCCTCGCAAATATTTGGATGGAGATCGTGAAAAGTATCTGGAGGATCCTGCCTTTGACACCCACTTCTCTACTGAGCCTTGCTGGCAGTATTCAGATCACCATGAAAACAAGTACTGTGATCTGGAATGTAGTCACACTTGTAATTACAAAATGAGGTCATCTTCATACCTAGATAATTTAGTTTGGCGAGACAGTGAAGTTAACCATTACTATGAGCCCAAGCTTATTATAGATCTTTCGAACTGGAAGGAACAGAGCAAAGAAAAGTCTGATAAGAAAGGCAAGTCTAAATGTGAAAAGAATGGGTTGGTGAAAGCTCAGATAGCACTTGAGGAAGCGTCACAGCAACTTGTTGAAAAAGAAAGGGAGAAGAATCAAGGATTTGACTTTGATTCGTTCATAGCAGAAACCATTCAGCTTAGTTTACAACACGAGTCTACTGATGTTGATAAATTAAATGACTTGAATAGCTCAGTGTCTCAGATAGAGTTGAAAGGATTAATATCAAAGTCAGTAAGCAGAGAGAAGCAGGAGAAAGGAATGGCTAATTTGGCACAGTTAGAAGCTCTGTACCAAACTTCTTGGGACAGTCAGTTTGTGAGTAGTGGGGAGGAGTGCTTCCTCATAGACCAGTTCTGTTGTGAAGTAAGGAAAGATGAACAGGTTGAAAAGGAAAATACTTACACCAGTTATTTGGACAAATTTTTTAGTAAGAAAGAAGATGCTGAAATGCTAGAACCTGAGCCAGTAGAAGAGGGGAAGCTTGGGGAGAAGGAGAGAGAAGAGAGCTTTCTCAGTAACAGTGGAGAACTCCTGTTCAACAAGCAGCTTGAGGCTATAGGTATTCCTCAGTTTCACAGCCCCGTTGGTTCGCCACTGAAATCAATACAGGCCACGTTAACGCCTTCTGCTATGAAATCGTCTCCCCAGATTCCCCACAAAACGTACAGCAGCATTCTGAAACATCTAAATTAAAACACTCAGCAGACATTTCTTTTATATTCATCAGATGTGTTTGTCTTTTTTTATTACTAGTGTAAGTAATTTTTTTACTTGAATCAGACGGTGTAATTTTGGTATGGATTTCATTAGTTTTCTGTTTACCATTGTTTTTACAATCCAGAATTACTTTCTCTACATGAGTTAGTTTTGTTTTTAAACTGGCATGTCGTTTGCACACAAAATTAATGAATAGAGCAAAATAATGCAAAATGCAGGAGGTAACAAAAAAATGCACTAAACCAAGTAAAAAAACATTCTCTCAGTAAAACAGTGTCCATGTTTTGCAGAAAAAGAACCTTGCCTTGAAATTTACACAGTGAGACTGTACATAATTGCATGAAAATATCTATTTTTCCCAAAACATTTTTTTCATTCATGCGTATTTTAGAGTTTTTTCATACTGTACACATTTCTTAGACACATGATACCAGCAGCAACTGAAATGAATGCAGAATTTGGTACGCATGTGTTATCTACCTCAAGGTAACAGCAGTATGTGGCAAAACATTAACCACCCATAGTGCTTCTCATTATGCACTTCTATTTAGCCAGCATTATTGTAGTAGCTATTCTTATTGAAAATCATTCAATATTTATAAATGTTCTGGTATGCATTCTTTATAGTGAAGTGTTAATATGCAGCACTTTTATTTATTTTAGCAGATAAGTATATTTCTGTAATTATAGAAAGTCAACTTAATTTTTGAGTTACTTTTCAGATAAAAGTTTTCGTTTAGCACTATGGTTTTATTGCCTACATAGCTGGATATATATTAACATCGGCTTATTCTGAGGCTATCCAATACATTTTTTTAATTTTTATTTTTTAGTTTTCATTTCAAGTAAAGCACTCACTGTGTATAGGAATTTGTAATTGGAGGTGCTTGATCTCTACAAAAGAAATTAGGAATTGCTTTATTATCAAATGCTCCTAGAAGTCTTAATTGTGTTCATTTTTAAAAAATTTTGTAATGTTAGTTGTGTGCATGGAAATAATTAAGGTACAACATTACTGTAGGTTAAAGTTCTATATGGTGAGAAATTTTGGTTTTACTGTATGTTTTTACTGAATGATTCCTGTCCCACTCTCAACTCCCCTCAAAAGCAAGCATGAATAAAATTAGGTTAAATATAGCATGTAGCATCTCAGTCTTCTGAAAATTTGTTTTACCTTCTGATTTTTTGAAATACTGGATGTATCATTGGCTCCCCTGTTTAAAATGAAAAACAAATAAAAACATGGCCAGCAAAAATGACTGTTGGTTTTTGGTGCTTTGTACAATCATAGAATCATTTAGGTTGGAAAAGACCTTTGAGATAGTAGAGTCCGACCGTCAGCACGGGACTGCCAAGTCCATCACTAAACCATGTCCCTGAGCACCGCATCTGTGTTTTTTTTAAACACCTCCAGGGATGGTGATTCCACCTCGTCCCTGGGCAGCCTGTTCCAGTGCCTGACCACCCTTTCACTGAAGACATTTTTCCTGATATCCAGTGAAGACGTTTTTCCTGATATCCAGTCTAAACCTCCCCTGGTGCAGCTTGTCCTGTCACTTGTTATCTGGGAGAAGAGACCGACCCCCCACCTGCCTAAAACCCCCGTTCAGGTAGGTGTAGAGAGCGATAAGGTTCCCCCTGAGCCTCCTTTTCTGCAGGCTGAACAACTCCAGTGCCCTCAGCTGCTCCGCATGGGACTTGTGCCCCGGCCCCGCTGCCCGTCTCTGGACACGCTCCAGCCCCTCAATGTCCCCCCTGCAGGGAGGGGCCCAGCGCTGAACCCAGGATTCGAGCTGCGGCTGCACCAGTGCCCAGTGCAGGGGGCCGGTCACTGCCCTGGCCCTGCTGGCCACACTGTTTCAGATACAAAGAAAGTTAAAGACCTACAACTGTAGCGCAGCTAGCTGCGTTGTAACGGCAGGCCTGCTTGCCTGCGGTCCCTAGGGCAAGGTGCCCCAGGAAGCAGGAGATGTTGCCTTGCAGCCTGCCCTGGCAGCGCAGCTGCTGGGGGCGCGGTGCCCTGGAAGGAGACCCCAGCAACACGCGTCTGTCCCCCTGCCTGCGGCTGCATTGAAGAAAACCTTGTGTAACAGCATGGCTGTGAAAGCGCGTGTGGTACTGTCGGTAACGGTTCTCGTTGAAAATACAATTGACTTCCAGAGTATAAGTGAGCATTACTGTTTTACCAACTTTTTAGACAAAATAGCGTTAGAGTGGGAAGGCTGCCGTGAGCGCGTGTGAGCACCTTCGTGTCGCTGACAGCGTGGAGCGAAGGTAATCGTGCAGGAGCCCGGCTGGAGCACTTGCACAAGGAGATCTCGGGAGCAGAACCAGGTAACTCCTCTGGGTTGTTTCAAAATGTGCAAGTCGGGTCTCTCTTGCAGCAAGCCCTGAGAATAGTATGTATTTCTCTTCCAGTTCCTCCCAGCAGAACCGTTCCTGAGGGAGCTCATTAGCCATACGATAAAGCTACATCTTTTGGCAAGCTACTACAACTTTTTCCATGACAGTGTCTTATTTCCTTCACATTTTTCCATCCCTCCCCCTCCCTGCTCCTCTGGCAGGTAGCACAGCAGGAACTTGCCTAAAACAAGGAAATGTTTTCAGCGTGGCAGAAAATGGTCGCTTGGAGGGATGGGACGCAGTGTATGTCCTTGGGCATGGTATGGGAGGGTTCACATAGCCACATCGATTTATATTTATGGGGCTGTAGCGGGGAGGAAATGGCTGGTTGCCCCCTCTCCTAGGCAAGGGACTGTTTTGAAGTGGTGTGGTAGTGTTTTTTTGAGCTTGGATGGAAGCAGCAGGTGGGAAGTGCTTAGAAACTGGAAAAAAAATTCAACTTAAAAACACATCCTGTGCAAATGAAGTTTTGTGGGGTTTTTTAACACCAGTGAAACCCGACAGTACTTAAGAAGCCTGTAATAGTAGAAAGGGAACATTTTACACTCAAAAAGGAAGGGGAGAATCAAGTGTTGAGCCTAAATCCAGCGTGGTGCTTCACTGCCTTTGACTTCTGGTTGCGTTGGGGAGAGCAGCGCTGCGCAGGCACTGCCGCCTGCGTTGGCGCAAACCCCGCTCTCGTAGCAGGCGAGTCCGTGCATCGGTGGGGAGTACAGCTGGGCAGTCTGGCTTATTAAGTAGAAGTAATACCGTATGTGGAGATGATTAAAGAAAGTAAAAGTGCTTCGTAAGGACCATGCAAAGTGAAATCTGCTAGAAAGGGAAGATGCTCCGAGTGCGGTGTTGGGTTCTGCCTTGTCAAACAGCCGGAGCCCGGCATTGGGGGAGCAGCCCGCGGGAGGTGCAGGGGTTCGCCGGGTGTTCCTAGCATGTACGAGACGGTTTCTGTCCCACACTCATCAGCCATGCCCATCCCTGCAAGAAAAAAATAAATAGGACAGTTACATGTATAGCCCTTTGGCTGTGACCTAGCAACTGAATTGTCTCAGAAAACAAATTATGGAAGAGGCTTAAACTATAACCCAGATAAAGGGGCCACTGCTTCATGCCAAGGTGCTTGCTGAGTAAAATGGAACACCCTTATTTAACAAAAAAGCAAATAAGAAAGGATGTTAACCATCTTTTAAAAATAGCTTTTCTTCTCTGTGTGGTCTTTGGTTAAAAGGCAGCATTTTAAAGTATATCCAACAAGAACTTCAGCTGGAAGAGACGATGTTTACCCTTACCGAACAGACCAGGACAGAGCATTTTACATCTACTGTCATCACATGAGAGCTAATAATTGCAAACTGACAGAATGCTGAACAGTTTGTTCTGATCAGGAGTTTTCAGTCGTGGTCAGTTAACTTTCTCACAATTGTATTTAATTTTAATGAAATGAGAGTTGCTATATATATAATCTCAGCTATTTATATAAGACTTTGCCCACGCTGCTGTTGGTGGAATGATTACGGCACGAGTATAGTGCATCTTGGCTAGTCTTTGCCTTGAGCACAGCGGGTCTCCTGGGGCTGTGGGCTGGAGATCAGGTTCTGCAAACCAGTGGGGAACTGGGGCAGCTGGGCAGCCCCTGCTGCTGCATCTTCTCTGCCCCTGGTCGGCAGGACAGCTTGTACACTCGCAGGCGGTGAGTCCGCTGCTACAGCTGTGTATGTGTGCCTTGATATACTTCGTTTTGCTGTCACCTTGCTATTGTTTTTTTTGTGCTGTAGAAGTCCTTAGAAGCACGCCTGGTACATAACGTTTAAAGCCTTGCTCGGTTCTCGCTTTGCTCTGGCTTACTGCCTGGAGGCGTTCGTTTACGAACAGGTTTTTAGTGCCTTTTTTACAGGGGGAAGGCTTCCTCCTGGAGAATTTTTCTTCCATATGGAACTCATGTTGCTCTGGAGCTATTTTTGCTATTTTTTTCTGTCCCCTTCTAAACCCTGCGATAGCCTGAGGTACCGAGTTTTTCCACGTGTGGATTCCATCTCCTGCTCTATAGGCGCGTATGCTACAAAACACAGAGGATTGTACTTGGAGTCCTGAGGAACTCGGTGACGCGCTGTGGTGCAGGTTATATCTGGGTATCAATAGAGGAGGGGAAAGCATCCTCAAACTCAATCTGCTCTCACAAGTCTTCCTTATTTATATTCATGTTGCTTTTCTGTTGCTGAGATTTGGAAGTTCTTGTTAAGCCATCAGGTCGGTTTTATACGTAATTAAACAGTAAACTGTCCTCGTTCTTCCAAAAATGCAATCCTGAGCAACAGCAGCCCTGAACCAATTCATTCCTTATTCCTCAAATTACTTTGGTGCTTACAAAATCCTGCAAATTCTTGTTTGTTGTTCTGCTGCTGTTTGCGTCAGCCTTGAGCTGAACAACCTGGAAAGTAATGCTGCAGGGTATTTAGTAACAAGCAAATAATCCAGATCACTGCTGGCACCCAGCACCCTGACGAGATGCTTCCATTCCAGGGTCTCTATATTTAAAATGGTTATCTGCTTACTCTGGCTGCTATTTGAGAACTCCTTAAAATATTGACTGTTGAAAAGTTCAGCGACTTCGTTTGACGGAGAATTAGCATTGCTGATAAGGCGATTTGCATGCAGCAGGCTGTGTGTAGAGGCCGCTCTGCCCTGGTGGCCCCGTGGATGTGGTGGTAGCCGGGTACGGCCGTGCTGTGCAAATAGCTGTGGCAGTAGCTGGGGGCAGTCGCGCAGGATCACTGCCTTTCCTCCGGAGCCTGTCTGATGCGTCCCGACTGCAGAGCAGCCCTTCTATAGTGAACGCTGGTCATAAAATTCCTCTTGTAATCTTTGTGCTGGTCTATTGCGGCCAAAATTACTTCTAACCTTTATGTCACCCAGCCTGGCTGTTACACGTGGTGTGAAATACGGACGTGTGCTGTTTGCAGCTGGGTGTGGGACCGGGAACTTATGACCCGTCTGTCTGCGGAGCCAGTGATACCATTGCCTTTCACAACCCGCTCGCCTTCCCTGGCTTCAGCTCCCGTGTCGCCAGAATGCAGGTGGTGGGCAGCGATGAGCGGCAGGAGCGCGGGCGGCGCGGTGGGGCTCCGGCTCTGCCTCGTGCATCCTGCGCCGCCGCGGGCCGGGGTCCCTCGCTGTCCCCGGGGATGGAGGGCGGCTGTACGGAAAGGGATGCGGGGAAGGGCTGCTGCTGTGTTAGTGGGGGGCTTGCGTTAATCTGCCCTTATTGACAGTGCGCTCGATCGGTGTGTCCAGGGTAGGGAGTTGTTACTAAATGGGTGGCTGATGGTTTGTCGGGTTTTTTTCAGTGTTAACATTTGTTTCCTAGTTGGAAGAAGGCTGATATATTTTGTCCTATTTTGGTGTAGCTCCACATTACTTGTGTCTTTGCCTACACTTTTGATTTTTTTCCAAATTTCTTGTAACCTCTGGTTTCGGCTTCTTATATTCTAGTAATCGTTCGTGGCTGAGTACAGTCCAAGGCGTGGGGGTGGTCTCCTGCCTGCTCAGCTAAAGATTATCGGCCGCTCTCAGGGCAGATGTGAGGCCTAATAAAACACAGCCTTTCCTTTCTGTCTGAATTTTGCCATGTTCCTCAAGCCATACCCCAAGGCTCTGGTGCTGTGCAGCGTGGAAGCTCCTTTGCCACACTAATCACACCGTGCCTGGTGCCAGGTAAGTGTAAGCCTCATCATTTTTCTGTTTCATCATCCCCACAGCATCTTCGCAAGAAGGTGTCTCCACAGCACCAATGTAGCCAGGGGTAGAGTTTCTGCTTTACAAGATGGTCGATCCTTACTTAGACAGACTTCTGGTTTGCGGCTCAGGCTTCATCTATGGATGCCCCAAACCCAGACTTTCTCATTCTCATTCTTGGGGATGCTGTTCAGACTAGATTAGAGCTTAAATCTTCAGTGCTAGAGGCTGTAGAGAAACAACATTTCCATTTAATGTCTGTCTTGAATTTTATCATTCTTAATCATTTAAAGCCCTAGATCTGAATAACCAAATGACAGATTTATTGTGACTTCTGTGTTTGTTTGGATATAGATTTAAACAGCACAGCTCTTGAAATAGCTGAATAGCTAGCAGAGACATTTTTAAAGCCTGTGATCAAGAAAGCAGATGGGTTTGGTTTTTGTTTTGTGTTATCTCTACCTCAGATTTTTTACAGAGTCTCTTAGCAAATTTGATGTTGACGCAAACTGAAAGATTAAGTTATTTCTGCATACTAAATTATCTTTTGGACCCCTACACATGATATTTCACTGATTGTCATGATTCTTTATTTTATTTTCACTTGCTTTATGCAGAGAGACCCTCAGCTGTTTTGAGTCTGTCTATTTTACATCACACCTAGCAGCAAGGTGCCAGCCTGTACAGCTGTTGGAGTGCAGAGCAGGTGGGAATGGCCTTTGGGTATTGCTGGCACTTACATCCCTATTTCTGTTGACCTTGCTAACTGCATCACCTAGAGTACAGCATCGATTTCCAGCGTGACAAGGTACAAAACCTCGCCGTGACAGGCTTAGGGACCTGTGCAGGGCGGGCAGATAAATCATCCAGGGCAGAGGCAATCCCAGGGTGAAGCAAACCCCAAAAGCCTCAGTGGAGCCATGGCAAGCTGGGTGCCCACTGAGTGGCTCACCGTTTGCAGCTGCCAAAACACCCACCGCTAGCTAGGAAGAACACAAAGGGGTCTGCTCTCCATGCCTGTATGGCTCTCGGGTACTTAATCAGTCCCTTGCATCATTTCTTTTGTCCTGATAAAAGCATAATTATGTCAGCAGTGAAGCAGGTTTTTTGGTTCCTCAGCCACCATGGAGCAAAACATGGAAGCACAGAGTTGCTTGGGTGGTTTAGTGGCTGAGTGAACTCAAAAGGCCTTGAACGTGGGACGGTGGGTTGGCCGTGCGGGGGCTCGGGGCTGGCGGTGGGTACCAGTGCCGGCAGTGGGGGGGAGCCAGGGGCAACCAGGGCAGAGTCCAGCTCATCCTCCAAAATGCTGGCGCAGCCCAGGGAGGAGATTTCCATCCTGCCTGCCAGGAATTACAGTCTGTGTTGGCATGGGCAGGAGGAAAAATCTGATGGGAAGCAGGGAGATTAAAATAACCCCGGTGAAAACAGGATGTTGGAAAGCTGGTAGCGCTGCGGGGCGGCAGGGCTGGCTGCGGGGCCGGCTGCGGAGGGCTGCCAGGAGCCGGGAGGCTCCCACACAGGGGCTGCCTGCGGGAAAACACCCCCTTCTCCCATGTTTGTAGGCCCACATCAAATCCCTGAGGCAAAGGCAGCACGGCTCTGCTGGCAGCAGGCGGGCACCTTGTGTCCCCCAAAACGTGGCTGATTGTGGCTATTGACACAAACACGTTCGCTCACCTTCTCTCAGCACCCGCCTGCTCTCTTTTTCAGCGGTTGAAGGTGATAAACCATTCCCTACAACACATCAGCCTGGCATCGTATTTATTTAACTGATATGACCTCACAGGTGCTGCCAGGCAGCAAAACGAAGCTCTATTTCACAGCTCGGCTGCCGCTAGGGAACTGTATTTCTCCCAGCTGATCGCAGCCTGCTCTCCGAGCCGTGATCCATGGCTTCCCTCCAGCCTAAGACAATATAAAAACCAGACCGTGTTTTTCTCTTACCGACTGACTCTTCCTTTCAGGGGCTGACAGCAGCCGTCACTGTGCGGATTTACGGCGGGGCGGTGGGTCCCTGCAGAGGCGGCGGCTGGTGCCCGTCACCGCCGAGCGGGTCTGCGAACCGCCCCAGGTCTGCGCTGCGGCTGGCGCGGGGCTGCAGAGCGGTGCCGGGCCAGGGCCCCTCGCACGCCCGTCTCTGGTCCCTTGCGAGCAGGGGGAGCTGGGTGCCAGCGGCTGGTTTCAGCCTGGCAGAGTGTGGCAGGCTTCTGAGAGGGCTTCACACGGTGAAGTCCCAGGCTGCAGCACGTGTGGACGTGCTCAGAAGGCGGCACGAACTCAGCTTAACCCCGTAACTCGGGTTCATTGAGCCGTTAGAAAATGCGCACTAAAATCTCTGAGGCTAAACCAAACTGGTTTGTTCTCTAAGATAAAATCGAAATTGCTGTTCTCCTTGAGTCCAAACTGCTACCCACTTATCTTCCACGGTCAAATTGAATCTGCTGCGTACATCGCAGGCCACCAGTGTTTGTCAGTGCAATGCAGGATCAGATGGGTGCAAAACAGGCCTTGGGTGAGTTTTGATCAGCTGGGCTCGTTAACACAGAGCAATTCTTCTCAGCCAGCTGGTCTTCTCCCAGTTAGGACAGGCGCCGTGGGAGAGCTCTGCAGCCTTCCAGCAGAGGAAGGAAAGCTTGGTGCGTGGCAGGCTCCCCCAGGCTCTGCCCAGCACCCTGCGGGTCCCACAGCTGTGAAACTGGGCTCCACTGGGTTCCCCTGGCGTGTCTGCAAGTTACTTTCCTCATCAGTGTTGCAGATGATTTGGGTCCTGAGGATGCTGGTGTGACTGGTATTTCCTATAGCCTCAGTTCTCTTCTTCCATGCTCAAAGGACGAGACAGATTTGCTCTCTAGATCCATAAAATAGGAAAAACACTACGCTCATGCATGAACATCACAGACGTTCACTGCATTGCTTGACTTTTATGGCAGGTGGGAAATAATGGAAGGTGATGGAGTGCTTAAAGTGAAATAATTAGCTGGAGTTAGTGGCCTGCCTGCCCCGGGAGCTCAGGCAGTTCCCCGGAGCGGGGGGATGCCCAGCTCCTTTAACAGCCAGCCCCAGTACAATTTTTGTCCAAGCAGAAATGAAAAGATGTCTTTCTAGCTGAACCTCACTGTTCCGGGTTTTGACATGCATTTTGGCATCTGCAGGCAGTGTCACAGGAGAGGTGGCTTCAAACCCCTGGAGCTCCCTGCATGCTGAGGGGGAGGAGGGGGCATCCCTGTGGCAGCCCAGAAAACAGTTCAAATTCACGTTCGTTTTAAATATTTGGCTCTAGAAATCTCTCCAGGCACCACTTTAATCCAATTTACAGCGTCTGGCTCAAGTGAAGTATGAGAAGAATTTGCTTAAGCTATTTGAGCAGCGATGCGCAGCGGCGGGGAGCTGGGCAAGCAGGCAGGGCAGCTGCCTGGCACCAGCACTGGCACCGGGCACCGCGGCGCTGCGCAGCTGGGAGGGCTCGGGAAAGCTCCGGCTCCCCAGCACCGGCACCCTGCATGCTGCTGGCCAGGACAGTGGCAGCAGCTAGTGGCGGACCACCTTGGTCCTTCCCTGCCTTCTCCTTAAAATACTCGTGAGGCTGCTGTGAAAACCAAGTTGGAGACCGCACCGCTCGTGCCCTTGGGTGACTTGCCAGCGGGGCACGCTGCCTCCAGGTGCCGGAGCGCCCTGCTGCCATCGCGCTGCCGTGCGCTTCCCTAGCCTCATGGCCCACGCGGCTGAGCTCATGGCAATTTGGGAATGGGATCGTTTTCAAACAGTTTAAGCCACCTTCGGCTTCCTGGTGAGGGAAGGAAAGTCAAGTCTCAGGAAGGCTTTGCGGCATGCTCAGATGTTAATCGCTTTCCTCCTGCACCCCTAAGAAACGCACGTGTTGTCTTTTCCACTTTCCAGCAGGGAAAACGGAAGATGGAGCAGTTCAGCCTTGCCCTGCCGAAGCAGGCTGCTGGCTGGGGTGGGACTAACCGGGCTCCACAAGGTGCTGGGGTTTGAGTCACCTTGCAAGAAGCCTTAAGGTAAGGAGAAAAAGTCATTTACAGCTTTGGCTCTCGCTTTGTCCCTGAAATCTGTGCAATGTCCTGGCCATTTATAGAAACTAATGAACCATGTCATCTGAATATGGAGCAGTTGCAGGGAGAATTGGAGCGGTGATGATGATTAAAGGTAGCGTCCAGATGGGAATGCGGTGGGAGAGCTCAGCGCTGCTCCTTTGGGAGAGCAAAGTGTGCTGGTGCCGGGGAGCGGTGCCACTTGGCAGAGGCGGCCCATCCTGCCGGGAGGCAGCGCTCTGGCCGTGCTGCCTTGGCAGGGCGAGCAGGGATGCTGGGGGTCGCTGGCCGGCCTTGGCAGCGGCAAAGGAGCGGGGCTGGCTGGGACACGTGCTGCGAGGCTGGGGCGGCACCTGGCCTCGGGGTGGATGGTGCCCCTGGGACAGGACGTGCCCAGATGTGGGGGTGATGCTGGAGGGCGCAGCGGTGACCACGTCTCTGCCTGGGCTCTCAGAGCTGCTCAGCGTCCCCCGGGAGTCCTGTGGGAAAGCCCACCAGCCCCTCTTTCCCCAGGCCCTTGCCATCAGGGTTTCGGGGGTTCCGTCACTCAGCCGAAGTCAGAGGCGTGTTGGGGAGCACAAACCCGGGATGCACGGCCAGCTGCCCCGACCAAGTGACTACCTACTGTCACGGTGGTGAGTACCAAGACTGCTCTCCATTTTCCTTCTGGCCTTTCTGTGCCTCTGCCTGCGGCTCCAGCGCACACAGCTGCTGCTCCCACCCTTCCCCTTGGATGAGGAGTGATTCCTGACCTCACTTTCCAAGACAATGTGGAGGGGGAACAAAGACACATAAGATTGGTCCAGACTGAATGGAAGGGAGGGAAGATGAGTTAAGCCTCATTTATGTTATTTGTAATGTTATATGTTATATATGTATGTGTATATATGTATATTAATAATGATATTATAATGTTACATGTTATTTATATGTATGTTATAATAATACTTACATTATTAATTTTTGTTATTACTGAGGTGGTGCTGTTTACCATGGTAACATTCATGACTTGGGCCAAAAGCGAGGTCTCAGGGATGGCACCATCACTGCCAGGTGGGATCTTCCGCTTCTCTCTGCGTTTGGAGTTTCTCACACCAGGAAGCCGAGGTGGGTGGGACCAGCACCCAACCACTGCTTAAGGACTTATCTTTGGATGGCAACCAAACCTTGCCGCGGCCGTGGCAGAGCGGCGTGAGCTGGCCCCAGGGCTGATTTCTGCAGTCGTGTGGCCAGGCGTTCGCAGCGGGTCAGCTGCCTCCGGCGCCGCGGTACGTGTGTCCTGTGGTCATCGTCACCGTCTTGCCTGCCTTCCCCGCCTTCCCCTCAGGGCAGGACTTCTTGGGGAATGATCAATTCATTGGAAAATACTGTTGCACGAATGCCAAGGTAAGTCATTTTATGTTGCTAAAAAGTCAGTTCCAGTCAATGTGTGTGTTTGGGTTTTTTTTTTAATTTCTGAGAATGACGCGGTAGCCGCTGGAGTGATGTCAGCATCGTTCCCGCCCGCTGTAACAGCCCGGACCTCAGGAGGGGCTGGCCGGGTGGCGCTGAGCTGCCGTCTCTGCTGGGCTGGCAACGCACCCAGAGCCTTGCAAATGAAAATTTCCGAACATGAAGGCAGCACCGAGGGAGAGGAAAATTCCCCTCCAGCAACATACTCTGCTATTGTCAGGGCAGCGTAGAACGAAAGCAAAAAGGATTTCAAGACCAGCTTTCGGCTGCCCGTTGATGCTCTGATTATAAAACGCAGCCCGAACGCACCACGCCTGAGCCAGCCCCTCCCCCTGCCCAAACCTTAAGCCAAAGGATTTAAACAAGCTCTTATGTAATGTGGTTTTAGTGTTTCCAGTAGAAAGAGGTGTTCTAAATATAAATGATTTGCAGATAAAATAGGCTTATATAAAATGCTTTTATGTTTATATAACCCTATATTGGCATTGCACCCGACACCCCATCAGCCACCAGCCCAGCGGCGGGGGGAGTGTGCGTGGTGCCGGCCGTGCCCACCTGCGGGGACATGGCTCGGGACTGCGCTGGCATCTGCTGTGACCTACTGACCTCTGTCCTGACCCCAGCCCACCAGCCAGTGCCCTCCTGGGGACGGTGCTGCTGGAAGAGACGTGGTGTTCCCATTCGGGTCGGCCCCTGGAGTGCTGGGGACCCCAGTTTCTAGCAGCGGTGCCGTGGCAGCTGGACACCACAGATACTGTCCCTTGGGGTCACCTGCTTTGGTCTTTCAAGCAAAGAAAGTTGTTTTGAATATTGGGAGCTGGAATTCTCCTTCATCCCGCTGTGCACAGAGGGATGTGTGTGCACCTATATGTGTATATTTACATATACATATGATATAGTAAAAGAGCTGACTGCCTCCAGCTCAGGGCTTGCAGCGTGGCCTCAGGCTGTGGGCTTTTCCCAAGCCGTGGCCACAAGCCAGGCCAGCAGCCAGGCGCAGCCTGCCGTCACAGCGAGGCCACCTGAACACCTCAGGCTCTTAAGCAAAATCCCTCCTCCACCACAGAGCATGCCAGCAAGGGGCGAGCCCTCGCTTGCGATGCCTCTGCTCCATGGCCAGCTTCATCAAAACTGCAGTGGACCAAAGCCGCTGTGCTTCTCACCGGGCTCAGTGGCGCATCAGGAGCCGTGACAGTGGCCCCTGCTAAGGGTGGCAGCAATTAGCTTGGAAATAGCATCTTCTGCACAGAAAACAATGGTTGCTGTGTGACAGCCCCTGCGTACGGGAAAGATGCGTAGTCAAACCTTGCACAACAGCCTTCAGTGCATCACACCAACCATTGGCTTTTAGGGGAAGGACTGATTACGTACGTTTAGCTCCTGACGTATACAACACATGCATAGAATTATGCATAAATACATAGATATGAATAGATGTGCACCGCACAAGAGCAAGACACACGTGTGCGCTTTTCACACACACAGAGGCACAGAGGGAGATGCACACATTTTTTGCACACACACACACAGACACAAGAGGCAGATGCACATTTTTTGCACACACACACAGAGACACGAGAGGGAGACACGAGCACATTTTTTTGCACACTCACACAGAGGGAAGGCGGTCCGGGTCTGGGTCCACCACGGTTACTAAGGGTTACTAAGGGCACAGCAGCCTGCGCTACGATCCCAGCAAACAGCACTACTTATGATGCACAATGTGGTAACAGAACAATAGCAGCACCGCACCAGCTCAACACTGCAAAGCGTTACAGAGACTGAAACAAGGATCCATCACCAATTGCCACCTCTACACCATCCAGGCCCACTCTTCAGCTGGGAGCCCCGTTGCAGCCAGCACTGGGAGTCTCTCCGTAACTGGGAAAATTCCTACGTGGTGCAACCAGCCATAGGCTACTGGCCCAGTCCCAGAGCTTGCCCACTTCTTTACTCAGTAAAAAACACAAATAGTTTACACACCTAGCCTACGCACACCTTTAGGCTCAGGCTAAGTGCAGGCGTGCACTATCTCATGATCTGTAAGGCTCACACACGCCGGTGACGTCGGCCGGACACCCGCACGTGGTGGAGTTGCCATCAGGACGGAGCTGCACGCAGTAGGGATCGCCTGGCTGGTCCTGCTCACATCTTGCTTGTTCGGGGGGCTCAGGACAAACACCACCTGCTCCTTACATCAGTCCTTCAGCTCCCTGTCCAAGTTCGGCAATTCCTAATTAGAGACAAAGGCTTTTTCATAAGCAGTAATCAATATTCACCACAATAGCACCCAGTGGGACCAGAGCACGCCGGTGGCACCGGCTCACAGAGAGAGGGCAAGCCCCCCAGAACAGCCCCTCTCCTTGCCAGCACGGCCGCCTCAGTGCAGCCGACACACACCTGTGCTCCGGGCAGCCAAGGCACATACCCGTGCCTGGTGCATCCCTGCGCTCCGGGCGGCTCAGCGCACCGTCGCTTTCCTCCCGCATGGCGCCGGGTTGGCACGGGCCGGTCGGGCGCAGTTTGTTCCTTCACGAGGGAGGCAGGAAGGCAGAGCAGCACAAGCCACTGCTGTGAGAACGGGACCGGGATCCCCTGCAAGCTGCAATGCCGCTGCATGAGTACTGAAACGTTCCCAGTGCGACCGAGGGAGAGAGTTATAACGGGAGGAATGAATACACTCCTGTCTATAAGCGGGGCCACAGAGACACCTTCTGTTCCCCCCCACATGCCAGATAATACACCAAAAGCAAGTCAGGAGCAAAACTCGGTCTCCTCTTCGTACAGTGCAGCGCCGGCTCCCAGGTAAGGCAGCAAAGCGTGACCACGGAGGACCCTTGGTGCTGGCCGTGCTGTGCCAGCCAGGGGCTGTGCCGCTTCCCACGTGCTGCGGCAGCCAGGAAGGTACCGCAGCCCTCCTGCCCAGCACTGGGGCTGGAGAACGCGATAAAAAAGTCCCCACAGATGCACAGAGACCTGCGAACCAGTTACAGCCCCTGAGGCTCCTTAGGCGTTCTTCAAACTCAGCAACAAAACCAGTTATATTACAAATATAACATTATGTATACATAAAATATAGCATTATCTGTATTATAACTTTATATTAAATATACACATAGATATGCATGCATATATAAACAGGCTTGTATAACATACACCTATATGTATATAGACATGTTAGATATGTATAGGTATATGTGTATATATGCACATACATGTATAACGTCTATAATACATATCTGTCTGTATAAAAAAATATATACATCTAAGATGTATATGTATGTAGAATCTATTCTATATAGAGAGATTGATGTATAGAATATGTATATAGAGACATATATATGTCTCTATATACATAGATTTATATGTACCTAAAACATATACACATACATAAGGTGTGTACACACGTGTGCATACATACACACATATGCACACACGTACACACAGAGCCCCCCCCCGAAGGGAAGCCCACCCTGCGCAGTGCACTCGCGGTCTATGAGCGGGTGACCCTGGCAGTGGCACGAGGCTCTTGTGCTGCCAGGGCTCTTTCGGGAGCTCAGCGGCGATGCGTAACCCGGGCCCTGGCACTGGACCACCATTCCCAGCGCCTTGACTCCACACAAACCCGCATTTGCCCCAAGGATGCTTTTCTCCCAAGCGGGTGTGAAGGCAGGCAGGAGCCGCCATGTGTTCAGCGCCGCGCTCGGGCGATGCACCGCAGAGCCCCACGGAGGTGGTGACTGCGTTGGTCCCGCCGAACCAAGGGAACGGTGTATCTCCCCACCTCGCAGCCCTGGCCACTCGGTGCCCCGGCACACAGCGGTACACACCTGGTTTCTCTTCCATGGAAGCGGCCGCTTTCCTCCGGGGCTTTCAAAAGAATAAGGTAAAAAGGCAGCCTGAAGAGTTGCGCTTGCAAACACGTGGCAAGCTTTTCCCCTGCTGGGATCTGTGCTTAAAATTCATTAAGGAAACAAAATTTTGGTTACAGTGTTGGTCCACAAAAACTAAACCATCACTAAAAACCCACCCCTTCCCCTGACACTGCTTTGCTACAGTTCCAAGAAGATGGTTATTGATGTGCCACTTTACTTTTCCAATAAGTATGAAAACAAATAATGCCAAGGAAACTGCTAGAAGAATTTTGCTTAGTTCTCCTGCTTTGAAGCTGGGTGGTAGGGCACTAGACATGAAGGTGTACGTAAGACTATGAGCCATGCTCATGAAAGCTTAAGCCAACTTCAGCAGCAGCTCCTGGCAGCAGCCCTGGGCAAGCCTCGCTCCGTGCGGCTCGGCACCGTGACTTGGGGCACCCTGGAGACCCTGCGAGGGGCTCTCAGCTGGCTCTCAGCTGGCCACCCTGTGGGTGCTGCTGGGTGACAGCTCCGCTTACTTACCACGCTTTTCCTCCTGTGCCGCATTAGCTCACTTTTTTAATGCCGTGCTCCTTCCCACCCATCTTTCTATTCCATACCCCTGAACTTAAAACAAAAAAAGGTACCTACTTGCCGCAGAAAAGTGGGGTGCTGGAGGGAGCGCAGCAGCCATAGGTCTGGTTTAAGGGCTTCTGTTAACAGCCTGCATTAAGCGTGCATGAAACCCAGGCAGGCAGGGCAAGAACTCTGCTGAGCTGCAGTCGGACAGATGCCACCCTCCCCTGCGTGCACCTGGTGCCACCACAGTGCCTGCCTTCCCCCCCACCCATGTCAGAGGGGTTTGCCTGAACGGCGCAGGAAAGCGACCACCTTCCCCCCGTGGCAGGGACCCCAGCAGCCCCCCAGTGGGTGGAGGGGGAGGCGTGCGGTGCCCTGCCTGCACCCGGGTTTGAGCCCACCGGCTCTGTGACTGCAGCCGCTTGTGCTGCCCGCGCCGGGGTCCACCTCGAGCTGCTGCTTCCACAGCCACCTCCACAACTCGACTGTGAGCCCGGAGGCAGGAGGAGCATCACACCCTGCAGATGCACGCAGGCAGGGGCCTCCTTCCTCCTTGAAACTCCGTCGTAAGTGGGAAAGCCCATGTCCCCAGGTACCGCATTTCCCTGTCTAGCAAAGGTCTCTTGCAGTCTCTAACACGCGTGGCATGAAATTGCCAAATGCCCTGCACAATTCCCACATTTCTGTTACTTTCCCACAGAGTTAACTCATCAGTGCTAGTCTCCCCACCCATACATATAGGTATATAGAAACATTACATATGTATAGATGTACGTGTATATACATAAATACATGTTTACATACACATACACATGTATATAAAATGTATATGTATAAACACATAACATATACACACACACACGTATGTCTATAAATGTATTTATTTATTTATTTATATATATATGTATATCTCACCTTTGCAGTACTTGCAGCCACGTAGGAAGCACAGAGCCAGTAGCTAAACTCTGGCTTTAATGTCCAAAACTGCAGATGAAAAAAGAAGTCATTTTACCAGCAAAAACATTCAGGAGAGCCTTTTTGCAAGTACAAACTGAGCAGCTGCTCGGTGGCCAGGTAGCAAGAGGACTGTAGACATGTTGCTATGGAAGGTGCTGTTAAATTCATGCTCATGGAAAGCTGACAGCAACATTTCTGAGCTAGATAGATAGACATCTCTGAGGAGGGTAAGGCAGCTGAAAACAGGGGTGACCCTTGCTAAGGGAGTAAAACCCATTTGTTTTTGCAAGAGGTGTAGCATGCACACTTCTGTTAAAGTAACAGCATAAAGCACCAAGAACAACCACTGGAAATTTGGCAACATCTGGTTTTCAGTGCTGAAAACATACCAGCCTGCTCAGGCAATGTGGGACAATTTTAGGAGCTGAAAGACCAAAGATGAAACAGAGCTACGTCTCGTGCTTTGTACCTGGTGTGGCGCAGGGCTGGCCACCACGCCGTCGCCATCGCGCTCGGCAGGGTGGCTGGTGGCTGGCTGCCACTCGGGCTCACCTGAAATCCCGCCGTCCCCAGCTCAGGAGCGATGCACGTAGGAGATGGTGCCTTGATTTGCAGGCAGGACGGTCCGTAGCTCACCAGACAGCACTGCTTACCCTCGCCCAGCTCAGCCCGCATTGCCACTGGCAGGTAGCGGTCCCAGCCCGCTCCCAGCACAGCGCCTGTGCTGCGGGGCTCCAGCCTTACCTGCTGATCCAAGTTCACCGGGTAGCAGCAATACAAACAGGCAAAAAATGAAAACAGCAACAACCTCAGCTCGCACGTGACTCTGGCTGCTTTGGTGGTTTCTCCTGAACGATGGGACGGGTGCTTCACGCTGGCTGGAGTGGACCCCGTACTGCCTGCCAGGAGCGTTGGCACCAGCAGGGCTCCAAGGGCTCGGCCCTCTGCCAGCCATGGGGGCACCTGGGGCTGGACCTGTACCCACAGCAGGAGCCAGTGCCCCAGAGGGGGCTGTATTCATGGGCCTCCTTCACCTCCTCTTCTTTGAGGCTATACCTAAGGAATTTAGATTTAAATTAATCCTTTGGCACCAGCGGGTGCAGGACTTCCACCCTGAAGGCTAATGAGCTGCATTGAGATTAATTCCCATCAAGGAGAATACCAACACCTTTGCTCCTCAGTGCTTGTTCAGACCCTCCCGCAATCGCTGGCGCAGCACCGTGGCTCACGCTGCTCAGGCTCAAGAGGCTCGTTGCTGCTGAGCGGCCCGATGGAGCTGAACCCATGCCGAGCAAGAGGAAGGGCCAGATGGCCACAGGAGGCATCTTCTGACCTAAGTTTCCCTGTGGTTCTGCTACCAAAAGCCATCTCGTGGAAATAACAAACTGAGAACTACCAACGGTAGATGGAGCTTCTGTCTTCTGCCGTTGTTTTGGTGAGGAACACAGTCACGAAGCGTGCTTCCCTCGGTACCTAGCTTAGCAGGAATAAAAGAGACAGAGAAAATGCACAAGAAAAGAGTAATTTTCTAGAAAAGTCTTTGGCATGAATGAAGAACTGTGACTTGTAGGGCTTTTACTTGGGCTGTCTCATCTCTCTGGCTGAAGTCCATGGGAGCTGTAAGCCCAGCCAGGCACACCACAGACCACAGAGCCAGAAGCACCCAAAATTCATCACCACGTTTGAAATAGCAGCTGCATGAAAGCAGCTTTAAAAGAAATAAAGACACAAACCTACACGATGCTCAGACGTCACACAGCTGAACCGAAACCCTCCATCTGCCTCTCGACCTTTGGGAAGAGTGCCTCGGGATGTGGGTGCAGATTTGTGCCTGAACTTGGCGCCTCTCAGCCGTCTCAGCCAGGCAATTTAAACTCTTCAGTAATCTCCGATCCGTCAGGGTTAACGATCAGATGCAACTTTGAAGCCACTGAACTTGTGAACCAGGATGTGTTGGGAAAGGCCGAGGCACGTAAAGGTTAGCCCTTTCTCAGGAGCAGAGCGTTAGCTGAAGCAGCGGGAAGGGTTTGCATTTGACAGGGGTTTTGCTAATGGGGGGGGTGATGCCACGGTCCCACACACCCCCAGCAGCCCCCCCCCGCTTCAAGGAGCTCAAGCAGCTTTTCCCACTTCGGTCTCTCCACGCTCGTACAGTGCTGTGAAATCAGCAGAAGGCATAAATCCACGGCTGCTGCGTCATGCCCTATGAGGTCCGGGGTTTTTTTTTTAGTTTGTTTCTGTGCAAATGAGATCAAATGCAATTATCTATTACAATTTTTCTGCAAAGCATCACTCTCCTCACCCTGCAGCTACTCACCCAAACCAACCTCAACCACCACCACCGCCTCGTGAACCGCCGGGACGCAGGCGGAGGGTGCCCTGCCTCGGCGGGGACCCCAGGCTGGGAGGTGGCAAGCGAGGGGCAGCTCTGCCAGCCCCGCTCCGGGCCATGTGCCCCTGCCCGTGGCCACCCCGGCGGGTGCTCCAGCCTAACGCTGCTCTCGCCCGCCGCTGCCCGGCCGAGGGCTCTGGCGCGGACCCTGCTACACCTCCTGGTCCCCTCGCCCCTCGCTCCTCCCAGGCACAGCGGGGACTGCCCAGGTGACCTCCATTTGCCAGCTGCCAGGCTGTTCCCTGCCGCGGGAACACAGGCAGAGCAACTGCAACCCGCAACGGGATGCCAGGCGTGTTTCTGCGAACAGCCATTCCTAGGGGATACCCCTGAATCCCCCTGCAGACGGCGGCATCCCCATCCCCTTCCCCTTCCCCTTCCCGCACCACCCGCGGCGCCGGCTCACGGCAGGTATGTCAGTATCGAACTTCCCCAGGCCAC
>JAVJGI010000063.1:16826015-16847182 GCA_035590275.1 Ibycter americanus
GGACGGGCAGGGAGGGAGGCCGGGGCAGGGCGGCCGGAGCAGGCCTGGCGGCAGGGGCAGGGAGGGCGGCAGGGGCAGCGGCCGCAGCCTGCAGGAAGCCGCAGCGCTGGGGAGCCCCACGCCGAGGGGCCGGTTCCCTGCCCGGCGCGGCAGCCCCCGCAGGAGCCGCGGTGGGAAGCCCTGCTGTGCCATCTCCCCCGCCGCCTGGCTGGCTGTGTAGCACCAAACACAACCCTCTCCTGTCAGCGGGTCCCTGGTGTCGCCAAGAAGCCAGCTGACGGAGGTGAGCGGTGGGGATGGAAATACCAGCCTCGCCGATGAGCCCGGTGTTCATTCATTGAGAAACACTAATTGCGTCAGGGCACTGCTGATCTGCTCCTGCCCTGCGCGCTGCGTCCCCCCGCACACCTAGCCCAGAGGCTCAGAGCCCCCCAGCTGGGGCAGGAGGGTGAAGCCTGGCTTTGCCCAGACCAGCCCCCCCGAAAGCCCCCTGCTGCGGCTTGCAAACCCGGGGGGGCTCCATCCTGCCGGGCAAAGCAAAATGCCAGCCTGGCACACCTGCGCGGGTAGCGCCGAAGGCACCCAGGCAAAGCACTAAAAGCCTTCAGAAAATTAACTCCCTGCAAGTGGATAAGATCCTTTTTGAACTTGCAAAAAGGAAAAGGTGCAAAACTAAGAATTTGGGAGGGGGTGGGACTCCCCCAGCCTCTGCCCAGCACCATGACCTGGGCTGGAGCCAGGCTGGACACCCACCTGGAGGCCTTACAGCAAGGTAAGCCTTTAAAGTTCAGCTTCCCTTCACCCGTTGTAATAAAACACGTACTTTTAAGTACAAAGTGCAGCAGAACATCAAGACTAGCCATTAGCAGTTGCACTTCCTACAGCCAGCCTCCAACAATATCAGGTTTCTGTCGTTATCTCCTGTCTGGAAAGTCTAAAGACTCCCCTATGAAGTGTCTCTTTTAGAAGCAACAGATCCCTGTACCCCATGTGAAACACTTAGGTCCCACAGTCAGGCTTAGCACTTCAAAAAATTTCAGATCATCTGCGCAATATTGAACTTTTATGGAGTAAGGGGAGGGGAAATTTTTTCCTTACCTTTTGCTTTTGGCAGTGCCAAAGCACTTTCATGTCCTGATTTTCAGGGTCACTCGATTACTGGTGCAAGATGCTCCACACGACCCCAGCAATGGCACAGCATTCAAAGGAGGGGAGACCCCCGCAGAGCCCCCGCCGGTGGCTCACCCAGGAGGGCTCAGGCGCTGGCAGGGGCTGAGCTCCAGCTTGGCTCACTTACAGGCCAAAAGCAGTAGTGCCATAAGCTCTAGTGACAGAAACCCGCGGCGCTCCCCAGTATTTCGCACGTGCCACCCTCCGCCCCCGCCGCACTGCAGCCCAGCAGCGCACACACTGGGCTGCTGCGGGGACTGGTGCTGGTACGGCGTGCGGTGACTCTGGTTCGTGTCCTCCACACAGCTCAAATAGTCTCCAGGCCTTGTAATAATTATTAAACGTATTGCTTTAACCAGCAGCTTTGCACCTGGGAAATAACCCAGAGCCACCTAGACTGCCTGCCTGCTGGACCCACTCACTCACCTGCACCGCTGCCCCGTTGCGGAGATGAGGGCTGGGACAGAAGGAGCTATCGGGACACAAGGAGCTATCGGGATGGAAGGAACTATCAGGGTGACACACGGGTGCTGGCAGTGGGGAGATAGTTGGTGCCCAGCTCGCCTTGCCCCAGCAGGACAGGGTGACCCTGAGGGATGGGATGGAGTGGGGAGACTGGGATGGGCTTTGCTCAGGAGGGCTTCGGTGGCAGCGTGGACGCTCTGCTCAGGAGCAGCCCAGCACAGGTTCCCTGGCACCTTCAGCTTGACTGCAGCCCGTCTGCGTACGGGAAGGCTGCTCCAGCCCTCAGCAAAAAGCCGTGTCAGGGGCAGTAGCTAAGGCAGCGGGTACCCTGGCTGCAAGGGTTACCAACCGCTTCCACAGGCCAAGGAGTCTGCGATGACAGCCCAAAATCCCAACGCAGCAAACTGGAGTATCTCCGAGCAGCGGCTGTGTGCCCACGGGAGCACTCAGCACACCGGGCACGCTGGAGCCGTCGCGCAGAGCTGTGCTGCTCTCGCTCTGATCAGATGAGGATGAAGTTGGTTTTTGCAATTTGCGATAAGAGCATTTTGCAAGCACGATGAGAATGTGTGGTAAACCCCAGGCGAACTGGGGCAGGCTGCGCACACAGGCCACTTAGCAGAGTCAGGCTGAGGGCTTTAACCCCGCCGTGCCTGCACCCCGCATCCCCACGGCACCAGGCCAGCCACTGCCACCCCCTGCCCCGTCCCGCTTCCTATGGGGCCCGTGCCCAGCTCCTGGCTCTGCTGCCTCGAAGCTGACCCACCGGTGGTCCCGTGGGGGCACGGCTGCGGCTCAGCAGTGGGCAAAACCCTGCAGCCAGGCCAGCGGGGCGGCGAGCCCCGGGGGAGCAGGGTGCTGAGCACAGCAAAGCCAAGGGCACCCTCACCCGCCGGGGAAGAGCCGTGCTAGCGGCTGCACAAAGGCTTGCAGCGGGCGAGCGGAACAGTAGACAGAAATCAATCTGCTTTGCCAGAGCGTCCTTACTGTGAACTGGTTTGTATTAATAAAATCATTACAGCAGGGCAGCAAGCGGCTCATTCGGCCCGTTGGTTTGCCTTGCTCAGAAGAACCCAACACTGAAGTATCCTTCACATCCACTTGCTTTGCTCCTAGAATGCACGTTGTAGCCGGATGGATTAAGGACATCCACACCGGCACAGGGAGCAGACGCGTGTCCTGCCCTCGCTCCAGCTGCCCAGGGACTCATCCGAAAGAAAACTGAGATGCTGGTATTTTGAAAGCATAAACAGGACGATGCTAGAGACAAGTCGCCACGACCCAGAGCCCAGGCACATGCTGATTAATTCAGTTCCCCTCCCTTAAATAGTTTATTTCTGCTAATCAAGGAAGGTTCGCAGAGCGCAGACCTGGTCACAGTGACTTGCTGTGGTGCTGATACGGGATGCTTACATTCACCACACCTCTTACTTGCTATTGCATTTTGACTGAGAACCAGAATAATGCAAAAGATAATCGAGCACATCATAACTGTGGCTAAACCTGGCCAGCTCACAGGCCTGAAAACCAATTCTAAGTCATGAACCAGCATCACGTAGACATTTTGTCAGCAAAGAATTTTTTTCCTGCCTCTTCAAAATTTTGCATTTTTAACCAATGACCTGGACAAAACCACCACAATTAACACAGAATCCAGGTCCCAGCTCCAGAGCTGGGCACACAGCAAATGTTCTGCTGCTGACAAATATAAAAATCGCAGCTGAAGCTGACAGACAGACTCAGGGATGGGTTGGGATGGTTGGACCAGCCCGGGGGGGCACGACAGACCCTCATGGAACTGACAGGGCTCATCCATCCAACTCACAGACCCCTAGTGGGAACAACCCCAGTAGGGCCCAGTATGAGTGCTGCTGGGATGGCACATCCCATTCTGGTGTCCACAACCCCTCCCCAGCAGAGAGCTTCAGCAAGTGGAATGGGTGCAGGGCACAGGAGCTTCTCCACTGCTGGGGGTGAGACGTGCAGTGCAGACAAGACCACCGAGCCAGCAGGTCTGCTCCGTGTCACCAGCCCTCCTGCGACATCCCCACCTGCCAGCAAGCCCGCGTGGCCATGAGCTGGTGGGGGAATCCTTGTGCTCTGGGGGCAACGTGGCAGATAACACACAGCTGCTTCAGATGGACAACTCCAGGTGGCACGGGCAGAAAGACACCTCAAAAAAGAGCCACAGAGTCTGTAAAATCTTTTATGGCAAGCCCAGTCAGGCACACAGACACTGAACTGAACGTTAAAGGAAACGCTATGCTTGAGGGATCTTTTTTACAATTGCACATACTTTCCAAAGTCCGCTGTGAGGTTATTAGAGGTTCCTCTTGCAAGCGAGAAGCCATAAACCATGCAGAGCAAAAGCTACCTAGAAACCACCGCCGAGTCCACGAGAAAGCCTCTTGCCTGCAGGGCATCCACAGGCCCACAACAAGCACACCAGAAATGCCCTTCGGTGGGACACAGCTGAGCCGTGCTGGCCCAGGCGGCTGGGCGCCAGAGGCACGGGCTGCTGGAGCCTGCTGCTCTCATGTGGTATTTTTGCTAGTTATTTGTTAAATCAACTTTGAGACTTGACTCCTTGAACCAGCTTCAGTTATGCCAGAGGAGAAAGGAGGTGAGAAAACTCAGTCACTGCCTAAGCAAGGCACTGGCAGCTCCGGGCATCCTTTCCTTCTCTTTGTGACAAATAAGGGTGACCAAAGCTGGCCGAGAAACTTGTGCTGTTGCCCAGTCTCAAGCATCAGAAATAAATGCTCTTGGACTTCTTTTTTGTTTGGTTGTTATCTCCTCAAGGAGTCTCTAGGGCACTTTGGAGGCTTCAGATAAGATTATGGCCGATGACGAAGGGAAGAAGAGTTCATCTCTCAGTATCTTTTTGGACAAACAATCTGAGGCAAACAAGATTTAGCAAGCTTGCAGGGTTTAGGGTCCCACTCACTCATCCTGATGCTGTAAACCTGAAACGCAGCCCAGCCCGCTTCCCGGCGTGGCAGTCTCCTATCATTCCCGACCCCTCACTCCTGCCAGCCAAACCCACCAGCCAACCTTTTTATTGCAACCTGCCCACAAAATGCGGGAGGGATGATGTGGTTTCTTCACTTTTTGTGCCGCCCTTTGGAGCTGTGAGTGGCCATCGGCCGCCTCGCACCCCAGCCGGTGCCAGCTGTACCCCTGGGGCCCTTCTGCCCCCAGCACAGCGGCGCAAACCCCGCGTGCCTCCTCTGTGACCCTCGTCCTTGGCAAAACCCCGGCGCAGCTGCTCGCCAGCAGCCTGGTCTGCCCGAGAGGAGACATCTCCTGCAGGAGAGCCGCCGTTCCCGGCTTCCCGGCATCCCCCTTTATTTGCATTGCTGCCGCCCCAGCCCACGCCACGCACCTGGTGCCACCGCGGCTACAAGTGAAAAGAAGGTAAAATTCCTGCGCCCACACCACAAGATCTTTTTATAGCCAAGGGGATGAGGTTTTGCACTCTCTTCCCAATTTCCACTTAGGGAGTAAACAGGAAAACCAACCTGGGCTGGTAGCTAATTTGGGAGCACACAGTGTCTCTCCGTGTGCCTGCCTGTGATGCTTCCCGCCCTCTCCTGCCATGCCAGGGCAGCGGGACGGCACTGGGGCCAACACCCTGTGTCCCCAAAGTGTCCCCAAAGGGAGCCGACAGCCCTCGGCCGCTCCTGAGGAGGGACAGACACCCCACTGGGACTGTCACCAGTGACACCTGGAGCCAGCACTGGGCATGTGGGGACGCACAGCCTCTGTGCTAATGGCGGGCAAAGCGAAGGGCAAGAACGTGAGCCCTGCACCACAGCCACCCACAGTGCCGACATTGCCACCGTGTTTGCCATTGGGAACATTTTCTCACACCTTTGCCTTAGGGCGGTGCACCCTGACTGCTGGGACCTCTGCCCCAGCACGGGGGGCCGGGGGGGGCTGCGGTGGTCAGGCTGGGGGGCGTGAGGACACAGGCTGAGCTCAATGCACGCAGCTCCCTCACCTCCTTGGCACGGTCAGAGCATCTCTACAGCTCCTGCACAGACGGCCGGGAGCCAGCGCCTGCGGGCGAGCTGCAGATGGCCTCACACCTCCCTGTGCGGGCAGAAGGGGTTTGTGCGTGCTGGCATCCACCCAGCCAGAACTCACCCTGTACCTGTAGACCTCCACCTGTGTTCACGTTCAGGCCACCGCATAATGACTGCCTACGAAGAGGAACCCAGGCTCCCCCGGGAACCAGAGTGTGGTACCGCCAGACGTCATCCTTCATTGACTCGCTTGGCCACATGGCCAGGTGATGAGCTAGCCAACATCTGCCCCACACATTACACACACACACATCACCACCAGCTCTGAAATTCCTCCCCCTGAATCCGTCCACATGGAACAAAGCCAAAGGAACCTTCCATACTTACCAGTGTTGCCATCTCCCGCCCCAAGCCCCCCCTTCCCTGGCCACATGTACACCCATGCCGCTGCCCGTGCCTCAGCACTCGCAATGCCGGGGGAGTGGGTGATGGATGTGTAGCCCCAGGAATGTCACCGCTGTAAGCGAACGGCTGCTCTTACAGCAAAGCATCACCTCCCCGATGACGCTGCCCGAGAGAATGCATCTTTGCCTTTAGCAAGGGAAAGACGTGGGCAACTGCAAGAGAGAAAAAAACAAGCAGTAGCGCCAGCAGCAAGTGGAACCCAAAATGCGGTGAGTCTCCAGGCCCTGAGAGATGCAGCAGGTCCCTGGGCTGCCCAGCGAGGCAGCTAGTGCGAAAGCAGTGAGCCCAGCAGAAGGAGCCTTGGTAGCAGCACGATGACTTTAGTCATAGTCACAAGGCTTAAACAGCCAGGAGGGGGAAGTTTTCTCAAATACCAAATAGGAAAGTTGCATAACTGCTGCCCAGATCCTTCAAACAGGGCCTGATTTCCCCCTCCAGAATTAGGATGACTTCTTGTGTCAGGTCCCAGCTGTGTCTGTGGCACAGAGTGACCCGGGGGGCTGCGGTCCCTGTCCATGGCTGCGGAAGGAGCGTGCCCACCCCACCGCAGCTTGGCAGCCTCCGAGGAGTCCCACATGCTCAAGGGGGTGGAAAAGCATCTCAAAACTCATCTCCTGCAAGGCTAATCACAGCAGACAGCTTTGAAGCTCCTTGACGGAGAGCTCACATGCCGGTAAGCGACAGGCTGACCCGGGGGATGCCTGCTGCTGGCACGCTGCCGCGACGCCTCCCAGCGTGAGCCCGGGCAAGGTGCTGTGCTTGCCCTCTGCCCCCCGCCACCTGGGACAGCAGCAGGGAAGCTTCAAGAGGCTTTGTCAACAAGGCGATAGTAAGGGGTTAGGTCTGGTTATTTTTGATCTCCTTCCAAAACGGACAGCGAAAGCAAAGGCAAACAGAACCCAGACGCGGGTGCGAGAGCTCACTGCGTACAAATGGGTGTTTGCCCGGCGCAAGGACACCCGTGAGGGCAGCACTGGTACCCCCAAGCAGCGGGAAACAGGCTTGATGCTGGAATTAAAAGGCCGCCTCGGTCGGTGTTGCTCATTCCCAGGCACCGCTCGTGTGCTTGAATCACCAGCCTTCCCTTCAAATCATTAATCACTGCAAAATCAATAAAGGCCACATGCGTTTTTCATGTATCAGCCATTAGTCTGACCTTGCGTCTATCTCTGTAGAGGGTACGAAATAAAAGCATTTGAGATCAAAGCAATCAGCACTAAATTTACCCAGCGCTAGCACTCGGTGGAGCCTGCTGATTTACAGCTGCTGAGCTCATAGCCAGGTTGTTTTGGTTCCCCGAGAGCCCTGGGCAGCTACAAAGCCCTCGTTGTCCTCCAGGGACACAAGCAGGCAGGAGGGGGCCGCTCCGAAAGGATGTTCTTTGGGGTTTGTTTATTGCCTTAAAAACAGGGACGGCTTTCTTGTCCAGGAGGAAGCGTCTACACCGCGCCGGGGGACGAGCAGATGCATCTCCCTCCGCAGGCACTCCCACGGGGGCGATGGCACCCGGAGCTGCCGTGCCCCCCTCCCGCAGCCCCTGCCCCGCTGCCTCCCACCACCCGCGCCCGGCTGCCGCAGAGCAAACGCGTGCACGGCAAAACCTGCTGGAGACACACCGTCACCAGTAAGGGAGAGCAGAAGGACCAAAGTCACTCACCAGGGACAGGGCATGGCAAACCCAGCCCTCTGCAGCCCCTGGCCTGCAAGCTGCAGCCCCCTCCGGCCCATGCCCCAGCCACTGGAGCCAGGCTGCCTATGTGTTTTTTTCTGAATGCATTTATTGCTTTTGGGACTAAGGCGCCAAGAGACAGGCAACGCTGCCAGTCAATTACCATCACTATTGATCACCTCCGCATCCAGTTTTCCGGGTCAGGACTGCGCTAATTTTGTCAGGGGCAGGCAAAAGGCCAGCGAACCGGGAAACCACAGCGCTCAGAGTGCCCCTGAGGCACAGCTACAGCTCAGCCAGGTCCAGAAATCCCAAACTCCTCCCAAATGCCCACGAGCCAGAGCCAGGTACGCCGCTCTCCTGCCTGGCCCACTGACCACTGCGCACCAGCCCCCCCATTAGCCCATCACAGTGGCTTGTAACAATTTCTGGCTAATGCCGCTGCAGAGGCCACAGAAATATTTGCCACAGGAAAGAGGATAGTTTGCTTTTCAGAATAAAAAAATCGGTCTTTCCACTTGCTAAGTGGAAAGATGGGAGGGCGGGTTAGGACACTGCAAAGTGAAGCTCGTGTAATAGCAGGAGACACACGGCTTGGACCTAAACGGTTTCAAGACTTCTCAAAAGCTGAAATCAGAAATAACCCTGCTTGCTAGAGACAGCTCTTTATCACAGGTTGCTTTGATTTTAATTTAATTTAATTGATCTTAATTTTAAACCATCTCCTGTTGACGCTGCCCCAGCTCTGAGCCTAGGGACCATACCAGGTCCCAGCTACCCAAAATCTCTGTCACAAATGCTGTGGTCCTGGCAAAGGTGCAGTGGCCAGCTGAGCCTCACAGGGTGGATCTCCTCCAGTCCTCCCTGCAAGTCCATCATCCAGCCATTCTCCCCGAAACATGGAAGTCTACCTTCCTACCACAGCCAGAACGCCATTCACCACCACACCACAGGCACCCAGCAGACACCCTCCCTTAGTGCCCCCACTGCTAGGGGGGGTGTCTTTTGGCTGTGCCCCTCCGTCCCGCCTGCCTCCCTCCCCACTTGACACCAGTGTGGGTTTTACTGGAAACACCTCCGCGCTCAGCCCTCTCTCGGCACCGAAATAGCTGTGGCCGGGCTGTGGCCGGGCATGCTGCTCTTGCAGGCAGCGCTTTCGTAACTCGGTTTGTGCTGGCTGCCTCCCTCCAGCATGACATCCACCCCTTCATGTTCCTCCTCACAGGCACTTATCTCCAGGGCAGCTATGGTGGAGTTTTTCACCCCGTGTTGGGCTGACACACAGCGTGCCACATGCAGGCGCAGTCCCTTTGGCCTCGCCCGGAGCATCCCCCTTTCCATCATCCATCCCGGGGCCAGGGTCTAGCCACCCATGACCCTGCAGCTCCCTCCCTAGACAGGCAGAGCCAGGAGACCAGTAGGCTTCAGCCAGGAAGGTGTGAGGCTTACACACCTCCCTCCCAAAAGACCACGAAGTTTCTGAATGCTCCTGGGGCTCAGCCTCCGCGGAGCAGCCGGCTCCGCACGCACCGACAGCCCCCGGGAGGGAGCACTCTGCAGCGGCTCCATGCCATCAGCCTCCTGAAGTATTATGGGGCCTTTTAGTTTCGAAGGAAACCACAAGCGCCTTTCTGCTTCAACCTCTCTTCTCACTCACTCAGCTGTAGCTGCAGACACAGTCCTTGCCCTCCCGTGCCCTCCGGTCCTCGCCCTGAGCCTGGGCACACAGGGACCCCCGAGGGAGCCACCAGTGCATGGTGGCATGGCATGGCACGGCGGGGACACTGGCACTGCGTGCACTCGCTCAGCAGCGCTGGAGGTGAAGTACTGAGTCACTCGGAGATGATGCCAGGCCAGTCACCCCACATGCGGCTGCGGAGGATGCCCAGCCTCGGCTCTTCCCACAAATGCAAGTGCCCAGCGGACGTGCAGCCAGGGGCATCCCATGGCGATGGGGTTTTGGAAAGCATGGCCATGACCTGCTGCATTTTTCCAGCTCTGTGGAGTTGCTCCCGGCACTGAGCAGACAGACAGACACAGGCACACACTGCTGATCTCAGCCTGCCGCTGCCAGAGCAATCCTGCTGCACGCACACGGCAGGTTTGCTGCACGTATGCAAACCGTAGGCAGCAACCTCCTTATTCAAATTCGGTAGCCGGTGGTACACACCTCTCTGGCTCCGAAAATAAACAGCCCTGCCCCACTGCTTTGCCTCGGTCTGTCTCCAGCGAGAAATCCTCTCACAGCAAAGCCTTCAGCAGCCTGAACACTCACTTCCCAACAGCCTCCGTGTCAGCACCGTGGTGGGTTGCTGGGGTTTTTTGGTGCTTGATAGGCATCATCTCACAGAAGCAAACATGCCCGAGCCGCACTAGCAGAATTCCCCAGAGATTATAGGGGGGATTTTATTCAAGGGCGATTCTGGTTTAATCTTGCAGCTGGGCTTACTATAAACTTTTGGACTGGAGCATGTATCAAGTAACTCCACCTGCCTACCGGATTACACTGGGATATTGTTATTAAAAAATGTTATTTTGACATTTATAATCAAACACGCAAGTTTAATGCTGAAGGATGGCAGAGGGCCAGTGCTGAGCAGCCACCGGGGGAGGACAGGCTCCCCCTGCCCGTGCCGGTGCGGGTCACCCCGGGCTGGGTGGCCCCTGCCCACCCCTGCCAGCACCCAGGTGTCCGGCGCGGGGATGCCCGCGTGGCTGGACACACCAGCCACCATTGCTCTGCCGATGCCAATGCCCTCCCCGCTCTGATGCTCCCCATCGCCGCTGTGCTGGGCACCCGTGCAGCAGCCAGCCCCCTGCCCTGCCCCAGCAGCCAGCACAGCGCCCGGAGCAAGGCCAGCCACGAGAGGGAAGGGAGCTGGTCTGTTATCCCTTACGCTGCTTTTTGCTCTTTCCCTCTGCTTTTTAAAATTCCAGATGAGGAAAGTAAATATTGGAAGGTTATCCTTTGCATCTCATGATCAGATCACAAGTTAGCATGTGACTCGGGAGGGAAAAACAAGCCTTTCCAGCAGATGTCAACTCAGCGAGTGAGCTCTGCTGACTGCTGTACCTTGATGTCTGCTGCCAAAGTCAATTCTCGGTGCATCCTTGAGGTAAAGTACCTCATGATTCATCACAATCTTAGCCTAATTAAAGAAAACTCAGATGACTTTCATTTTGGCTTTGCCTGTTTAGCAACTCTGAATGCAATGCGTACGTAAGGGTAAACAGCAGCCCCCAGCCGCTGTTTTGTAAACAGGCTCCAGCTTAGGAAGGGCCAGGGCAGGCTGGGAGCCACCCTGTAAGCCGTGTGCGGGGGGCACCGAGCGAAACCCCTCCCGCTGAGCAAAGGGACCAATCAAACAGGAGCCCAGGTAGCCACCCCGCTGGCCAACAGCCTGCAGAATGGCCTATAAGGTACTCTGAAGGCTGGGGGGGCACTGGCGAGCGGGGCCATGTCGCCCCGGGGGAGTGGGGAAGCATCTCTCCATAGGGGAGGGGGTCCGGTGGGAAGAAGCTCGCCTTCCCGCTTAAAGCACATCGGGCTTTGCCCATTCCCAGAGGGCTGGTGCCCGGGGGCTGCCCGTGCCCGGGGGCTGCCCGTGCCCCGGCCGTTCCCACCTGGGTACCGGTGCTTGCCCGCGCCCCGGCGCGGCTCAGCGAGCCGGTGATGTTGCGTCTGGCCACAGCGGCCCCACCGCGGCTGCTGTCACATGATGGGTCAGCAGTTCGTGGGAAGTCGCAGGCTGAAAGCTTGAAAAAAAATAAAAACAAGTGACTTTAGCCAGCTCCTTCTCCACAGGAAATAAAAATTGGAGCTGAGCTTTAGCAATTTGGGTTTGACCAGACTTATCTCGCCGGGGGCCCGGGGTGGGTTTGTCTCACCGAGCTCCTGACTGAGCTCCCAGCCATGAAACTTGGCAGGGAAAGGACTCGGAGAAGGGCAGGAGGGGCAGAGACGGGCAGGTGTGGGGGGCAAAGGGGGTTGCTGTAGCTCTCCTGGTGCCCCACAGTGGAACGACTCTGCATGGAGACAAAAGTCTCTCCCAAAGCCTCCCGTCCCCACGAGGCCGATGGGAAAGGCCAGCACAGCAAGTATTCCCACGGCTGCTGTCCTCCCGCCCCGGCTCGGCTGGCGGAGCCGATCCCGGCACACGGCACGCAGTGCAGCACGGACAGGCTTTTGCCCTTCCTTTGCCCAGGCTCCACGGACAATCGGGCAGCTATTTTTAAACCGGCTTTTTCTTTTCCCCTGCAGAGGCGCTTGAATGGCTTTCCCCTCGCACACGGAAGCGCAGGGAGCATGGACGTCGTTTCTCATTGTGATGGGAAAGGTTATCGGGTACAAAACAAAAGTGAAATCATCCGCTGGCATTCCTGGGACCAAAATAGCCACCTGCTCTCCAGCACTGACGTTATCGCAGAGGAAGGAAGGCTCCGGATACAGGCAGTCCCACTCCAGGGCTCACGTACCGGCCCTGCAGCGAGCCAGCACCCTGGCTGGCTGTGAGCAAAAGCGAAATGAGGCATCCTTGCCATGACAGACGAAAGGTAACTTGGAGGGTCAGGTCCCAAAGTTGCCATCACTCCCAAACAGCCACAGAACCTCACACGAGCATCGCTCCAGCAACAGCCTGGCAAAAGAGCTCATCTGTCTCATGTTAATGTTCAGGGCTAGAGACCTCCTGGGGACAGCAGGGGTGTGGGGAGAGCCGTGGCAGATGGTCATGCCTAACAGGGGGATCTGTGCGCTGCCGGCCCCCGCTCCCGGCAGCCTGCCTGCCCGTCCGGCTGTGCCCGGCTCCCCAGCAGCGGAGCTGGGGCTGCGCAGGGTCATGGTGAACTGCAAAGGCAAGGCTTGGCTCTCAGCCCGCTACAAGCATCATTGCTATTGGACTTATCTGGGGGAGTTTGGGTTGCTTTTTTTCTTTCTCTTGCACAAATGGATTAAATCCAAGAAACAGCATCACTGCAAAGCCAGGCACATTGATCAGGCCTGTCCCAACAGAGCCGCTTAGGTGTTTCTCAGCTGAAATTTGTCAGGAAACACTGGTTTGCTGAAAGCAGCGCTTGCCGCCAGCCCGCAGGCCTGTGTGCTCCAAGAGAACTCTGGTGCGGGGGTGCCCAGCAGCACCCCGAGCCGGCAGCACCTCCCCATACCACCAAAGCGCTGCACCCTCTGGTCCCCTCCTTGCCTCGTGCTCCTTTTGCAGCCTCTCCGGTCGGGTCCTCTGCAAGAAATAGCAAGGGAGCACCCAGCTCCAGGGCATCCCCACTGCCAGCTGCTTCCCAGGAATCTCCTACGCCTCCTGTTGCAGGAAACACAACCACTGGAGAGTCCTTGTTTCAATTTCTCTTCTCAAGGCAGGAGTGTGCAGACGCAGCGTGGAGCTCCAGGCTGGCCATCCCTGTCCCTGGGGTGGTCCCCGTGGGAACCATTTCTAGCAGCACTTGGAGGAGAGGAGCCGGGGAGGGGGGACCGCAGGGAGGCTCCAACACCCCCGATCAGTTGCTGCTCACAGTCCTGCTCACCATCTACAACTAAGACAAAAACCTGGATAAAGGCTGCAGGGCCAGGCTGGGAGGGCTGCGGGGTGCTTTGCAGATGGAGAAGGCAGGGGGACCCAAAAGATCCTGCGGAGCCCAGTGGCGATGGAGTGGCTGGCAGCTGGCACACCAGAGCTATGGCACTGGCCTGGACGAGGGAAGAGCGGGATCTGGGGAACCCTTCGGTACTGAGCACCCTTCTGTGATGCCCTCAGCATATCCCAGCCTGGAAGAGAAGCTCATGTACTGGGCATCTGGGCTGAAGAGGTAAACCTCCCGCAAAGCAGAGACTGCACTGCGTAAACGTCTCCCCATGAGACGCTCGCCAGGGGCGAGGGGTGAGTTGTGGCAGTGCTGAAGCCGAGAGCCAAGGAACATCAGAAGTGGGCGTAAATTTTACTTCCCCCAAACACACAGTAAAACACCAAAATTGTCCAAGGCATTTTCAAAACAAGTCGACTGCTCCACTGCCTGCCAAACCCGGATTGTTTGCAGAGATTGAAGACTCTTCTTCATTTGAATTGCAGTAATGAACTAATACTGTAAGTGCCTCCAGCTGCCAGCAGCTGGCTCAGACTTAATTGCACCCAGGAGCTGCGGAGCCGCCCAGCCCAGCCCAGCCCAGCCCGGGCAGCAGGGGCAGCCCACAGGCACCGCAAATGTCCCTTCATGGAACACCCAGCAGGTCAGGGAATGTGAACCAGTGCTGCCCACATCGCTCCAGCTGGGATGGCAGGGCAGCCAGCGCGGGCCTGGCATGGCTTTCCTGGCTTTGTTGATGGGCACAGCTTTATCACTGCTAAAACACCGTTTGTTTGTTGCTGTGACTTCCCTCCCCGCCGCCACCTTAAATGTCAACTTGAAAAGAAAAATTCGGGAAAGGTCACTTACCAGTGAGACTGGCACAACTCCAGTCACTTGGATAAACACGTGTAGGGTCAGCTGCTGCGAGAGGGGATTTTAAACCAGTTATTTACCTGGTTGAACAAGAGTTGTGTTTCTGCAGGAGGGTGAGACTTTATGTACCTTGCAGGAGGCAATCAATCTCCTTAACACCCACCTATCCGCCCCCAGGATCGTTAACCCTGTGGGACACCCAGGCAGAGAAGATGCTTCACTCAGGATGCCCAGTTCCCTGTTCTAAGGGAATAGATGCCATGGATCACTGCTCCCCAGCAGCCCCACTGGCCCCCTTCCCCAGGCACCTGCTGGGGCTGCCCCACGCCCCTGCATGGCACCGGGCTGGCCACACCTGGGTCTTCAAGCCAGTCGAGTCACTAATACTTGGCTGGAAGCATCGAGACCCCGTCGGCGAGGAGCAGCATTCCATGTACATAGATGTGTGCAGGGTGGATCCAGAGTCTGCTGTGTCAGGTCCCGTTCTTACCAGCGGCATGAGCAGAGACCTGCTGCTCTCCTCAGCTTCCCCAGGTGAACAAAAAGGATAACTGGGACATCCCATGGATAAAACGACGCCTGTTTAAAAGACTAGCAGAATGAGATGGGGTTTTCACTACCCCCAGCTAAGGTGGGGGACTGGAAGGCGAGAGCCGGACACTGCGGCAGTGAACTGAGCTTTCCCTCACTGCCATTCCAAGGATGCTTCAGCATCCAGCAAACACCACGCCAAGCCTGGCAAAGAGCACCCAGAACAGAAACCCTTCCCCTGGCACCCCTCACCTCCCAGGCGGTGCCCAGTCGCTTTCAGCACGTGTTTGAGCATGCCCAGCACTCACAGCCCTCCTGCCCCTGCAAGCTGGTGGCAGTCTGCCCCTTGATTAGCAGGTACCCATCAAATCTGGTGACTGCCTCTGCTGACAGCCACAGAACGGGGCAGGAGTTTGCCCACTGACCCACGGCGTGGGGAAGGCTTGGCAGCCCCAAGCACGCCCGCTGTTCTCTTCAGGGAACCTGGGCAGTGTAGGTGGGGAGGAACCGCAGAGGGTTTCCCGCAAGGTCTCACCAAACACCATGACATGCCACTCGCCTGCACGCAGCGGAGCAGCCGGCATTCCCAGCAGCTCTAACTGCTCCCCTCTGCCCAAGCCCTGTTTCAGGGCCAGCAGGGCATGGCTGGCATCCTGATAACTACGGCTCCTTCAGAAAAATTCCCAGCTACCAGAGGTGCAGGTGGTGAGGGGCTGCTTTCACAAAAAGGTCAGCAGGCACGTCGATAAGGAGCAGCCCCTACAGATGCTCATGATGCCCTTTAGCTCTACTTGCTGCTGCCACTCTAGATCTCAGCAGGTATTTTCGTCTCTCACCTGGTGTGTTTCTACCCCACCACTGAATTAGCCAGCTGCAGCCAAGTCAAGGATTTCACTAACATAATAAACCTTTTTCCACTTGCCTTCCTTGTTCCAGCATTCAAGCCCATGGCTTCTCAGCAAGGGAAACTTCAGAACTGTGTTAAACAAGGGAAACTTCAGAATTGTGTTAAACAAAACCCATGTATTTCTGCCCTTCTTTATAACCAACATGCTTGCTTATGACTTGCACAGAGCATTCCGCAGCTCGCCAGCACCCAAACCAGCAAACTAGGACCAGAGCGGTTCCCACCACTCCACCAGCTGGACAAATCTGGTGCCAGATGGGCCTCCAAGCCACTGCCACCAGCCGGACACACCTGGCTGCTCCCAGTCCCTAGACACACGCCTCCTCCATTCCCTCAGCATCCTCTCACTGCCCCGTGTGCATCCCATGCCCAACGCTTTGCACTGGCCTGGGTGAGAGCATCACCATCGCAAGCTGGGAAGGTTGGAGTCAGCCCAGGGGGCCGGCACGAGCCCCGCAGTGGGCAGGGAATGGCTTTGCAGGTGCCTGCTTCACGGCCACCCCCTGCGGCCACGATGGCCGAGCGGTTTCCCGGCGGCAGACCCAGTTCAGCCCATCGGCAGACCCAGTTCAGCCCATCGGCAGAGGGTGCACGCTGAGCCGGACCAAGGTACTGTGGTGTAAGCGTTCTTTCCGCAGCAAAAAGGGCTCTGGCTGCGATCAAATTTCCCTCTGTTGACAGTAGCTGTGCTTACTCCTAAATAAAAGCTGAGCACGCAGCCTCATTCGGGACAGCTAGGAGGCTGCGGGCATCTGAAGGCTTACGGTGACCTTGGAAGGAGACCAGCGCCGGCCAGGGACCCCACGCCAGCCCCATCCAGACCAAGCAACGCTGCTCGAACCTGACGACTCCCGTCACTGCGCGCAACGAACAGTTTTACGGTCCCCGGCAGCCACGCAAGGGTACCACAGCGGTGCAAGGTCAAAGGCATAAGGTCTCTGCACAGGGGGAAACCACCACCGCGAGGCTTTCAGAAGTTCAGCTAGACAGAACTGTCAGCAGCAGGGAAAAGGGCAGCTGTTGGTCCTGCCAGTAAAAACAAAAAAGGAGAAATCAGCCCACCACCGCTTCCGATCGGATGTGACAGCTCTGTCTGAGGTCCTCGGCAAACCCAGCCTGTGTTGCAAGCGCAGCAAGAGACCCAGGAGCTCCCAACGAGGGGAAGTGGAGAGCCCCGGCTCCAGGGGTGCGGGAGGGGGACCCCCGGAAAGCCGCCCCCGCTTCTGCTCTTCCCCACAGCCTGCACTACGCCTCGGGAAGGAGCCCAGGTCCCGGTTCCGTGCGTGTTGCGGCCCCATTAATGCTGTCCCAGCCTGGCAGCCCTCCCCGAGCCAGGGGTGGGTTTCTTGAAGAAAACCCGAGACAGTTTCCTATGGCTAGGGAAGGGAAGAGTAGGCGCCAGGCAGCCCGCTCCCAAACACAGCACAGCGTTCCCAGCCGGCCCCGCACGCCTCTGGAAATCTCTGGAAATCACGCAGTTTTTGTGGAATTCAGTCACTTCAAAAAAACAACAAACCAAAAACAACAGAAAGCCCTTCCACAGGCTTGCAGCAATATTTTGTCTGTAAATAATCTAGAGAGCAAGGTCACATTCCCAAGTGGAAGCGGAGCGGGGCGGGCAGGGGCGGCGGGGCCGGGGGGCAGCAGAAACACGGGGGCTGGGGGACGGGGCAGAGCAGAAAGGGGCTCTGGGGGTAAGAGGCGAGAAGGGCTTCACCTTTCTTTCGCCGGCTGTCCCTGAGGCAGGGACAGGCAACACCTCCATCCCCGCGGGCGCCGGCAGGACGGCGTGCCGTGCCGGGGGAGCGGAGGCCATCCTGCCCGGGCTCTCCCTGCAGGCACGGGCCCAGCCCGCTGCTGGCCCCACTCATGCCAGAGGCGTGGAAGTCCGTGCTTTTCTGGATCGCTGCTGGCCGGTGGCAGTGCCGGCGGCCGCCAGCCAGACCAGGGCGCCCGGCTTCGCCCTGCCGAGGGGCAGCTCCGCCACAGGCAGATGCAAAGTTCTCCTGGCCCGGCCGTGCCAGCTCCGGCAGTTCAAAGCCTTCCGCCGGCAGCCGGGGCAGCGGGAGCACCATGGGAAACCACCCACGGCCCTGGATCAAATACAGAGCAGATGGCAGAACAAACAGCACCGGGATTTCTGTTTCACATAATCTTTCGCTCTACTCGCTCCCACGTTTAACCTTTTCCTCCCATGGAGGGGACCTTCCTTTGGAAAAAGCGACCGGGAACGCTGGAAGGGTTTCGGAGCGGCAGGTGGTGTTCTGCTCTGAACATCACCAGGGGCAATACACAAGATCACAGAAGAATTTTTTTTTTTCTTTTAAAAGACTTAGGCTAGTTTTGTGCTATTTCATGCCCTTTTCCAAAGACTTTATGAGAAATTAATTTTTTTTTTCTTTTTGTAGAGCAGGGGAAGGGCAACACTGCTATGGCAGATGGGACCACCAGCCAGGCTACTGCAGGTACACGTTCTTCAGGGCACCTAAGGGCCGGGGTGGGGGGGGAAAGAAAAAAAAGAAAAAAACATTAAACCCCTGCACATATTTTACAGACTTCTGACATGCCGGAAAGCTCAGGGGTTTCTGTGGAGTTTGGGGATGGAAACCACTTACAGACCGGCCGACCCCGCAGGGCCAGGTCCCACCCGCAGCAGGCAGCAGCTGTGCCACAGCCCCGTGCCCTGCCCCAGAGGGCACTGTCCCAGCCCAGCGGTGCCGCCCCGTCGGGAGACGGGATCAGGCACAGCCCGGGCAGGGATCCAGCCCTCCTCGGCAGGGCTGGCACCTTGCTGGACCATGTCCCACGCGCTGCTTGAAAATGCCGCCATCCAGTTTGGGTAGAAAACGCTCAAGGAACCACATCATTTGCGGGCTCCCAGTATACTTAGGCTCAACACTTAAAGCTTGTCTGTATCGCAGCACCCACCGTGCGGGTGCTGGCACCAGGAAACGAGCGGTTGCCCTGCATGTCAAGTACCATCAGCTCTCGGCTGCCGCTGGTCTCGTCACGACCATTTTACAAGGTTATTTTACACCCGACCAGTGGAATTCATTCTTGCTCATGCACTGTAATCACTAGAAAGTTATCTAACCACCTCCACCCAGCACAACACCCATATGATCGCTCCTTCACTCCCTCCTGCTCGGCATCAAGAGGCGGCGTGGCCGTGCCACCGGGATGCTCCCAGCAGGCCGGCTGCTGGCACTCAGGGAGCACATCCTCTGTCTCCGGAGAGGTGGGAAAGCCCTGGGCCAGCCAGGGCACAAAGCAGCTGCCTCCAGCCGCAGGGTCCAGCCTACGTGCCAGAGGTCGGGCGCTGAGTGAGCTGTGCTGGCAGCTCCCAGAGAGACAGGGGTTAGCGCTGCCCGTCCTGCCCTGACTCCTCACCAGAGCCACGCGGACCTGCCTGTATTTTAGGGGTTTCCAACGGGCTCATGACAAAGTTTCATGATTAACTCTTAGAAATTAACTACAACAGCCTGGGATTCTTCTGAAGATGCTAACAGCTACAAGGAAGAAGCCAACCAGCCTGTTAGCTCAGCACACTACAGACAAAGCTTTCTCTCTAGCACTTTGACGAAGCCCAAGCACTTTTGCGCTTTTACTATTACGCATTGCAAACTAGAAGTGCCAGCAGGAGCTCCTGGCTTTGGCGTCAGGCTGCAGAGCAGGCTGCCCATAGCACAGCTCCAGCTCCAGGTGCTCCCCCAGGTGCCAATGCAGCGTGGACAGCTTCCCCAGTGGGTCAGAATGAACCCAGCCATCACTCCCCACAGACCCTGCTGGGTATAAGCCACATCTTGATTTTAAAAAAAGAAGGGAAAAAAACCCAAAAGAGACAGTATCCAAAAGCTGTAAGCAGGGTGTGGGGTTCCTGCTGTTACTCACCATGTGCTGAGCTGTTCAGAGACTAACAAAAGAGCAGGTTGGGTCAAACACAGGAACTCCCTCGAGTGAACTGTTGTCACAGGTCAGAATCATTAAAGAGATTAAATCCAGAGAGCACAAACTCTGCAGTGCCTACAGTGGCTCTCGGCAGACGGGCTTTTCTAATTCCCTGCACTGCGGTGTCTCTTACTACAGGACATCCTGGATCCCAATCCCCCGATAGCCAGCATGGTCCCCCACTGAATTAAACCAGCCATTTAAAAAGGTTTAATTCTTAACTAACAGGAACATGTAACACACGTCAGCTCTGACACAAAATGGGTGCACATCCAGAAACCATGCGATTGCCAATTGGCGAGTATCAGTTACAGGCTGTGGTGCTAGAAAGTTCTCGCAGGCTGGGCAGAAACAAACGGCCTGTTTGAAAGGAGCCCACAAAGAAAGCCAGGTCCTATCTTCCTCGTCTCATTTGAATAAAATAGACCAAGCCCAGGCAGAGAAAAAAACCAACGAAACAACCTTGTTAGCTCAGCACAGAGCTGATTTTTAAACTTCCTACATTTGACTTCAAGTACATCAGGATTGTGCCTTGTTATTTAACTCTGTTCTCATTTAAGAACTTCAGTTTGTGACAGGATTATTGTTAAAAGTTTGAAGGTAACATCCTGAAGTGCCCCCGATAACAGCAGTGCTGATGGAGGAATGACACTGACTCTTTCTGAACCGCACAGTGCGGCGTTTCCCCGCGGCGCCCGCTCTCCCCGCACCGCATCGCCTCCCTGCAAGGACCACCCGGCGCGAATCCGGTCCAGAACCAGCCAGAGAAACAGAAGTGAAACCCAGCAGTTTGCTTTCCTTATCCAAACTGAATGAGCACAAGAAGTGAAATTAGGTGAATAAATGCCACGCTCTTGATCTTTTTTCTTTCCAGCGATTCTCTGCGGAGGGTCCTGGCTGCCCAATTAGTAAGTCAGTTGTATCAGGGCTCTCCCGTCCTGCCCGGGCACAGGTACCACGCTGCACCCCCTCGCGATGGCAGCACGCGTGGGCAGAAAAGGACGCGGCACCAGCACCAATTCCTGCAGTGAGACATGCCAGACCAGATTTTTTGCATACCACAGCAAAGCAGCTCACAAACTGCCATATAACACCATTCTGCAACTCACGTTTTTCGAGCTCTAACAGCGTCTCACTTTTTCCAAGTCAAAAAGAAACCCACTGGCTAGTTCAACGCTCTTGAGAAGCCTGATGAATAGATTTCTTTTTGCTTTAATGAGAAGGCAGCTGGGCTCCCGCAACAGCGCTGCAGCCTGTGCCTGTGGTTACAATGGATGCCCCTTCAGAAGGGAGCTGCGTGGGGAGCAGGTGCAGCCCCAGCAGATAACGTTAACGGCTCCAGCCGGACCATTGCGGACACCGCTGGGAGCTGGGAACGCCGCCTTCCCCGCCACGCAGCCCTGGCAAAGGCCTCCGCGCTCAGCGGCGGCGCGAGCAGCCGGGTGATGGACGCAGCCCAGCCAGCACCGCCGCTGCCCTCCGGGGTGGGGGGCCCGAGGCGTGCGCCACCCCCTCTGCAGCCAGAGCTCCAGCAGAG
>JAVJGI010000063.1:16852770-16876899 GCA_035590275.1 Ibycter americanus
GGGGCTGCAGCACCGGCGCGCGGCCGGTGCCCCCGCAGGGGCTGCGGCATCCGCTTGTCGATGGGCGCGGGCAAAATGCAGGATTAGACCTCGGCGGTGCGAGGGCTGGGCCCTTCGGCGCTGCTGCTGTGAAGCAAAATGGCTGAGAAGGCCATCGGCACAGCACCCCGCGACACCGCTGCCCGACGCATCCCTGCATCCCACTGCCAGCGCCATCGGCTGCCACCGGCTCCCGTAAATGCCACCCTGAGCTGCACGGGGCCCCGCTTCACAGGCGAGGGCCAGGCGATGGCCCAGCGCAAAGCGTGGCCTGACGGCACCGTCACCACACCAGTGCTGCCACCGCTGCCAGGGACGGGGTCACGCTCCCGCCTCGCGTCGCACAACGGGCTCAAGGTGCCCAACGTGCCGGCACGGGACCACGCGGCTCCACTGCCTCGCTGGAGTGTCAGCTCTCCATCTCCATTTTACGTCCCCATTAGAACATCTAAAAATAGATGGCTGGAGTAAATCCTATTGCAACTTCTCAGATCGCTATCGAGAATTGGCCAGATCTCTTAGAGTCATTCCTGAGGCAAACTTAGCTTTACATCCCCATATTTGGCTTTTGTTTTGTTTTCCAGCGGGGAAATCCAGTCTGTGTTTATGTGCTGGAGCAGTAGCTGGACTGATATCTTTACTTCTCACCAGTGCTTTACACACATGCTTTTTTAACTAGTTTTTCTTACGATTGTTAATCCTGGAGCAGGAATTTCCTATTGCATTCCTCACAGCAGGAGAGCAAGAGGGAGAGGCTGCTCTTTTTCTAGCAGTATCCTTTTCCACCCTTCCTGTTTATATAGCATTTTTGTTTAACAGGACGAAGCTGTCTGATAGTGACTTTGCCCCAGCTATAGCTCCCTCGCACTCCATACGTTTAACGTGGTTATAGCCCGCTTGCGCAGCCTTTCAGGGCTGCTTTTCCTTCGCCTCCTGGCCGGAGCTGCGGACCGGGTCAGGAAGGTAGGGCCAGTGCTGGGGTCCTGGGATGTGATGCTGCTGCTTCGCTGCTGCACCCGGAGCTGCACGGCTGTTCTCCGAGGCTGGGACACACTGGGGAAAGGATGAGATACAGGTTAAAACCTCTGCAGCAAAGGCACAGAGGTGTTTCCACGACACAAATAGCTTGACAGACCAAAGAGGGGAGGAGGGGGGTGTGCCTCCCAACGCTGGGTTTTCCAAAGCCTCCCTGGCCAGCCTTTAGTGGGTCAGAAATACAATGGATACTTCAGCGCCCTGTTCCTCTATCTTCATTTCTCTGATGGGAAGTTGAGGCCCACCCTGGCCCATGGCTTTCACCATTACCTCTAGCAACAAAAAGGTGATTTTCTCAGGTGCCAAGTCCACGCGGCCCAACTTATGAGTCCACCGGCAGTGGCCCTGGAGTGCAGGAACCACGAGATTTCTCCCTGCAAGAACAGAAGTGCAAGATGCGGCGTCAGCCTCATTCTCACTGGAACTGCTGATGGTTTGGGCACTGATGTCACTCAGAACAAGCTGGCTCAGCACTTTCCCCAGCCCCTCGGAGGAAAGGAAATGAAACAATGTGCCTCAGTTAAGGAGGTGCTTTTTCAGTGTCCAAACTGAGCACTTTCACCAACCACCTTCATTCTGACCACAAAGCCTACCCTAAAGCGGAGAGGACAGCTGACCCCACCACAGTTCTCCTCTACTGATAAGGCATGAGGCTGAATTGCTGCCTCTCAAGGCAATCTGCAAATCTGTTTTACCCAAAGAGTGACAGCCTGAGCCTCAGCAGTGTTTCGGTGCCCAGCTTTCACTGGTGTCTCACTGCAAGGCGAGGAGAATCCCACGCTCCCACAAAACACATACTCCACATTTCCCAGTGTGTTCCTGGGTATGGTGATCAGGATCTGGAAAGAAAACATCACATTAGCTGTGATCCTTCTGAGCAGGAAAACGCAACCTGAACGCCGAAGGAGCTCAGATGGAGTTTCAGGACTGCTCGGTCTCAGTTGCTGTGGCTCACCTTGGGTATTTCCATAAGATATTCCAGCAGGAATTTTCTGGTAGATCTGGATTTTGCCCTAGATTTTTGCAAGACAAATGATCTGAGAAACTGTGTGGTACAAAAAGTAAATGCCAAAACCCCAGAAAATACAGCTACCATTACAAGTAGCTAACTGATGGGAAAAACTACTGTATCATGTTCTCAATATGTAAAATACAATTTATTGTATTTAGGCCATTCATAAGTATCAACACAATGTAGTATGTTTGAAACAAATATCTTACCAATAAATACCATCTCGACATTAACATTAATCCTTTGATCAAGTGTGTACAGTGTATTGACTCAATATTGCACAGTGAGCTCTACACGACATTTCCACAGTGCATTCAGTTTGTTACAGGGATAGTTTGCCACAAATATTGCAAAGCATCAGAATTTACTTTTCCAAGTGAAAACAGCTTAACTATTTCATTAGGGACGGAAGGCTGACACAAATGTCAGTGTCCTCGGTCAGCTGGTTATGGATTCATGGAACCTAATGTTTTCATGAATGAGGAGAGACTGTTTCTAACACAATTTGTTTCTAACACAAGAAGCGTAAAAAAATCCCACTTCCAAATAGAACGAGGATATTATCACCAAACTTATGCAAACAGCTGACTCCAGTGATCACTGAGCTTGTAATCAAGCTCACTCCAGTAAGCTTGTTTTCTCTTACTTCAATCTACATCTTTGATCTTTTCAGAGATGTCTCTCACCACCTGGATTTCAAAAGCCAGGCCATGCAAGCCCCCAGCATTACACCAGCACTTTGCTTCCTACATGCTCCTGCTCAGGTTAGACTCAGTACCTGTCAGTACGAGCAGAGGTGACACACATTAGTCTCAATAGTTTTCAATGCATAAATGCAGATATAATTTCCCAATTTCTACAACTAACTGTATCTCATCTTTACCCGACTAAATCTTAATTCTGCAGCATCAGCTCCGCACAGGGGTAGTGCTGCCGGTTTGTGTTGCGTTACCACGCTCACACAGAGGGCCGGGTGCTGCCAGCCATGTGGCCAGCTCTGCTGCTTCCCTGAAACCCGGCGGCTCCGGGATCCGAGGGGCTCGTGTGCTCTGGTGAGCACGGTCTCAAATGCCGGCAGGACCGTGGCTCACAGCAAGTTTTCAACAACTCACTGTTGCTCCTTCTCAGGTCCAGCTACGACAAACCTGTGTCCACACCGGTGGGAGATTACTGTTGGAGTAAGGACTCTACGGTTTGGCTTGTAAGGTTTGACCCGCATTTGCATGAACTTACACTGCTTTGACATTGCAGAAGGACCTTAAAATGGGCACGTACTGCCTTAGTGCACATTTAAGCAACACTGCCCTTCTCAAGTGTTATGAACTGCTCAAAATGCAAATAAGACTCATGATCATAGAATGACTATGACCGACTTGGAAAAGATTTGACTGTCAGTATAATGGTGCTTAGCGTGTAGTATCCCTTAGTGCTTAGCATGTAGTATTCCTTTAAGTAAAAGAAAATTCACTCACCAAGTGATACAATTAAAAATTTCTAAGAAACTACTGGTTAAGTATTACCTCATGATTATGTAAATCATGTTTATAATCCCTCCTCTTTGCAATTTATCAGTTTGTATCTATTTAGATTCTTCATATTCAGGTAACAAGAGATGAAATACTTATTTCTATCTAAAAAGACAGTAGGAAAAAACAGGGATTGAAAGGTTTCCTCTTCTGTACAAAAAATATGTTTTTATGACAACAGCCAGTACCTTCACAGTAGGTCCTTTGCTCTTCTACAGACTACCAAGGTTCAGTCATCCATAACGCCATCATCAAGTATCAGAACTGGTTTTCTTTCCACTTTTCAACACCAAAATTCAATGCACTACCACGGAATGTTTCCAAAGTTTTATGCTACATCCTGATAAAATCAGGAATATTTTTTCTTACTTTTTTTTAACTTTAAAAATTAACTCAATTCATGCAAATAAATACATAATGTGCACTGAAATACTCAATTTTATGATACAGATGACTTCAGAGGAAAGTCCCTTTATAATTATCTAGTCCTAATAAAAGAAGATACCTTCAAAACAGAATTAAAAACATTTCATTTTACTACAAGTTGACATTTGCTATGTGTTCAAGCAGATTACATTTTCTACCTAGCTGCGTTAATCTGTGGGTTCAGTGTCACTCTTTTGTAGCGTAGCAAATATTTGATTTTGAGGGGTGGCTTTTTTGATGCAGTTTTTGTAGTCCAGGGTTTCAGTCTCCATTTGATTCTGCACACAGGATCTCAGGTCAAGCCCAGATCTGCAGAGAGAGAGTTGAACAATCGTTTATGACACTGACTATTCTTTTAAACATTTAATTAAAATTTGGCAAGGCAGTCAGATCAGCGGCACAGAGTATCAGCAGCAATGATTTCATTTAACCCATAAGTTTAAAACTTAACAGTTCTGCTAGCACTTTGTGGGGATTTTTTTAATTTGAATTTTCTGTTCATGTTTTACACTGCGGTTTTATATCCTTGTTAGTCTGTCTAGCGTCAATTTTCCTGTTACAACCCTTTCCCCTCATCCCCTTTTTTTAAATAATCAAAGAAAGAAAGAAGTCACAGTAGGTGTTCCCAGCACTTACTCGGAGGGTGTGGTCCCAGGAGCCCGAGCAGAACGCCGTCCCGTCGGGAGAGACCCGCAAAGTGCTGACACGATTTTCATGTCCAAACAGAATGGATACACGGGACCCTTTCAGCACGTCCCAGACATTTATGGTGTAATCATTATAGCCTGCAAACAGTAGGCGACCTACAAAGAGAATCAGATTTTTACAAAGCAAGGTCTTAAGCAGGTAACACATCTTGACCGCAGCAGGGGCCATCCGCAGGGCATCCATCACCCGCTGAGCCACAGCCCGGCTTTCCCGCGCCTCCCTCTGCACCAGCGAGCCCTGACCACTGCTTCCCTGGGCTAGCTGTGCCCCTGTGAGACATGCCCGCTCCACTGCTGAGCTACCCATACTAAATGCTGAACCAATTAAAATTTATTAGTCAAAAATGTAGTTAAAATTGAGTTAAATTATATAGAACCTGTTCAGTCGTTAGAGATGGGGGATGACTCCAAGTCACGACAGACTGAAGAGCATTTCAACAGCTAACGCAGGGTAATAATATTTTGCTCAGACTTTACGCAAGAAGTTGAATACAAATGGTGGAATGATTAGTAGACAATTTGCTAAGTGATTCATTGTCCCCAACGGGACAAGCTGTGGTGCTTGTGACCATGACAGAGACATTTGCCTCTGTCCCAGGGGGAGGGCAGCTCACCACCCACTCATCCCCATGCAGGGTCACTGGAGGAGCTCCGCATTTCTGCCGGGGCAGGAGAGAGAGAAGACTTGACCTCCTGTCCCTGGGTCTATGATGTTTCTGCCTTCATGCTCCTCTAACATACTTTTACTATCTATCAATCATTTATTATCCTTTTAAAAACTATTTATGTAAGTGCACTTAATAGTCTAGTTACATTTCATGTTTCCTTTGAAATGTTTTTAATCATTATTGTGAAATTCTAGCCCAGCTGTAGTTAATGGCAAAATATTTCCTGCCTTCAGTAGGGCCAGGAAAATACTTCTCATTGCTACAACGAAGCAGTAGCCAGCTAGGTTATTTAAAGAGTAATTATTTTTACAGATGCAAAAAAAGGCTTCCATGCATTAAATGTTTCTTTTGGTACTCAGTATTATTTTTAATAACAAATCCTTTATCAAATGAAACTGGCAAGATTTTACAGTTCCCCTCAAATCCCAACACTAAGATAGCCCCCAAAGTCAGGTCTCACCACTGAGAGAGAAGTCCACACTGGATGCTCCAAAAATGATGCTCTCTTTGGAATAAATTGCTACTTCTCGGTCTGCACGAAGGTCATATAAACGACACTAGGATTAAAGCAAAACCAACACACATGCCTCAGTAAAGGCTGGAGTCAACAGCTACTATATTTCATTGAAAAAATGGGAGTGGGAAGGACCACAGCCTAACTGGCATCATGGGAAGCGGCTGCTTGGCTTCTTTCCTCCTGCTATTTCTGCCCGCTGTAATGGGGATGACTCTGGAGTCTGACAGGGATCTAAGCAACACAAGGCTGTTTTGTACAAATCGAGTGAAGAACTTGCTTTTCCAAACCACTTCTCCAAGCCTCCTGCCTGCCCTCCTATAAAGAGATGAGCAGCAGGCTTTGCACTGTGGCTACCCACTGGAAATCCCACCGCCCTTTTGCTTCCCTACTGTGCTTTCCTACGGATTAGGGCATCCTGCTGCTGGGGAGCTGCATGGGGAGGGAGTCTCTAAAGACAGCAGTTTAGCCACAGCACGAGTCTGGGAGGCACAGGATGAAATCTCTAGTCACCTTTGAGAACACGGGCCACGAGGCACGGTGCTCAGTCCCTGGGCGCAGGGGAGCCTAGCTGGTAGCCCTTGCTCCAAGTAAGACAGGACAGCAAACAGCCCCTGCCCTTCTGCGAGGCCTCTCTGCCTCAAAAAACTATGTGAAAACAATTCAAGAGAAACAATACATTTTTGTACAGATCTTTGGTTTTCTTTTCTCATGGAAAATCCCCAATCACCTCTCCAACGTGCACTGCCTGGTTTTATCATTTGCCAGCATACTTCGGCTTGTTTAACATGGAAATAATGTATGGACAGACCAGACTTCATTGCCATGCAGAAAGGCAGTCTGTTAGCCCCGAAATCTAACTGCACTTCTGAAACTGTCTGAACTGAAAACCCTCCTAAGTTAAGTTTAAGCAAACGGTGGCCTGATGAATTTGCTAATATTAAGACTTTACTAATGAAAAATGGCTGGTGTTCCAGGCGGCACATCAAGGAGAGGCTGTTTCGTTAGCAGGGCGGTGGGGAGCTGCCAGGCTCAGGTCTCCCAGCGCTCCACGCTGATGTATAATTCCACCAGACTGTTCTGACAGAGAATTGAGGTCACCGCAGGTGACAGTGCTGCCATGTGAGCGTGTTTTTATGGTTTCCCTCCAGACCGTCAGGATCATCTGTTCCTTGAAATCCCTAAGTATATAGATCAGGTCAAAGATACCCGTCAGTGTATCAGTCCGCAACACTGAAGACACCAACCTCTTCATTTAAAGAATGAAGTAGATGAAAACCGCCAAAACCTCTCAAAAGTGCAGAGACGGAATTTCCCATTCTCCTGTTCAAGCCGGGGGTGTCAGGAACAGTTAAGAGAGGAAAAACCCCATCAAACAAATTAATAAGCACAGGAGCCCAGAGCCCATGGGGCCGGGCATAAAAAGCAAGTGTTCTCATGGGAATTTAATGATGGACAATTTCTCCATCTCACTCTGTCAGCATCTCAAGTGCTCACAGCACTGCATCTGAATAGGCTTACCACAGAGCTAGAGGTATTAATTTATAATCGCAGCTTTTAAGACCTAAAAGCAGTGTACACTCTCTCCAGAAGAGCCTTGGAAGGTCTCCACACCCAGTGAAGACAAAGGGAATGTTTCTATTGAGTTTAGCTGGTATTGGAGCAGAGTCAAAACATGCTCTGAGGGCAGAGTACTTTAGAAAGAATCTTCACCCTCATGCAACTTGGTGTGATGTTTGAATAAACAGGAGGAACAAGGTGCCAGGTGCCTCCCAAACGTCTGCTCTCGAGCTGCACTTCACTGCCAGCTCGGTCCCTGCAGGGCTGTGGTACAGCAGAGCCTGGTCCCCCATGGGGACCTGCCAGCTGCAGCAAGAGCCACCAGCATCACGCAGGGGCCCAAAGGCACCAGGAGGTAAGTGGCACTTTGCATACAATGTGCTGACCAAAATCAGCCATCAATGTCAATACATACTGCGCCCCTCCTAGCAGCTTGCTCATAGATAAGAAAGATCCAGTAAGAGCTTTTGTATCATCTAGGATGTGGTGACTCATCACAGCAAGGACGGCTGGCAGCGAGTTGGGCTGACAGGGAAGACGTGCACGTGGCCAAGGCCACGCTGGGGCTGCGCTCTCGGGGTGCACAGGGCTGCAGAGGCCAGCTGACCGGTCTGCCCTGTGCTGAGCCCATGGCCCCTCTGCTTGCTGGATGTGCGCGCTCACGTACAGGCTCCCTTCGTGCCCTTGCGCTGTGCCGCTCCTCCTGACACAAGCTGCAGCATTTCATCTGGTTCCTCTCATGTTGCGACCAACAACTACATGAAGCCAAGCTCTTCCAGTAAGACAACTAATTTTTGATCATGAAACTTCATAGAAAATCTGAAATGAGTGTTTGGACAGTACCTCCTGTAGAGGAGTTTGCAGAGGTGACCTACATAGTATTACTAGATTTTTCCCTACAGTATTATATATACTATATTATACTATAGCGTTATTATTTCTGCAGTTTTGGTGTCACAGGCCCAGTTCAGTCACCTAAAGTCCTCTGTGGATATGACCTAGTGTTTTAGGAAAATTTTGATTCAGGAAGTAACAGAACTTCCCTAAAATTAGGTTGCTGAATTAACATACCGTGGCATCGTCTGAACCAGAGGCAAAAGCATCTCCACTTGGGTAATATCTGTGCACGAGTAAAAAAAGACCAGAACACATTACATTACTTGGATGAGGTCAGACTGCAAAAATAGAACCGGCGCATTGCTCAACATCGCAAATGTGTCCTCTCCCAGAAACATACTGACCTGACACTGTTGATATCTGAATCGTGGGTTTCGAATGACTGGATGCACTGACCAGACCGCATATCCCAAACCATGGCTTTCTTATCACATCCCTAATAAAGACAAAAAAGCTCATTACAGTTGTGCAAATGGGGACATTCATCCCTCACGTGCCTGATACACATCATCAAGCCCAGCTACATTCAAAGGCTCTGAACATCACAGCTCTGAGGGAATTTAGCCAGCAGAGCAGCCTCCAAGCTGGCTGTGCTGGTAGCCCCAAACCTGGTGCAGCTGCAGTTAGGAGCAGGGTATGCCACAAAGGTTGGAGCCTTAGCGGTGCCGCAGAGCAGCACGGACACAGCCCTGCCGTGCAGCACCGTGGGGTGCAGACAGACGTGGGGTGTTTGTGCAGGCAGTCCCATACCTCACAGCCCTCTTCTGCCTGCGCTGCTGCCCTACCTGTGTCTGCAGCCCCACCATGCCAGAGCCGCATAACTGACTCATTCCCTTAGCACTTAACGTGCCCAATATAAAAAATTAATACCCAACATTTAAAGTTTTATAACTAATTCTTTGCATGCACTGAAATAGAAAATGAAATAAGTGCATCCAGAGGGTTCCCAGCCTCCTACCAGAGTTAACCCCTGCCGTGGCTCTGCACCCACGTGCTCGATGGTGTGGCTGGGATGTTAAAAGAAGCATAACAGCGTTTCATCTCATTGTCAAGTTCTAACCTGCCCTTCCAAGCTGTGCTCTGAAAAGATCATTTGACACACGGTGCTGGCTGTGAGGTGCTCAGCACCCTGAGTGCTTTGGGCAAGGGGCTCAGCCCATGCAGACTGCAGTGTCATCGGGGCAGGAACCATCTCACCGTAGGGCCATGCTCTCAGCTGTGGTGTCTCACTGCTGTCACAATCATGGCGACAGGAAAAAGAACACGGGCTTTTAAGAGTAATGGGAGATTTTAATGAATACGACCCTGCTGAGGGGCAGGCCATAGGTGGGCCCAGCGCTGGGGGGGTGTCAGCCTCTCTGAGGCTGCATGGGAAGCAGAGGGCAAGCCAGGCGGCTGCTGCTTCTGCCAAGCGAGCGCGTCCTGCCCAAAAGTTCGTGCCAACATGTTATTTATTTTTAAGCAAATACGATTGCTAATCAAATTAAAGTGTCTTCACAATTCACATCTTTTTTCCTTTTTTTTTCCTCTTGTAAAAATGATTTTTTACTAATGATGTAATTATTTAAAAGAGGTAATGTTCCTTTTGTACCAAATTTGGTCGTTGGTGAAACTTTGTGGTTTCTGCACAGGGGAAACCAAACAGGATAGAGAACATTTTGGACTCAGCATATTTCCCTCTCAAGCCCCACCACAGCCCAAGCCCAGCCCTCTGTATTGCTTCCATGTGCACTGTTCTTACTGACCTCTCTGGGAGTTTGGGGGCAAGGCCAATCTGACAGGCTGGTGCTTTGACTCCTAAGGTTTTGAAGGAGAAACCAGCAACCACCTGTGGAGAGACGGGCCCCCTGAGTGCTATCCAACTCACCCCGAGGAGCAGCGCTCAGAGGGCACCGAGCACAACAGCCCAGGATGTAGCCCTGAGCTCACCCAGGAGGGCTGGGATTTCCAGTTAATTCGTTAAAGGTAACGGCACCCAGTCCACACGCTGATGTATTGGCATTGCCCATTCCAGCTCAAGGTTACTGTATTACTTAGGCAAAATATACAGGGAGCCTCTCTATGCCGCCATACCTTCAGGCTGCCCTGTTTTGGCTATACCTGCATTGACACGATACAAGACAGATCTGCACTGAAGTGGTTTTTGCATGTGATGAATTAAGCAAGTCCCTGTAAGCACAGACATGCCCAAGCTGCTAACATCAACACAAGTATGACATATTCTCTTAGCAGTACCATAGCTGCTTGCGATTCTTTGCCCTATAATAAGCTGAGCTGTTCCCAGGGAGAACGAGTCTATCCTTTCTGGGAAGCAAGCTCAGTGACAGGAAAGCCAGGGAGGAGCAATGCACTCAGATGGAATTAGCTTTCAGTCACGTTTCGGAGCAGCTGTACTAGCAGCAGGCAAAGTGGGCCAGTGTGCTGGGCTCTGCTCCTGATGGGCCAGCCAAATTTGATAAAAGAACCATTACAGAAGAGGTACAGGTTTACTGTGTAGGGATAGGACCACGACTCCAAGCACAAGTGGAATCCCCTAATCTGTGGTCAGCACTCTCTGGCACCAGGGCCATTTCCATCAGCAAGCACACAACCAGCCCTGGGCCAGCGCTGGTGGGGCTCAGAAACCAGGTACCTTCAGCAAAGTTACTGGTAGAAACCTGTCTCCAGTAAGAGAGGTCATCTCTCGGCTCCTGCCAGCTCTCACCTGCACACTCAGTCTCTGAAGTGGGAAAGACCAGGACCACTCAGAAAAGAGCTGAGCCCCATCCCACTCACCTTTATGCCTTGCCTGCCTCGCTGCCAGGCTGCACACCAATGGCTTGGCTGCCCAGGAACAGCAGTCCCTCAGCAGCAGGACAAGATTCGGAAGATGCCCTGGGTACTTTCTCAGAGCAGTCCTGCAGCGCCAGAGAGGTCTGGGTGTTCCTCTGAGCCAGGACAGGGAGCGGGCAGTGTTTGACTGATGAAGGGGCTTTAAATGCCTCTGGTACCGCTGGAAGGCACGGGGGACTCGGCAACAGCTGAAGATGTGGCCACACCTCATCTCCCTGCTCCAGCATGTACAAGGGTTTAGCCAGTGTCCAAGCTACCCCTTGGCTTCTGGGGAGCAGTTGAGGGACATAGTGGCACACACGTTATTTGCAGCCCTACTCTGATGCCCTGAGCAGCCGCCTGGCACATCCCATCCAGCTCCAGAGAGCTGGGCATGAGAAAGGAGCCAAATGTGGGAAGTCTGCTGTGCTGGGCTCCTATCACACCTCCACTGCGGTACGAGCTCGTTGCTTTAACTCTGAGCCTTTCCCTTCCCCGGAGAGGCGTTGTTTTGATCTCGAGCTGGATTGCTTTGGTGTGGGGTGGAATTTGCTAAGTAAGCAGAACTGCAGTCAGACTGGCTGGGTGGGTTTGACCCCACAGTCAGGGGTTTAATTTGCTCCAGCTTGGAAAACGTGCTTGCAATGAGTGGATTGCACCAGGGCTTCCAACACATACTCCAGCACTCTCTCAATAAGATCACGAGCCCCCTGCTTTGCTGCCTTTTCCCTGCCACGTTCCTTAATTTCGTATTATGATAGGAAGCTTTTGCTTACCCCAGAGACAAATGTATTTCCCGTTTCAGAAGGGGCCAGGTCCAGGCACAGGACATCAGCTCCGTGGCCATGGAAACTCTGTAGAAGCTGCCCACTCTCAACATCCCACAGAGCACAAGTTCCATCTCCACTTGCTGTCAGGATCTATAGGATGTCGCAAGAAGAGTCACAACACAAAAATCAGCAGATGATCTTCAAGTTCACAAAGAAACAACTGACATCCTATACATACACCAAGGACAGCATTAATGTAATGAAATGTTATGCAATAAATCAAAGCCATAAAACCAATGTGAATCTAAGCACAGTTTGTGGTTTTTATTTTTAAGGAAAGAAGTTAGAGTGGAAATGAGAGCTGTTTTGACACAGCTATACCTACACAGCATCTCAATAATGGTCAGTTTCATGCAGTGGGATTCGGAGAACTGATGGCAGTAAGGATTTGCTGGCATTTCCATACTCTCCAAAAAGGAGGTAGAACCAGACTGGTATTCCTGTCTGCCCTTGTATTTAACCCTATCCATATTTAGGCTGCTGGAATTCAACCTGGGTAAAGAGAAGAACTGTTGGAGTTAAGTATACCTGTTTAACTTTTTTTTTTTGGTGCTTGAAACAGCCAGGTTAAACCCAATTAATTGGGCTTATGACATGGATTTTCTGAAAGGGAAGTAAGCCTGTCTAGACAGTTGTTTGGTAAGTCCATCACCTCTCACTTGTCCAAAACCATTTGTGTGTGAAAGGCCTTGAACATACACTGACCGAACATAGCTCACATGCTACTCCCTCATCTGCTACAGTGCTTGTAGAAAGCACATGTGATCAGTGCTTGTTATTGTGGCTAAATCCTGATGATGCTCAATTGTTCAAAATTTCCCCTTGGCACCCAAAGCTGTTATGCAATCACAAATTCTGTAGGTTGAAAGGGTCCCTGTGCACTGGTGTGGAGGGAGGCAAGGGCGAACTCAGGAGGGCTCTCAGCCTTGTACACAGGTTTTTCTCATGGTCGGTGAGGACACTCAAGGAATCCCAGTGGGTACTTAGAAGTTAAAAAGAAAATACTCTTCATGAAGAAAACGATCACACAATCATGAAACCATTCACAGAGCTGCATAAAGGTTAAACACTGAACATGTTTGACAGATGCTCCGAAAACTCCTCCCATAAACAGAGGTCTGCAAAGCTGCAGAACAGACTGTTCCAAATCCTGCAGTAGAGACACTAATGCTCTCAGATGGTAACAGCAGAAGAAAATCCTGGCTTGTCTTCCTGGCCGGCTTTTGAGCCTAGATCAATGAACTGCTCTGTTCTGAGGAATATTTGTACTTGGCTGAGCAATGAAGACTTTTTCAGCTCTGAGGATTTCCTCTTGTACTAGCATTTAAGAAAGACACGAGGGGAACAGGAGTAGCTAAAGGTGTAAGGGAAGGGTCTGTTGTCAACGCAGAGCTCCAGCTAACGCCTACAGAGAAATGTTATGGGCTCAACTTCAGGGTATTGCCATTGAAAACAAAACCAAACCAAGCCAAACAAAAAAACCCTCCAAAAATCCAAACCCAGAAGGGAATTAACAACCTTTGCTATTAGACTCTGGCTTGCTGCACGAGGGGCTCCGGCAGCACGGGATGGGGATCCTCACCTGGCGCCTGGCAGCAAGAGACAGCACTTGCACAGGGCAGGGGACAGCAGGGACACAGCCCCTGCTCGCCAGGAGCACGCACAGCGGGGCTGGCAGCAGTGGTGAGGGCAGAGGGGCCACCCTCACCTCTGCCTCCTCGCCATGGCCACGGGCTGCATCCTGCTTCTCAGCCCTGCCGCGCCGGGAGCATGGCTGCCTGCCCTATGCAAAACACTTGAGATCCCAATTAACTGTTGCTATTAATACCCACGGAGCATCGTCACGTGGGGAGCATTATCACACCGCAGAGCTGCAGATACCTAATTTAGGAAGCGAGGCTCCCCAGCTCTCCGCATGCTGAGGTGGGGGAGGCTCTCGCTGGCACGACTGATTTGGGGCACCAAGAACAAAGTGCACCGGTTGCCCAGCCCTGCAGCTCAGCGCCTGTCTTGGCCGAGGTGGGAACATGATGAGGAGCAAGGATGGGACCCCTCTTTCAGCACCCACATGGCCTGAGAGTGGCTTTAATCAATGAACACCCCCAGATCTCCCCTCTTTCTGTCACACTGTCAGATGCCTATGGGCACACCAATTCCTAAACTCCTACCCTGTCTTTCGCTCCTCTGAGGGAAAACAGAGCTGTGGTTTAAGAAAGCAGCCAAGGCAGAGCAGCAGTGTTCACAGCACCTAGCAGCAGGTGCTGGTGCTGCAGGGACACTGGGCTAGGGGACACCTCCACCACGTGCTAGGGCTGCTCCAGGACAGGTACCACAGCCCTCGGTGGCATGAGCCAGGAGCGCAGAGCTGTTCCGCACACAGCTGGGAAGGCTCCTGCACAGTGTGCCTGTTGCACTCTGCACCATCAGAGTTACTGAATAATTTTAATTCTGAGGCTGTTATGTGAAAGGAAAAAGATCAGAAACCTGGGATTCTCTAGTATCCCTTGCATAACAGTATCCTAACAGAAGCTTGGCCAACCCACTTGCATGCATTTGTTTCAATAATAACATTCAGTTATATAAACAATCACTTACAAGCCTATCAGTCACAAGAAAATGTCTTTTTAAAGTCTTCAGAAAAATCTCTGAATCACTGAATATAAAGCACCTAAATCCACTGTGGTATTATTTAACAATAGTAATACATTACCTTCAATATCAATACAGCTTGCTGTATTTAATATGGAGAAAAAAGACCCAACTTTTCTTTCTTATTACAAAAAATAAAGAACTATTTTTCCTTTCATAGGATTTAATCACGATGCATATAGGTATGGACAAGAAAACCAGTATTCTCTTTTTTATCTCATAAAAAACTTTCCACTTAATTTAGACTGCTCTAATTATGCAGGGCTCCTGCACAGTAAGGTCAGGGCTAAGCAAGCCTGAGCGCTGGGTACCTCTACCACTTGTTTCCATGGCAATGGACTTAAATTAGCACCTCGGAGTCATTACAGAAACCATAGAATGACAAACAACAACATACTCTTGGGCATCTCATGTCTTGAAATAGAAGCAATGAGAGCTGATATCTCCTTCAGAAGAGCTCCAAATATCTGGAAAAAGGGAACAAGTTATTCCCTTTCCAGCAGCTCTGCTGACACAGAGAGCAATGAAAACACTCCCTTCTACCACTTATTTTGCTGCAAAGCTGCGCTGAGCAGAGCTTCAATTAAATCAAAAAACCAAAGAGGACAAGGGGATTATCCTGACTCCTTTCATCATCTTTTGTGTTCCTGGAGAAAGAGATCTGTTGAGTTATTCACTACAGAGGAAGGCTGGCCTGGTCTCAGAAGATCTGCACTTAGTTCCTGACTTTGCCATCGTCTCCCACTGTGGGCCTCTGTACTCCAAGCCCCCAGCTGCGAGATGGGGATAGCATCACTCCTCTCCCTCAAGGACACAAACCACTGCATGTACGCACAACAGGGCTGGCCCTGTGGGGCCACCCTCAAGCTCAAATATCTCACTTGGTACAAACAAAAATCCTAAGAATGAAAGCAAAAGCAAAGTTGGCTGGGCGTCCAGGACAAAACAGACAAACAACACAGCCTCCGTCGGTTGGCACAGCACATACCCAACCTAGCCCTAGATGAACTGGGTTTTCAACTATTGGTATTAGTTTGAGCTCCTAAAAGCACAAGGAAGCACAGACCCAGCAAGCAGAGAACATACAGACACCAGTGAGCTCCCTCTGCAGAGGCGACAGGCCTTTGCAGAGCGCAGGTATGACAGCCTGGCCACAGGCTGTGACCAGCATTTCCTTACAGCAGCTTTTGCAGCACCTTCATTGCCCCCAGCGACGGTTTTCCAGCAGCCCCTGCACGGGGCAGGACATGGCTCTGGCCGCTCCAGGTGCCGGGAAGGTTACTTGCACCTTGTGCGAGTGCAGCTGATGTTAGGTGTTGCTGGAAGGTGAGCAGCAGGGAGGGAATGCATTTACCTGCATGTCTGAGTTAGTGAAGCTGCAGGCAGACAAGTAGTTTGTGTGCATTGCAACCGATTTCTTCTTTGCAGCCATATTTTCATTTTTGTCAAATGTCAGAGGGTACACAGAACACTTGTTGTCCAGGCCACTAAAGAGAGTAATAATAGCAATAACAGAGAGAGGAGAACTGGTTAAAACTGCAACGACAAAAGGCGAGTGGTGATAAGAAGGAAACCACCTGTCAGTGCTGCCTGCCAAACCCTTACAAGTACCGACTTCCCTGTATTGTGCTGTCCGGGATCTCCCGGTGCAGGGAAGCCCCAGCTGCCTCACCAGGCTGGCTACTTTACAGAACTCGAACAGCTGCACCTCAGTATTTTTTACCCTCATTGAGTTTATAAATGGCACTGAATGAAACCTCACAAAAGTATAAACCAGGAGGTGACATAGCAGTCACCTCAGGGTTAATGTTTCACATGCAGCCAGAGCACCGTTTCTCTGTTGACATCTATCACTGCAAGATGTATCAGTACTTAAGCATCATCATTTATCTACCTTAATAAATTAGACCTAACTCCTGTGGAAAAGGTGGTACAGCAAGCAGTGGGTGTGAAGACAGGGCTTTTAGAAGAGTTTGGAAAAAAGGCAACAGGAGTACTGACCTCCTGGACAATTGCACCAGTTAAGCTGTGTCTCCCAGGCCAGATATGGGACTCTTTTCTAAAGGGTCTGGCTTGTGCGTGAGCCTTTTCTAAAGCCACGGTAGATCAGCTCAGCCCCAGTCCCTGGGACCCTGGCACACCCCTAGGTGCTGGTTCTGCGCATTATATTACGTGCACAGCACTTAATTGACAGCACAACAGAAATCCAGAATTAGGTAGTGCAATGCATATATGCCCTCCCTGTCTCTCTTAGAAGTGTCAAGACAGACCTTCCTTGCCATCCTTCCAATTTTAGTTGGAACACACAGTTTCCGGACTCCCTCTCCACACACATTTATGGAGCTTGCCTGCCTGTCTCTCCTGCTTCCTAGATGTGCAAGCTGCACAGTAAAGTCTCCCTTCGTTCCCTTCTCTCACTCCAAGCTTGCTTTGTCTCTCTGATCCACCCAGTCCTTTTTTAAAAGACGGTTTGCCAACATCTCATCTCTTTGTTTTCTCCCCTGCACAAACTCAATTTTTTCAAACCTGAGCCCTCAGAAAACTTGGAAAAGATTATCAAGGATGGGGTTTCTTCTCCCCACCCCATCTTGGCAAGATCTATTCCTGTGCTGGTAATCATTAATGACTAACCTTCTCTATGTCGTAGAAGAAAGAGTATGAAGTAAGAACAGGGTTAAAACCTCTCTCCCTTAGAAAATATATCCAACACACACAACCAAACTGGAACAGGGAAGCTGCATGCATGCAAAATTCCTAACCCATGATATAAATGCTGAAAGAGGATTATTTTCCATGCTTACACAACAAATGTTATTGAACTGAAGTCAGAGGAGATAATGTGTACGAGCCATTATGGGAACAGAATCAGAGACACTGAATGTAGTCCTTCCACCCACAAGCAAGGCACGCGAACTTCTAGCTGTCAGCATCTGAAGGCACTGGGACACCACTGCAAATCAAGCTTCTCTGTGTAAGCAGCTGTGGAAACGGGGAACTTACCCACAAGCAATGGCACATCCAGATGGGGCATACGCACAAGCCATCACCCAGGTACATGGCATCGTCACTGCGTGTTCCTGAAACACAGCATCTCTTTAAACTGGGATGTCACCATTTCTCTGATCAGTGCAAGGAGAACAGCGTACAGCAAGAGGCCACCACTGCTGCACATGTAAAAGTGAGTTACAAACAAGCTGTTTAGGGTGCCGTGAGGTAGCCCCGGCAGGGCTTGGAGGAGCAGCAGCACCATCCCACAGCGAACACCATGGCTGAAGGATGCTGGGTGATCCTACATGGCACCTGGTACAGGGGTTACCCAGGAGGGGCCTCTGTTTTGCTGGCTGGGCTTTGCCCCCAGTTGGGAGCCCTCCCTGCTAGCGAAGAGGCTGGATCAGAGCTTCCTGCTGGAGACCACAACAAATGCCAGTGCCCTGAGAGGCACTTTGCTCAGAGACAGGTCAAGGGAGGTGCTTTGCCCTGGGCGCCTTCGTTTGAGGTGCTGGTGGATGTTTGCATGCTATCCCACCATCCCGCTGCCTTCTCTGACACCTGCGAGCCCTTCGGCCCTCCACCTTATCCCACCATCATTTGCCCTGTGCACAGAAATCTGACTTTTGCTGAAGTTTCATTTACCTTGTTGGTAGTGAAGGAATCCCACACGATCACCTTTCCATCCTAAATGAAAGCACACAAACAAGAGAGAGAAATTGAGGCCTTCCAGAGGCACGGCTGTCACACTACTTTATAAATTTAGGGAAAACTCTATTGCTCATCTCCATCCCTCTGTCTGTCACATCATGAAATTTTGATCTCCATGTTAACAACAGCGCAATGGTCCAGCGGAGCACTGAGGAGATACTCCTCAGTAGAACCAGTTACCTCTTTGACCAGAAGAAAAGCCTATTTCCTCTTCGCTGAGATGACTGATGACAGCTTAAAAGACTGATTTATTCTTTCAATTTTTTCTCTTCTCTTTTAGAGGTATATGAGAACTCCCCTCACTTGCAACACACGCCGTGGACAGGATCATCTCCTCAGGAAACTGCCCCTAGTGAGTCCTCATCGGCTCCTTTCAGCCACTACATGTTTCTCCCAGCTTGTAATTGCCACCTGCAAAGCCAGCCACCTCTCCCAAGTGATATCCATAAGTGGCTCAGTATGGAGCCTTACAAATACAAGAGGTGACCTGTACTACAAATCGCTTGCTGAGCTGGCAGCACACATGGGGACTATTTATGGACATTGCACTGTTTATTCATCTTCCCTTTCCTGTCTTTTCCTGGTTTTCCCTTTACTTCTCACTACACTTACTTAACCTTCAATTATCCATTGATACAATCTGCTAAATAGCCATCATAAGAACCCTCCATAGAGAGCAACACAACCACTTTGTGTATGCCAGCTACGCTCACGCCAGCTACTTTGCCTTATGCACATAATACCGCTACCTTCCCTGTACCATGAAAGCAAAATGTTTGTTACTGAGCAACAATTGTTGCTGTACGGGGACTCACTACAGTTCTTAAAATAGAGTAAAAAATGCAAAAATGTATTACAACTTGCCTGTTCAGCTTTCTGATCTATACACTGACATTTTAACCACTTTAAAAAACGTGACATTAATTATTCAAAATTATTCTCTTTGCTGAGATCACCATGAATGGTAAAAATTCACAGTAACTGAAGGTGGCTTGCAATGCAGATTGCCTATTTTTATCCTTCAAGTGAGACCCCTGACAGATTTCATATAGGTCAATGAACAGCTGTGAGATGCAACAAGCTCACTCACTGCCATACTGGGCTCAGAACAAACCAGGGGATCTAGAGAGCAATTATCTCATTACCTCCTCCAGCTCATGAGACCAGTCTTGAGCAGGTGTTAGGACTGTTTCTCAAAATGCCCAAGTAAATGCAGTAATTTTGGCAGGATGTTTGAGATTTTCAAGGTCACGCTAATCATACAGACTGCAGCAGAAATTTCTGTGCACAGAAATCTCTAGAAGAATCAACATTTCTTCCCTTCCCTTTTCCTGATTATGTTCTCTGAACCCATAAACTGAAATCATTACTAAATATTTCATCTGTAGAGAACAAGGAAATGAAAGTGGCCTCACATGAGTTCTCTCTGTTTTCCACTGCAGTAGGGAATATGGGGAAAATCTGTATATGACTGGACCAGAAATATTTAGAGTATTAGCTACAACACATATAGCGATGATCAGATGCTTGGGTTTATGCTCTCTGAACAAATATATCGCCAATGAACTGCTTTAAGGGCATCTTGAAAACATTTACACTACACACAGGTATCATCTGCAAAGAGTGACACACAGCACAGACAACAGATTTGTATAGTGCCCAACCCTAGGTTTGAAAAACACCTGCTCACCAGCATACCTGGGAAGAGCTCACAATTCTTCTCTTGTCTTTGCACCAGTCCATACAGAGAACTTTATTTCCGTGGCCCTTCAGGGTCCTCCTGGTCTTCATCACAAACTGGCCCAGTGCCTCCACACGCTCCGCCACCTGATGAACTGCAAACAGCTGATGGTTAAAGCACCTTGCATCAAAGCTCTGCCCTGGCAAATCTCTATGTTTATGAGTAATGTCACCTGGAGGAATTCATCAATGAAGTTTGAGTTTATGGTGCAAGCCAGCGAGCTCTGCTTCAGAGCTGGCAGGTCATAAAACCAAGGTGGGCAGTGTATGAACATATTCACCAAAGATAAGGATGAATTCACTCAGGGCTTGAATTCCAGGGCTGTAGCAGCTGGAGCTCTTGTAGACCACCACACCCAGGTACAACTGGAAAACAGATTACCCCCTTGATCCCTCTTACTGGGAAATCCTCAACCTGACTGAGGCTTGAAAGTGCACAGGCAGCCTCCAGTCTAACACATGCCTCAAGGTATCAGCAGAAGTGAAGACCACTGCTGGTTCGTGGAGGAAAAAAAAAAAATCATACAAAAGAAGGGGGTGAGCATCAAATCTCCGAAGTTTCAATAGTAAAACACTTGTTCTGGATGTGAGACTCCCAGTGGCAGTCGGCTCTCAGCATCACAGCGGTGGCGCAGTGTGATACAGGTGCTAGCCGCTGGCACTGGAAACTACTTCTCTGCTGTGCCATCTCTGCTGGTGGCCAGGGGAGCACTGAGGGCCAGGACACAGCTCTGAACAAGCCGGGAATCCTGGCATTTGCTATTAGAGTGCGCCACCCAACCTCTCAACAGTGTCTGTGGACATTGAGGAACTTCATGGGTGGGCCAGCTTTTTCTTTTATGGGAAAGAGAAACAGAAAGGGCAGGCAAGCAACTTCCCTGAGTAGCATCCTCTGGTGGTGAAGTCAGTTCTTTCATACCTCATTTGACAGCAGTACGTTCAGCTGATATTCTTAAAAACCCAACAAATTTACATTTCCTATTGTGCAAACTCACTTTGACATAAAATGCATCCCACTGCAGCTGACACAACTCAGAGTTGTCCCATATAACCCTGATGCCTCATGCTGGGGTTATCTGCACATGCCTGGGAGAAAGTGTTATCTGAGGAAATCTATTTGCTTTGGTCCAGCACCGTTATCCAGCGTGGGTCATGATGTATCCTGTCACCCTGTGGCGGCTCTGACACACTTCACACGGGGCATCAGGGAGGGTGGGAGTTGCCTCAAGCCTCACAGCAGAGTAGGGGTCCTGGGGCAGGAGACCCTGGCACCAGAATTAAAAAGGATTCTGTCTACAGAAGAGCTAATAGGATGCAGCGCTTCCCTGCGCGGTGTGTTTGTCCACGCTGAAACCTAAGATGATCCAGCTGCTGTTAGCTAAGGGGCAATGCCCAACTCAAACCTTTTGAAATAAATGCAGAAGCTCACATGCTGTTAATGAGCTGCTGGAGGAAATCTTCAGCTTTTCAATGCCATGCTGGAGGCTGAGCTCCACATCCCACATGGCAGGCAATTGCTCTGGGGCTGCATTGCTGCTTTTACCCTTTGACATTTTTCTAGAGCTGCGAGAAAGCTCATGGGCTAGGAAGGGCTGTCACAGCAAGAAAGCAGGCACCGGTAACTTTGAGATTCTTCCCTGGCACAGGGTCAGGGGAGCAATTTCTCCCTAAGGCAGAGACTGATTTCTAGTGGATTAGCTTTTCAAGAGCTGTCTTTCAAAACCACCAGCCCCACAGGCTGCACCAGAATGTTCTCACCTGAAATCTCTGCTAAACCGCTCTCACTCAGCCAGGGGACAAGTGCTGTCCACCATTCCTGACAATTTGTGCATCCTGTCTCTAAAAAGAGGTCAGAAGCAAGTTTCTGAGAAAGTACCATATAAACCCACTGAGGAAAAGATACATTTCCCCTACTTCTGCCCGTGGAAACCTGCCAAATGATTCGATCACCAGGCATGAAAACACAGGACAGGAGGTTATTATGGCAGCTGGAAAGATGCTTGTGTCCAGAACATATCTGAAAAAACAAATGTTTAACAGACAATAGACAAAGTGTTTCCATTATGTCAACGCAGCCGAGACTCTGTGGAATTGTCTGGTTTAGCCTTACTGATTCTCTGAGGACGCTTATCTCCAACCACAGCCATAATAATCCTGCACCCGCCTAGCACAGGTTTTAGTCAGATAATTATTTTCAAGCATTCTCCAACATTGTTTCAAGATAGTTGAAAATTATGCACTCAGCAAGTAGATCACCTAAAGCCATTAAGTAGCTTGAGCAGTTTTACAAAGGTCCAGATAAAACAGGCTACTCTAAAACACATCGTTTGGCCTGAACAGGAGGTGTGGACTTCATGCAGATACTACTGGGTCTTTGATGTTTTCTTCCCTGGAAGTCTGTTGGTCCTAAAGGTCTCTTCTGGTCTTAAAAGTTTATGGATTGTGCAAACAGAACAACCTGTTTTATCTACACCTGAAATTTTAAGCAATAGAATTGAATACGTAAAATTGTAAGATTGCAAATCAAATGCACATTTGGTATTTCCTTTTTCTATCCCCATTTTTGAGGGCTGCTGTTCAAAACCTGTTGAACAAATAAGGGCAATCCTAGTTCAGCCAGCTGTTTGTTTTGGGAACCATAGAGGGAAAGTCATGATCAGAGCAAAAAAATGTGAAAGATACAATTTTAGATTAGGGGGGAAAAAGCCATAAAATAGAAAAGGTGCTTTATTCTGGAACTTACAACCTCTGCAGAAATAGTTCTTGAGGATAATTTCAGTGCAAAGAAGCTCTGACACAGAATCAACAATATAAAATATGATGAGGGAGCACTGTTCTACAGCAGCATAAGACTTTTGTCTTAGAAATCACGTCATGGCTATGGAAACAGGGCCTTCCAATGTAACTTTACAGATTTCACATATGAGAAAGACATAAATACCCTATGACAATCAATGACACGCAGTTATGGTATCACTGCAATCACAGGTCAAAACTCGTTGTGAGCAAAAATGGATTTAAGCGTATGCTTAAGAGGTCTGTTAAACAGAGGCCTCACTACTGCTGATACACAAATTATACTGCAGGAATATGATGATTTACGGTAATGTTTCTGCAATGAGGCCACCTCCATCTGTTTAATGATTCCAGTTGATAGGACAGTCATATAACATATGATTGTCTAATTTAGACAAGAAAATGCTCTATTTACTGCAGGGGAAAAAAAATCTTTTAACCCTTCCTGACCTGAAATTTAAGAATGTTTGTCAGTCCCTCAGTCTTGCAAAACACTAAGAGCTAAATCACTGGATACAGGCTCAGATTCCTTTTCAGCATTTAAGGCATCGAAACAGATGAAATAAAAGTTTTAATGACCCACTGATATTTCTAATGAAGTGAGCTATATGATTTCGGAGGAATACAGTAACTGACAGGTTTTTCTCAAAAAAAGCACTGCTGCAATATATCATTGCAATTATAAAAATGAAATAATAAAAGGATTTTTATATTTCAGGACAGATTAATGAATACCTATTTGAGAAGCTCCATAAAAATAAGGTTAGCTTATTTTTCCCTGAAGGGGGGGTCGGGGGGAGGGCAGGGCTGAAATCTGCCGGTGTCGTTTCTGTGGCATTAGCCGTAGCTCTGGCAGCCGCAGCTGATAGCGGCCAGTTACGCACGGCCAGCTGAGCACCCCCTCACCCAGCACCACGGAATCAGCACCGCATCCCTGCCAGTCACCTCCTTGGAGGAAGGTGGGGAAAAGGGGCCGGTTTTGGCAACAAGGTTCCTTGTTAAGCCCTTCCACGCTGGGGGACATCCTGGCCTGGCTACAGCAAATTCCCAGCTTCCAGCAGGCTGGCTTTAACCTTTGTCCGGGGGTCACACCGATGCGAACGCATCCCAGCACTGACCGAGGGGGTGGGCACGGCCGCCTCCCCCGCCCCGGAGGCGTGCGGGGAGCGCAGCCCCAGCCAGGCCGCAACCCCCGCGCCGGGGGGCGGTGGGGGGCGGGG
>JAVJGI010000063.1:16877593-16891723 GCA_035590275.1 Ibycter americanus
AGGGGGCCCAGCCTCAGCGCCTGCCCTCCTGCCCGCGGGCCTCCACCTGCGGGGACCCGCACCACAGCCCAGCCCCTCTGCCCAGCCCGGGGGCTTCGTTCCCCAGAAACACGGGCAAAAGGGTGTTTCTGCCTTGTACCCAAACTGGTCCGTAGCAGAAGCTGCACACACTGCGTGTGTGTGGAGTCATGGGTCACCCCAATGGCATTTTAAAGCATCAGACTGGGAAGACGGATCCTGTCCAGGCTTAGCAAATTCCGGCTCAGCTGCATCATTCCCTTACACTCCTATGGGCAGGGGCCACTGGGAGACTTGGTCACCCAGAAGGTCCATGGCCCAGCTCCTGTACCAGCAGGACATGTGCAGTGCTGTGAACTCCTCGCTCTACTATGCTTTGAATGCCTCATTTGTAAACTTGGTGTTACCAGAGTTCCTCCCCCCCCCAGCCCTTAAACAAGCCACCTCTTTCCCCTACACACAGATTAGGGTCTGCAGCCTTCCTAGCTCTTGAAAGGGACCAGTTTCCAAAACCCCAAAAGGAACAAAGAGCCCTCCAGCTTGGTGCTGGTGTCAGCCTGGGGCGCAGCACCACGGCTCTGCAGGCTCTGCTTGGGCGCAGATCAGCAGCATGTGCTGGGCACAGGGAGCAGCTGACGCTTCCAGAGAAAGAGCCATGCCACACAGCCTTGCGGCTTTTTGTTCCCTGGAAGGGGAGTTCCTTGAAAACGTCCTCTTACTCAAGTGACTGTCCTTGATCTACACAGAATAACTTTGCTCAGATTGACTCCCATTGTCGCCCTTTAGCCAGAAAATAGACAATCCAATGGCTATTGTTCAACCTGGAGATGTGCCAAGATTGGAAAAGGAGATAAGAAAATACGTGTTTGCAGCTGTTGTTTAGACTCTAGGCACATCCTGAACACAGTGTGGGTATCGGAGACAATAAAAGTCCTTTCCCACACTGGGCTTAGCAGCAGTGTCACTGTCCGACCAGGATGCATGGGCAGAGCTCTTCACTGTCACTCTGGAGGCTGAATTCAGGCCCTGGTCTGGCCGTGTGCTCCAGGTCTCTCTCAATCAATGGATCTGCAGGCAGGAGCTGGGTTACTTTCACCGGAGAGTCAGATACAGTGGATGCATTTCCAGTCTTCTCATTGTCCGCAGACACTGGTGTGACCTAACCCCTGAAGCCTGACAGCCACATAGGCAAACCTGCACTTGAAATTTTGAATCCCGAACTGTATTGGTCCAGCTACATTCAGTATTACAAAAGCAAAAGTTGGCAGTATAATCTATGGAGTTCACATACTGCTGGATATGGGAACATCCTTCAAAGCCCCTCAGAGTAAATCGCACATTGCAAAAGCCTTCCAGCACGGACAGGGCCAAGGAAATAAAAAATCAGTACTTTTAAAGTGCTACCAATAGAACAACAACAACAAAAAGCATATTTTAGCAGGAAAGTGACAGGAAATTTCTAGTGTGTTATCCTCATGTCTGAAAATTTAAACCTACTTATATTAAACTCAATAATGCAGGTGTGTCCTGGGGGAGTGGCAAGGGAAGATTTTGACGAAGAAACTTCATTTTTGAAGGATTCTGATCTATGACAAATGCCCTGTTTCTGATACCTGATAAGTATGAAGGGGCCCAGAAGTTAAACTCAACAAAAAACCATAGGAAATTTCTTGGCCTTGATAGGAATGTATCAGCTCTAAGGAATTTGGCTTAGATAACACCTGTATGCCAGACAGCTGGAACAGTTTTGACAGTGAAAAACTCAGACTTTCTTGCCTTACTGATGTGAACAGTCTCACTGCCTTGGGCAATGGAATTAAAAAATTACAAAGAACAGCACAGAAGGTGAGAGTCTTTGGGAACCATACATGTTCAGACTGATACGCGGTACTAGTCCTGAGATGACAGGGATAAGCAGAGCCATCAGGTGAAAGACAAGCCTCTACCAAACAGAGTGAGCTGTAGAAGTGTGTGATACATAATGCGTATTTCATTAGTTTGAAGTTAAAAAAAAAAAAAAAAAAAAGTATTTAGCTCATCTGACCGAGCTGCTTAACTACCCATGTAATCATTAGCTAAACACGCAAAAAACCACAGGTTAAGAGTAAGGGCATTTGGGAGCTTTAAATAAAATGAACCAGTGTCAGAATAATTTAGAGGATAACATCGTACTAGGTCAAGTAAAAGAGAAAAGATGTTACCGTTAGTAAACAATCAAGGCTTTTTTTCCTCCCTTTTCATAAAATCTAACCATACTGACGGCAATATACTTTTAACAATGGATTAGCAACTGCTTAAAAAAATTGTAAGTGGTAAATAATTTGTCAACACGGTATTAGAATCACTGTGCTGAAGGCATGTTTAATCTGAAATGGCGGTTCAGTCAGTGGCAGCAGATAAAGTATAGGTTTTCTTAGTCTGGTCTCTGCTTTCAGCTGAGTTTCAGAACACATCAGCACAGGACAAAAGGCTGTGAAAACATCCTGCACAGCAGATATGGTAGGCAGAATATATGGAAAAGCAGGAACAAGTTACTGAACTTCATTTCACAACGTTATAATCCATTAATCGTGCAGTAACGACTGGGCACATAAAAGTATTTGTTGCTGTGGCTTCATACTGACCACCCACGTTCCCTAGAAAGCTGACCACTTCCAAACTGGCTACTATGTCCTCAGCAGCAGTGAGCCTCCAAGTTGCGCCAAACAAGGACAGCTTCTTATAAGACACTTTTTTCTCCAACTCTTCCCGATGGAGCAAAGGCAAGCTGACCCTTGGCTTCATATATTTTGAGGCAACCACCCTGAAAGCAGTCAGCTTGCTACAGGGCCTTATTCTATGGAGCTGCTACAGAAACATTAATCACCAAGAATTGTGGCAAACCCAGTCATTACTGCAATCACAAACCCACCTTCCACATGTGGCAAATACACCAGATTGTAGAGATGGGGATGCATGGAAGAAAGCTGGTACTGTGCTGTTAATAAGGACACTGGGGAAAATGGAGGATCTAACAGTGTGTCACAAATTATTGCCTATCTCAAAAGTTCGGTCTTTACTTTTTAACTCTCACTAAGTCACCAGCTGATCTCTTTTTAAATTATAAGCTAATTTACTAATAATTCTGTGGGGAGACTAAACCAGCAAACACTGATTGAGTTTCTGCTGATTAGCACCAATCTCCAAAGCAGGAAAAACCCCAGAGAGAGAAAGATTATTTTGTCTAAAAGGCAAACAATTGAAGTAGGATGATGTCAACACTGGGAATCAGCAATCTCCAATTCTGTTATCCCTCAACATATGTTGGTTTTGGGGAAATCGCAAAGACTGCCTGATGAAAATGCATGTGTGCATCTGCTGGACTGAAATTAGCTGGTGGATGTGCAAATCAGGAAGTTGCAAAAAGATCAGCCAATTATACATCACATTATGCACATGCATCCACAAACACGTGCACACGTGTGGCAAGGATATATTCTGCATTTTGATATAAGCCAAAGCATACCCACAGCTCTGAAAAAACAATTTAAAAAAGTAAAGAATACAGTTTCCCTACCCACACATATTTCAGTGCTAGCGCAAAGAACTCTGTGTTCTGAATATTTGTTTTTAAATATTTTACAAAATAAATATGAAAAAGCAAGCTAAAGCCAGATCAACCAGAAAGCCTGAGATCCTACTGCAGCGCTAACAGCAAACCTAACAGGCCGATAGGGACTGACACAGTTCTTCCTGAAGTCTCAATCTGCTTCCACCTAGCAGCTGTTTCAGTTGGTAAGAGTCTGACTTCCATAATGCGAATAACAAGGAGAAAGTTGCAGGAACTGTAAATAACAAACAGCCAGTTTCCTGCAATTCCACCATGCATTTATCAAGTCATACCAAAATTTACTGGATAAATAGCTATTTATAGGCTGCTGGCCAAGAAAGACCTGAACAAAGCAGCAATTTCAAAGTCCAGAGAAGCAAATAAACCAGGAAGGGACTGTCTTTTGTCTTGCAGTCATTACATCTAAATTTCCTCCTAAACAATGTAACTCATGAGAATGTGCTGTGTCAGCCAGCGAACTGTACACGCTGCACCACCTACAACCACGAAATCAGTGCTCGCATCTGCCTGTAAAACAGTGTTTTGTAAACATGGCTAGTTACACCTTTTAGCATTCCTGCAGAGATCGTTTCATCTGACACTCAAATATAACAAACTATTGGACCCTACTCAATCATGGTAGAGACCAGCTCTGGGGAGGAAACAATTAAGGATATTTTCTCCAACTGATAATGCACAATGGTTCAGGAAGATAAAATAAAATTACTCCAAGTTGGAGTATAATCAGGACAACCAAATTCTTAAGTTTACAAAAGGAGTTTTGGAGACCAGCTCTTCAGTAACCACATAGGTTCATGACCTCAGCTTTGTATTTCATCTAAAAAACCCCACTGTGATCTCTCTAGAACACTGCGCTCTACCAGGAGAGTGGGATGTCACCTCAGCAGTAACTGCTGGAGATTAGAGAGCCTTCAACATCACCCCTTCTTCCCTTCTTCATGCAGGTATTCTGGCAGGACCTGCTGGTCAGGCTAGCAGGTTTGCTGATCTCCCCCGTTACCACCTTCTGTGGAGATGCACACACATGGTGACAGAAGACACTCCACTGCTGTGCAACCTTTTCCCACCTTATCCTCACTGTAGCTGCTTCCGGCTCTCACCCAAGTACCGCACATAGCATACAGGACAACATGGTCTCAGTATGAAATGAGGGCCACAAAGGAGTTCTGGCAGCACTTCACATGTGTCTCATTTTTATTGAGGCAGGCTAGATGAACTTCATATCCCCTAGTTAGTAGTGAATGAGCTTATTGCAATGGTTTCATCTTTTTTTGGGAAGTTCTGTCAAAGCTAATGGGAAACACTCAAGACCGTAGGCCAAGCAGACTTGCACACATACGCCTCAGAGCCAAGTTTAGACAGGCACATAACATTTGCACAGCTGAGGAATGCATTACCCTAGGGGAAAAAGCTCGTGGCCATTTTCCAATCAAGAATCATAAAAAGTATCCTTAAACCCCAGGGCTACCTCTGTTGCAGGCTCGTGGAAACACCAGGTGTCTGCAGAGGTGTTTGTTTGGCAGCCTACAGGCCTAGCAATGCTTATTTTCTGTCCAGAAAAATCCAACATAACAGACCATTAATACATCCAACCCCCATTTTTTGCAGTCTTTCCACATTCTGGCTGATAAAATCAATAACGTACCATTTCCACACATAGTGAGCAGTAGCTGAGTTGTTCTGATTTGATGTAAACAGCCCTAAGGGGCTTCTCTTTGGAGCACTTGTCACATGGACCAAATACAATTGCTAAAAAGGTCTGGTCGCACATCTTTGTGGTTCAGGAGAGCTGAAAGAGATGGAGAAGAAGGAACGAGTGCATTCCAGTGCAGTGCAAAGCTTCCTAGTACTGCTCTGCTAATGCAGCCTAGACTGTACATAGACATCTGTAGGCTGGATAATCTCTGTGACTAATCTCCTCTTGATTGAGCTTGACAAACTGTATCTATACACAAGACATTCACATGCTCTGCAGATTATATTGTTATGAAGAAAAATACAAAGCAAACCATATATATGTTGTGTTATGATGTGCACTGATTACACATCATTATAACGTGCACTGTGCACATGGATTCACTACATGCAGAAAATTACTCTTTGTTTTTACTTAACTACTGTCAGCAGACAGCAGAAATGCATTATAACAGCTGGATTTGTGAGAAATCTGCACTGATCAATACTTATTGTTTTTCCACTATATAATTAAATAGTCAATATTATGCATTATTTTTAAAGCTGAAAAGATGACCTAGGATTCAGTCAGCAGCTACAAAAATATTACAAACAATGTGCCGCTTGAGCAGAAACCGATGCATCAAGCACACTGAAAGCTGGGTCATTACGAACCCGCTTTTGTTCTCAAGCCAGGCTTCTCTAGGATCAAAGCACTATCATCAACAGAGAATTAAAAACTACTTGAAAGTCAGAAAAACAAACAAGAATAATACTGCAGTGTCATTTTTCTCTGTACATTTTTCATAGGGAAAATGGGACCTTTCACCACTTCTAAAATGAAAGCTTTTAACATTATTTAGACATGTACATAAATAATGAGTTTATGATTAACAAATAGAAGAAGCTATTGCAAAGAGAGATTTAAATGGAAGAAACGCAATTCAATGATTTTATGCAGATTTTAGAATTTGTTTGGCTGGACATTATACGAAAACCAAACCATACTTTATTCTATGCACCTGCCTGCACTCTGCTATTTATTCTGAAGTATTTCAGTGGACTACTTGAAAAATAAGAGGATAAACTCAGAAATCCTGCCCACGCTCCAGTCAATAAAAGTTTTGCTGTTGTCTCCAGGAGACGCATAACCTCATCCCAAAACATGTGGGAAGCAATCTGTCCTGAAAAGAACTACAGAGCATTAATCTGAAACTTGCATGGAGGAGTCAATCTGCTACATGCAGTCAAGGAGGCTGACATTCCATTCGAAGAAACGCAACAGATAAGTCCTTCAGTTTTTAAGGCATTCTTTTGCAAACAATGAGCCTGAGACCACAAGCTGCCATCCCTTCAGGGAGCTTCTCTGTGCTAGTACTGCTCATAGCTTTAAAGTGACTACAGCACCAGGCCTCAGTTCTGCTAGGCTCTTAAAACTGGGCATTTACAACTGAATAACCTGTTTTTCCGAGGTTCTTAGAGTTAGTGGTTCCGACTGAGGGCAACTCAGGTGACACACTTGGTGCGAAGCCTCAAGACACTAGGCCAACTAGACTTCGGGAGGAAAACTTTCATTTCAGAAGTAGTGTAAAATGAAGGTATATTACAGGGAAAAATGCCATCTTATTTGAACAAAGTATCATTACTACATCTGGAGACTTTAGAGAAGAATCTATTAGGCTTGGAATAAATACTCTGGGAAGAATTAATCTTTGATAAAGTGCGAGAATTTGCCGGAGTAACATACAGGGTGAATCATACCTACTATCAGTATTATATACTTCAGATGAAATTTTGACATGCTACAAAATTTTGCCAATGAACCTTCTGAATAATTAAAAAGCAGTATTATACCTGAGACTGTTTACAACACATTTGTATGTGTATTTTTTTGTGTACTATTTTATAAAGATATAAACTATTAAAAGCAAAAAGGTCTAAAAGGATTACAACTTCTTGCAGTGTAGCCTGAAATTTTAAACTTACTAGATTTTTTAAGTTACAGTAGAAATTTAAAAATGGTAGCACGGTGAAACATGAATAAGTATGCTTCTTAAAGAGAAATTCTGTACAGTGAATCTTGTTGATAAATATAAAAAATTACCCACCTTTTCAAACAGCAGGAACCTGAAGATTCTCAAGACGAGTAAATAAGCCGTGTGCAACTGATAACGGAGAAAGGCAGCTTTTCTATTAAGTCTACTTAAAGGCTATTTAAAGCTCAGCCTCTCAGGTTGTATCCCCTCAGGTCAGTTGTACTGATGATTATAGTTTAACGGCTTTATCTTAACTTCCCTCTTTCAGAATACAGAATAAAGAACATAAGCTATTAGGCAAACTAAATCTTACCTGCCTGTTCCATATACCAGCAATTTTTAGATAGTTTCCAAATGTTAAATTTTAAACATACTGGGAAGGTGACTGAAGACTGACTTTTCCAGCTATCGAGTTGACATTCTGACAAATAGCACTGTCAAATGTTAAGTTCATCTCATATTCTTACTGAAATTTAAAAGTCAGACAAATTGATTAGTGTCAATGCTGGTCTCTCCTTGGATATACTTTTACTGTTCACCTGTTTAAAGACAGTAAAGTTTAAATCAATGAGATTAAAAACTGCTGCTTTTTTGCACTCTGAAAAAATTATGGGGAGATTTAAGAAAACATGTCTGAAAAATTTAAAAAGTGCTGAAGGTCACATCTACTATTGCAACTCTACTACAGTCACTGAAATCATGCCATTAGATGTTTGCATTTGATAGTCAGGAGGATCCGAGGCAAAATGAAGGGTGTGTGTGGAATTAGGTCTCAGCCCAGCAGAGACTTGGGTAGAAGTAATCTGTTCTAATCTTTTTTATTAGAAATTATGGGAATACAGGACTTAAAGGGACCACCTATGCTGTTGAGTTCTATTCCCAGAAACTGCAGGAGTCACACGTCTAAAGACATTCAAAGATGCCAATAGCATCTAACACATTTCTCCATAAACCATTTCAGTGCTTTCCCATGGAAGGAAGGATCATCATTCAACATTTTCCCATTTGAACGAAATAATTTTCCTAGAATGATAGTAAAGGAGAAAGTTAACCTCAGTGATGCCTCTTTCATATATCTGCCTTCACCAAAACCGCTCCTTATATTTAGAAGAAAGGTAACAAACGGCATTTTGTACCTACACATTGGTTGGAGGCATTAATGTCAGCAAAAGCAAGGCAAGTTTCTAAGCACATACAGTAGACACTGATAATTTTGAACTTTCTTTTTAAAATACATTTTGTTTGTATACATAGTGTTAATAGCATACTTCACACAAACCTCGCAAGTAACCTAGCATCAAATTACCAGAACAATTTTCCTTGATCAACGACTTTTGTCATAAAGGCATACATGCCTTCTAACACTTCGATGCCATGCAGATGCAAGAGTGGGCTGTGGTTTTACTCATACGGTCCCATACAGCTCCAGGAACTGTAAGAAAAGGCTATACATGAATTACAGCAACAACACTTGCTTGCATTAAAATACTTACAGAAATCCGCAAGGAGCCAAGGACAGCACACCACTCTGACAGGAAGATACACAATGTTATAGCAAAGCAACTTGACCATTAAATAAATGTTTATGGTGCAATACAAGACCGACAGAATTCACTAATGTTCACATAGTTCCAAGTAACTTCTTTCAAATGATCCCATACTGAAAATACAACTATTGCATCACTCAAAGCACTACAAATTGATTTAGAAGCTACTTTATTTAACTGATTAAAATGGTAGTCTACCTAGATGTCTGTGATATTTTGTACAGCTTTTATTGTTATTGAACAAAACACAAAATTCTTCCTTCATATATTTTGACATCTCTGTGATTGTCGCCATGAATATTTCACTGTACATAGTAAACACCAAGAATACTAAATAGCAAGAATGATTTCTTCTTTATATTTACAGATTGTTCTGTGAAATTAAACACGCAGTACTAACACTGTGTAATAAAAAAGAATCAAATCAATTGTTCCTTCCTGTAATATTTAAATTAACTAAATTAATTAGAATCCTTTAAATATTTCAAAGCTTTAGTACTCAATTTTAATAACTATGTCTAATAGACTAGCTAGAAACCTAGCATTATTTACTGAGAAATTTCTAAGGACAGTCATCATTGTGGTGAGGTGAACGTTGTTTCTCCAGTTGTTTTGACAGGGTCCAGTACTAAATAAAGTTGTTGCATTCTGACTACAGGGAGAAGGCTGAAAAAAGCAAAAAGGGGGACCACTTCTGTTTCTAAGGATCTTGCAATTGAAATTAAATAAATAAAGATGAAATGTAAGGAAATAAGCTTGGTTTATCAGTACCACCAGACCACAGTAGCTGCATTCACTCCTATTCAGTGTCTGGACTATAGCGGGGAAACCAGCGAGAAAGAAAGGGAGAAAGATGGTGTGCACATGTGTGCAGAATATACTCAGTGTATATTCTGAAATGCACTGCACCAGAGATGGAACCAAACCAGGAGATGACTCCTGTCGTTAAAGAAACAAGCTTGTAATTTAATCCTGAATCATGATATGAATTTTGTATCTGACTTTTCTATTATAATGACTGGTATGAAAATCCAGACTTGTCACTGCAGAGAACAAAACTGAAATCTGTCTTCAAGAAGAGCACCCGAGTCCTTCCCCTGGCTGAAGAGCTGTCTAGTGTGCCAGCGCTGCAATGCAAGCATTCAGTGAGCCAAGCCAGCATGCCTACAAAAAGACAATGTGGGTTTGTAACAGCAATTCTCTTTAGATTGATCTCAGTTCCCCAATTTCAATGCAGCTATTTATACCAATTTTTTAAAAAACAACTGTGGCAGGACCTTCCTTTAGCTCCTACTACAGACTTTTGGAGGAACTGTTATAAAAGACTTCTTTTATGAAAGGCATAAAGGTATAAGAAGTACAGAAGGGTGAAAGCTACTGTAAACCAGATCCAGTATATCAAGGCAATGAACAGAAATACCTTGGGGAAAAAAAAATATCTTGTTACAGGAAGCAAAGGCAAGGAAAATTGTAACGTAATAACATTTATCACATGGCAGTTTTCCCCTCTGACTGGTGCTGACAAGGCACCAATACAAACTTGTCAGATAAATGTTTTTCTTGTCAGGTTTGGGCTAAAAAACTGTACAGTTAGCTTTGTGTCCAGCTGATGATATAAAGTCATCATTGTAGGACTGTAATGAAGGGAGAAGAGTAAGAAAAGAGAGAAGGAAATCAGAAGCTGAAATTACACGATATTACTCCTACTTTTTTAAGTCTTGACTCAAGAACAAGTTTTTAACAGTTTAATTCACTGCAAGCTGCCATACTATCCACCAGCTGGAGAAACGAACCATGAAAGTCTGCCTGTCTTTGTACAGTCTCTGAGGAAATACCAATGCGCTGGTTTTATTAAACCCTTGTGAGAAAGCCAAGTTTGAAGCTGCTGGGGACTTGTATTGTTTCCAAGGCATGTGCAGAGGGGGTGAAAGGAAACGTCACTTGAAATAGATACTTGGTATCGAGCATCAACTGTGGAACATCCTCACGATTGTTTAGCATAGCCTGAAATTATAACAGAAAGGGTAAGAAAATATTGTATTAAGAATCAAAGCAAAACGAGTACATTGTTTCCTTCCCATTGCAAATCTTGCTTTCACGTGACCTTAAGGAGACTTGTTTTGATCAGTTCCAAATGTCTAGAAGCTGAGCAACTTACTGATAATACGCTGTAAAGGTCAAGTGTAACTATGTAGCACCAAAAACCACGTGTTTGAGGTATCCTGTAACTTGAGTATGAGAAATAATAATTGTAGCTCTTACCTGGACTTTACGAACAAATGATGGAGTCACTCTTTTCTCAAAATCATCTATCGGAGTGTATGAGTTGAGGATCTTCACTATCTGTTCAAATTACAAAAAAGTATTTTATTATGCCACAAAAAGTGAGAAGACAAAAAGCAGAAAGCATTAACGTGACAAGTTTATTCATACATAATTAAAGTTTCAGTAAAGAATTTTACAATAAGGACAGAATTCTGACTGGTCATCTAATGAGCTGTAACACATGTGATGACTGCTGTAACTCATTGCCAGAGGTATCAGCAGGATCAAGAAAAAGCTGAACTGATTAAGGGAAACAACAAAAAAAGCCTGTGACAAAGTAAAGAAAATACATTGTGGAATAAAAACAGGGGATAGAACAAAGCAGGCAAGTATTGTTAATATGCAACAATCAGGAATAAGGAGTTAAAAATTCGATTTAACAACTGGTGATATGGAATGCTGAGGAATGCTATTTTTATCAAATGAAAGGCAAATAGCTCTTTGCAACAAATTATTTTAGATAGCTAAAATTCTGCAATTGGTGCTGCCAGAAGAAAACAGATAATTCAGTACCTGCACAGTAGAAAGAGATGTGCAGTGTTCACATATCTCCTTGGCATCATCGTCAGTGATCTTTTTGACCTGAAGGAGCCAGGCTGCTTGAGATAGAGGCTCCAAAGTTTCTTTGGCATTGCTGCTTTGAAGATTCTTGTCCTTAAGCCATTCTTCCAAGTAGCTGATATTACACCTGGGTTAAACCACAACAGAAATGTCAGGTTCCCCCTAACAAGCAAGTTACCTTAAAGACTTCTAAAGAAGAAATGCCCCTCTAGTGCCATGTTCAAATTCATACATTTTAAGTTAAAAAACATACCTGTAGATCATAACAATCAAACAAGTAATAGCTTATTGATCTGCAAGTTTAATCTCTTGTATATTTCAATTATTTTTATTTTTTTTCTTAAAGCTTGGATAATAGAAAGCAAGTTATTAGTTCAGCTGTTTACAGAAAATTACTAATATATACTGGCATTGCCTACTACACTACAGCACTATATGTCTTTAAAATACTCATTTACAGCTGAGCTTGTACAGGAAATGAGAACAATCTTTGCACTTTACAAAGCAGGGCTGGGCTTACAACTGATGACCTAAAGGTTAAAGCAGCTTTCTTCTAGCAATACTCCCAGACAGGTCAAGATTTTACTGATCTTCTTTCACCTTAGTCTGCAGCCTGCCTAATGGAGAATAAATGAACTGCACCTTCTGCACAACAGGAGCATGTTCTCTTGATGCTTGTAACAAGACAGATGAGGCCCGATCTGTACCCTAAGGCTCTGTCTCAGTGCCTTTCTCATCACAGAGTATGAAAAATGCAAGCCAGCTTTTGTCTGTCTGCCAGCCAGGGGACACTGCACCTGTTTACTACAGTAAGAAAGAATTAAAAATACTATTTGTCACATCACGAATGAACTAGCATGGAAAGAATCCTAAACATGTCTGACTTTAAGCTCCGGACTGTAATTTTCTCTCTTTTCCTCCATTAGCGTTTCCATGGAAAGAACAATTTGTAATATGTTATGTTGAGAAAGCTCAGCACAAAATGCAAACATCTACTTTTTCAGAAAATGTAAAAACCAATTGGCTACTTCCAGCAGAATGGTTACAGAATATGCAGTGACTTAGAGAGAAAGGACGTTACATAAAAGCATGAAAAATTCATTCTCAAGCTTGTTGAAACTTTACTGGCTTTACCTTATCTGCATTCCTTTTCTACATGAGCACATGTCCTTGCGGAGGAAGAGACTATTGAGGGTGATAGCTCCAATCAGAAAGAAAAGCTGCTTCACTGTCTGCTTTAGAAGCTCAGAGTCCAAGCCATTCTGGCACATGGTACTATAAAAATAGCTGAGCTGTTGCAGGATAGAGGTCATTGTATAGGTATCCGTGTCATCTATACTAGAAGAACGTTTACGGAACCCTGTAGGTTTCAAGCCAGAAATTCCCTGAAGACTTTCATATTCCAGCATGCCTGGTACTGAAATACAATAGAAAATAACTAATTAGACCAAAACTCCTAAGACTCCTTTTAGTTATGTAACCTTGTTTATTGAACAAAACCTACTTTCAGCATATTTTAAAAGTTAAATGATACAAGAAAAATAAGATACTGACAATGGTTTCTGGAGCACACACATTTTAAAAAGCCTTTTGTTGCTGCAGAACGTTGATTGGTTTTCAAATCATTATCCCACACCAGGAAATGTCACGAGGAAAAAGTCTTTCCAAACCCTGTGGTGATGTATCATTCAGTGGAATTTGTATGTGCAGAAACACACATGCAGGTAACACACGTATAAATCAACATGAGAAAGAAATCTGTCCCATCCTTTGCCTCCATATATAAGCTTATTCATATACTTCACAAGCTACATTTAAGCCTGTTTGGATTGGTGCTGCCTTACCGATCATGGGCTGGATGTTGTTCTCCATTACAATAATGAATTGGTGATAGATACGAATGGCCAAATCACTAAGAATTTGTCTGTATTCTGAGAGATCAAAATGCTTCAAACAGTTCTTATTCTGACGTGGAGTGTTATACTTCATAAACTCCTACAAGTAAGTTGTAAATATAATTATTAGAAATCACATAACATAATAAATATAAATTGTTTACTACGACGTAATGTATGCATTAGAGTAACTCATTCCATCTCTGGCTGAACAGTCTTAGAATGGGTCAAAGCTACAGCTAACATCAATGGATGCTTCCAGTTCTGGGGTTTCCTGTACTTGATTTTCCAGTTTATGTTGACCCTTACTCTGTTCCTAAAGCCTGCTAAAGCCAAAGGAAAGACATACATAAATTTCCATGAACTCTGGAGCAATTCCCAGATCACAAACAGAAAGCAATCTCCCCCTTCCCCACCCCATCTTCCCCCCAAAAAACTCAACTAAAAACCCTCAAACCATAATT
>JAVJGI010000063.1:16900777-16923926 GCA_035590275.1 Ibycter americanus
GAACTGAATATGGGGTGCGTGCGTCTTGGTTGAGCAGAGACTCCCGGCGCACCCAGCGCTGTTTGCTTGCCTCTATTTGTTTAATAAATTGTAAACTTTAATTGTAATCCTATTTGGGACTCAGTCATTTATCACACAAAAACACTGAAGAACTGAACTAACCTTGTAGCTTTTTTCAAGCCCTCGTATGCAAACCACACTTCTCCATCCTCATTTAAGTGTTCCAAATCATCTGTAGAGAGTCTAAAATACAAGGCAGGAGCATTAGTCTGCAGATGAACAAAATGCACTTCTTCAGCTTTTTTAAAGAGACATTAGAACAAAATTACCTGCTTCTTACATCTTCAAAATCATAACTTTCAAGAAGCTGTTTTGTAACTTCTGACATCTTTTCTGGAAAAAAAAAAAGTTTATTACATGAATAATTTTCTCCCCGCATTTCAAGTTAAGTTTGATTATAAAAAATCAAACCAACCTCTTCCTAAATCTACAAGGTTCTTTCCTAGTAAAACAGATATATTTACTGAGTACTACAAGAATATAATGAGGGACTTGGTTCTACTTCTGGACATGTAAGGTGCACTAGATAGGTATACCACCAATATTTTTTTTTCTTAACACATCAAACCTCCAGTGCAAAGTTAAATCTTTCTGTTCTGTATCTGGACAACTGCTAGAGTTGAATAGATGACTTGTCATCTAGTGCTAGGTTACTACATTAAAAGCTGCAGACACAGGTTTGCTCTATGACATTGTTAGCATTGAGCAAAGTGCACAACAGTAGTGCTTCTTATTAAGTACCTTTTCCCAAAGAGAACCTAACTCAGCAAGTTATTTAAGCGTATTTGACATTTATTGGACCTAGGGCTAAAGACAGGATGAATGAAAGCAAGATAATGTATTGTTTCCATATTCTTGGATCTCTACAAGCTACTTGTTAGATTCTAAGTGAAGTTTAAATTATTAGCATTGACTTTTAAACACAAAGGAGAAATGTCTGAAATCAGAGTTTCTTCAAATAGGTACCCCAGATCCCAGTATTCAGTGATCACTTTGTAAAACTCACCTGTTGGGGGCTTCCCCCCCCTTGCGAGTAAAGGTATGAACAGAATGAAATCACTACAGGATGGGAAAGAGAAGTGGGTTTTTGTTAAAGTTAACATGAAAGAAATCAGTTTAAACTGGCCTGGTTCACACTGTACTTGGTAAGTTCCCTGAACTATCTAGTATGTAGCTTACCCCTCAGTTCTCGCTTCTGTGACTGGGCCTGCTTCTCAACATCCAATTTTTGTGTCTGCAGCAGTTCAATTTCCTTTTGCAACTCAGGTATTTTCTGAATCAGACAAAAATTATAGACTAAGACAAGGAGTGAATGACAAGGGCTCATATCAATTACATCATAAAAATAATGATAATTAATAAGTTCATATAATAAAAGGTTTAAAATGTGTTTTGTTTAAAGCATTTGGTTCTCAAGCATCAGAGGAGAACAGTAATGTGATGTATTGAAAACGTGTTTCTGTCATGGAATTGACTCAAGAGAAAAAAATGTGACTTTACATAAAAGTACTATTTTCAGGTTTAGTTTATAAGCTAAATTTATGGAAATTCCCCTGAGAAACTAATACTTTTTTGGAAAAAGGAAGAAAAACAGACCCACACATTTAAACGTATAAATATTCAGACACAATTACTCTTCAAAATGTGCACTTATTTCTGCGAGCAGTAACTTACTCGTATTGTGTACTATATGCAAACAACGCAACACAGTGGTGTATCAAATACAGCTTATTAACTACAACTACTTCTAAATATGCACTGGAGAAAAAAAAATTAGTGAAGATAATCTATAAATAAAACACCCACATTCTCTACTTGCTTTATCTAGCAAAGACTCCAAAATGAAACGCGTCATACTATACCTGTGCTTGTTTTGTAAGTTGTCCTATTTCCATTTTCAAGCCATCCTGAATGACAATTTCTTGCTGAATTTGATGTTGTAGCTGAGTTTTTTCTTCTTTCAGAATCTTAATTTCTCCCTTGAGCAATTCAATCTCCTTTTCATAGTCCTGCTTCTGATTTTGGAAATTTTTCTCAAGTATCCTAAACAAGATAACAAAAAGGTGGTTTAATTTCCCTACATGCATATGTGAAAGAGTGGGCTTTGGTTTTGTTTTAATTTGAAGGACATGTTTCATTGAAGAGAACTTAAATGAACCATAATTACTTGAAAAATGCTATCCTACATCCTCAGAATCAATCTACAAATTGGATGATAATGGGATGAGAATGTCCCTGGACTCTACTACATCTAATTCAGATATGGGGACTGAATTCAAGACAAAACTGAGTTTTTTCAACTTAAAGGCTAATTCTCTAATTCTCTGAGAGCTGGCCTACCTGAGCAGCTTTCTGCTACATTTATGGTCACAGTCAGCACTGAAGGAGGACACAGCAACAGAAAGCCCTGTGTCCTTCTCAGTAAAACACTGCAGAAAGTTTTCCATTTTCTACTAGTCCCTGCTAGAATGGACCAGCTTCCAACATAATACCGCTAACGGGCAAAGCAGAAAAAACTAGCAAAAAAGTCTTCTTAATATGGTTTGAAGTTATTTGCAGCTGAAATCAGACTGAGCTGAAACATCACACGGCCTCCAACCCTCAGGAAGGACTGATTGCACCCTTCACCCTTCAAAGAACAGCATTTATCTGGTACCTAAGCTTCTCTGTCTTATACTGGAAAAGAGTTAGTGGGAAATAAACACTTGATCTAAGATAAGCACGCTGCAAAGCAACAGCCATTTATTGCTAAATCATAGGATTTTTAATACTGCAAATGAAATGCCAAAGGAGGGGGAAAAAGAAGTTTTCCGCCTGTATTTTTAACCAAATGTCCTTTACAAACACTGCCTTTCCTTCCAGATGAATCTTTCAATTCTGCCCTTTAGTATTCACTTCACAGGAATTCTGACCGGTATGGCTGCTCTTCCAGTCCTGACTGAATTCTGAGTTTATTTCCAAAGAAACCATTATGATCAGGACTGCCTTTCAATTCTCAGAAAGACACAAGAAAAGACAGGAAACTGCAAAAGCAATAACAGTCTCAAGTCTACAACATAATTTCCCGCATGTATACCTGACCCACAAACAAGCATGTGCTTTTCCTCAACTGTATGAAGTACTTCAGTACTAGCATTAATGTTCAAGAACACTGACAGATTCATAAGTGATGTGAGCACAATACATTTACAGCAGGAGAAAGAAAGGCAGGGCAAGAGAAAAACTGAATGCTGTTTCAAAGCAACAAAATTCAGATTCCATACATTCTCTGATTTTCTTCTTTTTGTACATCACAGAAGAGCTGCTTCGTGAGGTCATCCATTTTCTCTGTCAAAAAATATTTCAATATTTCAAACTTTCACGCAATTATGTACATTTATTAGAGCAGTATCACCACAATGAGATGTTTGGTTTTAGTAAGCAAATTTTAACGTATTTTAAGGCTGAAATGACTCTCTCAAGTGCCAAAAATTATCACAGTAAATTTTACAAGTAAAGCTATAGAATAAAAAGGTTCTGAAACACCAAAGTGTTACTTGTCTAAAGTATACCTGATCTCATGTGCTAAGCATGTCCTTTGAAATTAGATTCTTAAAAGCAGTATATTAAAGGAACCAAGGACAAAGCACCACTTTGAAGGAATGCATGTGCACAAGACAGGAAACACCAGGAAGAGAGATTTTGCTACTGAAAGAACAATTTTAATTTAATTATTAAATTAAAAGCATTTACATTACACATTCTAAGCAAGAGAAGCTTAGGATCAACTTTTAATTTACTGTGAATTCAGCATTTATGTTGCTTTTATTAGAACAAGAGTCACCGACCTTTACGTAAAACCTGAGTTTACAACTTTACCCCACTATAACTCCTTTAAAACTCCTTTTAGTTATTGTACCTTTCATTTCCTCAGTTTTTGCTTGGAGCTTTATTTCTAAGGTCTCTTTCTGTTCTTGTAATTCTTTATTCTGATTCTCAAGTTTTAAGATTTTCTGTACACATAAAGAATAATATACAAATTACAAAAGGAGGAAGAAACAGGTCACAGAAGGTCTAACAAACATATACTGACTCCCTTCCTTCCCCCACCCTGCTCCAGGAAAGCAAAGTTACTAAGTAACTCTCGAGTCATTCATTGGATAAATCCAGTAACTGAAAAAATTATTTAAACAAAAAAAAGGAACCCAGACAGTAATTAAAATTTACCTGTTCACTGTCCTCTTTATATTTTTTCCCTTTCTCTTCATATGCTCTCTTTTGAGCAGTTAACTTTTCAAGATCTAATTCGAGTTTCTGAATTGTATCCATATCATTCATATGAGTTGAAGCCAGACTGGTCAATCGTTCCAGCAAACCATGATTTTCTCTACTCTACAGTGAGCAAGACAGGTTAAAAGAAAACAGAATAATGCACACCCGAAACTCTTTAATAGAATTTTGAAGGAAACACCTGACCTATTTCTCCTCACCATCCCATATCAGTCATAATTATTCCAACCAAGGATTGTTTTCATCAATTAGATTAAAGCTACCATCTTAAAGATGATTTGGCTGGTATGGCTCTCAAAAATAAGCGGAAAAATAAATGTAATGTGGAATTCCCAGAAGTTACTAAATATATTGTACCAGAGCAGTATCTCATACATCCTTCATCCCAACACAAGTAATCAACACAAGTAACCCAACCCAGAGATTGAACGGACTACTTAAGAAACAGTAAAAAAATAAAATTCATTGCAGACTCTTCTCATTGCCACAACTAACCCAAAAATATAAGGATACTCTAGATTATTCCTCTTGCCCTAGATGTTGGAAGAATACTAGTGGTTTACGACCATATCCCTTACATATTCTCCTGTCTTGTCAAGTAAAGTATTGATATTGTAATTCACGTAAGCCTCTAGTCAACATGCAAGCTCTGAATAAAACAGGTATGATAAAAACAATTAGTTAAAATCATAAACGGACTGGTGTCTCTCACCTGTTCTTCTATCTTTTTCTGCAGTTGCTGAACTCTGTATGAAAGCTGGATATTCAATACAAACCGCCGAATATTTTGAAATCTGCGCCTGGCAAGCCACGCACGGGCGTATTTCTGAAGGATCACAGCCTTGTGTTCTTCAAGCATCTTTAAAATAAAGTATTAACATCTGACTGTAATTATCTATAGCTCAATCAGCATCCATTATAACATTCTGTGAATCTACATACACTAGTAATGACAAAGCTTCTCACGGAAGTATCAAAATACTATAATACCCAGACAGCAGACACATTTGAACCACTGTAGTTATCACATTAATGATCTGCATCAAGTATTAATCAGACAGAGCTCTTGGTAGCCCCGAGATTAGATCTAAGCTACTGTGTATCAGTATTTTTATTGTAACAATATTAAAATAGAGTAGAAGATAAGAGAACCAGACACACAAAAGGTAAAGTATTAGGGATCACTGCCCTTGTCTCCATCTTTCTTACAGAGCAGTAGCTGTTTCCAGTTAATGAAATAAAATTTTTGATAGGCTGTACCTTCCGATATGTTTTTCTTGCTAGAAATCCTCTTGTATAAGCTTGAATTGTTACAGCAGCCACACGGATGAGCTGGCAAAGTCTACGGACCAGGTAACCCCGACAGTATTTCTGAATAATTATAGCTGCCCATGTTTGCTTCAGAGTTCTTGCAGTTATAGCTTGCCTTAATTCAAAAGACAATAAAGTTTACTTAGGTCACATCAGATTTCTCTTGCACATTCCCTCAGTCAGTCACATCACATCCAAAAAACCAGAAGATACTGAAAACAGGCATCCACTATCTAAAATAGAGCTTTTTCTTCAAAGTGAGAGGGAATTGTCCACCATCTTTGAAATTAATTCCACAAGCAATTGTTTTGATGATGTCTTTCTGAAAATTTCAAAGCCTACATAGAGCCATCTTCCTCTCAGTCTGCTCTGTGAATGACTGGTGCAGTTTCTCTGCTGCATAATTCCTTGTAATAATTTGCACACACTAATTTGTAGACCCTTGCAAATTAAATTGCTTTTCCTTTCTGCTACCTGATTTCTTCTCTGGCTCTGATGCTAAGCAGTAAGCCCAAGCCAACAAGCAGGTCACGCATCATTAGCTAAGGATTGAGCTTACAGGTAGACAGACCTCTCAGGAACCTGGCAGACAACATTTGAAATCTGCTAGAGTATTTTTTTCATATCAGCTGAAAAACTTGAGCATTTTCAAGTCCATAATTACAGTGAAAAGGAAATGGAAATACAACTTGAATTGCTCTTTCATAAAAATAACACTTCAAATTAGTGTTGAGCATGAGTTTGACCTTCTATATCCTTTCAGGCATGCCTTAACTGCAAATTCATTTATCAGCCAAAAGTACCGTACAGTCCGCTGCCCCCGGAAATACTGCTGTATTATAATAGCTGCTTGTTTTATGCAAAGGAATTTCTTCCGCTGCAGCCAGCCTCGAACAGTCTTTTGGATCGTAATGCATGCATGTCTCAGTTTATCTGATCGCAGTTTCTCTAAGTAAGCAACCTGTCCTGCTCTGAAGAAAATCTTTGTTCTCCCAAACTGATACTGGGTATGATCCTGAAAAAGAAAACAACAAGCATATAAACTTCTAGTTCATGATTGTAGACCACTCTCTTCCTTTTATAAATTGTCACTTCAGGCAAGCTCCTCTGAAATGACATGATCTTGCTAAATAAGAATATCCTCTCTGCCTTTTTTGTAGATAGGAGTATAAGAGGAGAAAATCCACTTAGCAGAAAAGAACCAGATAATTACATCCAAAAATCGCACCCCTGTGATCTCATTAAAGTGAGGACCTGGACTTACCATCAAGGCCTTGAAAGCAACCTCTTCACCCCCTCCTGCAAGCCTGGTTCCTCGGGCTCAACACTACCTTTTGGTGCACATGCCTAGCCTTGAATCAGAGCTGTGTGAGCCAAAACTCAGGGGAGAAGCTGCTTTTAAGCTCAGGCTCTCACCCTTGGCCTGTGCCAGAGCTATGCTGCAAATATGCCTGTGTTTAGTCTTATACACCCCTGAGTCTGAACTCAGTCCTGACATGCTGAGTTGAATCGCTGGCTTGACTTGGACCAGCCTCATCACTACAGCCTTGTCTAACAAATAGCAGCAATATGCAAAATAGCACATTTTAGAACAGCTCTCCAATATGCTGCATTCCACCACCAAAAGCCCTTTTTTGTCTGTGAACTTCTAATACTTGACAAATGTGTATCATTTACTGTTTACTGTAGAGCATCTTCTATTTTACAAGTGAAGATACTAAGCAGAGAGCGGTCAAATCACCTGTCCACAGCCACATCATGACTGTCACAACACAAGGCTATTGACTCGCAAGCTGATGTGCCACGCATTAAATCAGGAAAGATAGCAATAACGTAAATATCTTTCCTATTTGAGGAGTGAGATACTACTCTTGGCAAAAGAGACCTTTATTAATAACTGATCCTATAATACGTAATGGGTTAGTACAGACAAACTAACCTGGACTAGCCGCTGCAAAACAATCTTGCAAATCTGCTTTTTATCATTTATGGAGAGTTCCTGCTGTGTCATAAGAATGCTGTAACGGCTGAAAAACTCAATGTAAGTCCACCTGGAAAATTAAGAGTTAGCAAATGCAATTCATTTTAGAGACATCCAAGTACTTTTTGACATATGGAGGCTCACTGCTATCCCTACCTGGATGGGTAGCTCTGTGCACTAATTCGAATAGTTTCCAAAACACCACATGCTCGCAGTTGCTGAGCAACTCTCTTTGAATCAAACCTAAAAAAGCAGAGTTATATTTTACATCTTTGTTGGGTTTGGCATGCTATAATAGTTAGAACCATTCTACTAGCTGCATTTCTATTTCTGCCCATAGGAAGCAGGGCTCCCTACTTTTTATATGGTGTTTTGTTGTGGGTTTTTTTTTTAATATGGGATAGAAAGTATCTGAGTTTTCTTTTTCTTCCTCAAAACAAAAGGAAGGCTGTATTTATTTCTCTCTTATGAAAAGTCCTGTTTCCTTTCAATATTTATCGTGACAGTTCATATCAGCATGTGGCAAAGAATCATGCCACTCTCAGCACAAAACATACACAAAAATACATTCCCTCAGCAGTCTATGGGGAAGAAATTATCTCCAGGTACTTTTCAGCACACTGATTATGAATAAACCAGGATTTACTCATGAATATCTGGGTTCAAGATTATTAACAGAAGGCACGGAAAGATCCTTGCCAAATCTGGACCAGTAATGATACGCCCACAGAGCACTGCACTACAGTGCCGATCCAGTACTAGCTAAGAGATCCCCTTGGCTGACAGATGACTATGTTGGTCTTTCACAAACTTATGGTACACTCTTCTAGTCTAATTCAGACATGTTTTTAAATTAGCCAGGCTATTTCCCCCCCTCACTGCTATCACACAGAATAACGAGATCTCACTGCACTGATAGTGAAACACTTCCATTTGTAACGTGTTTTGCACGGACAGATTTTGTCTGGCTTCAAGAAAATTAGTTAACATGCTTTAAAAATTTAATTTAGAATCAAAGTTTGCCTCTTCCCTCCTACTCAGACATGATAAAAGCTTTTATTTCATTTGTCAGTACACTACTATCCAGCTGAAAGCTGTATAACTGAAACTAGAGTGCTTCCACAGGTCTGCCCACAAAACACACGAACAGCTGCATCAAAGTTAACTCTTACTTACATGTTAGTGATTATCAAGCTGTTCATGGGAATTATGCAAATTATCTATCATATATGATTGTATTATAAGATTAAAATTATAAGAAATTGTGGGGGAAAAGCCAAGGCTATGTTCAACACTGCTCACACCATTTCCAAATTCTGAAGCTCTTCTCAATGTTTGTGTGGACAAAAGGGAAGTTCACAAAGAAAATGGCAGAGGCTTTATTCCCTAAATATGAATTGGTGCTAATCTACACCGTACAAGAGCAAACACACCCATACAAAATATCCATCAACTTAAACCAAAGGTGGACAACTTTTCCCCAAAAAATGTTATGACAAATACATAAACACTAATATCCAACTTGGAAAATTTTAGGATATTAAGAATTATTAAGGTATCAATAACTATTACAGAATGATTCCATTTTTGTAAGATGACAGTACTTTTTTTACTTCAGTGATCTTGAAAGGAAAAGTATGTTCTGTACGGGAAGTTGTTCAATAATAAGAATTTAGCTTGCTGATGTGCAGCTACTGTGAAATACAAAAATACTCTTTTAATTTCAGGTAATGCAACAGCTCAACACCACCAACATACTTACTCAAAAGGTAACTTCTCATCATTTGGCTTTATGCATCGTACGTAATGAGGGGTGGTTGCATTGAGTGTCACCATAAGTAAAGACAAAGAACTCCGGAACTAAAAAATATCAGACATAACAGTTTTGCTAATGAAACATTTACAGCCAAGTAAAAAGTAAATCTTAGTTTTTTAATTATTTGTTAGGGTTTGGCTGGACGCTGGGAGATTTTCTTAGGGTTTAGATCTTAAATGCTGGAAATGCTGTACCTAACAGTCTCCTATATAGAAAACAAACAAACAAATAAATAAATAAATAAACACACCTACTTACACCCAGACCTGGAGCACTGCACTGTGGCTTGGCTCTTGCTGTACTGAAAACTGGATAGTCCCCCGTGAATAGTAATAGAACACAGTATCAAAGTCTCAGACTGCCCAGTACACCTCCCTGAGAGTACGAGCATCACAAAATAGCACGTTTATGTAGTACCTTGCTGCCAACAGTCATTCGGAGTTGTTTGTTAGGTGACTTGAGAACAGGTCTTGCAGATTTGATGCTTATAGTTGAACTGAAAGGTAAACTGGACACTGGGTTGTCTTGAAAAAAATTTGCAAACAGATGAAACTAAAAGTGTGGTGAAAAAAATCACAGATAAATACTGTGGGACTGTAGTAACATTTAAATAAAAATTACATTTACTATAAAGTAAAATGCAAAACCCATCCACCTTAATGCTTAGACCAGGTATTGCAGGACTTGGAACTGGATCTTTAAGCCACAGACAAATAACAACTGAAGAAACAGTTGCAACAATTCTGAGTCTATTGTGAAGCACTTAAACATCTCACAGACAAAACTCCACAACTGTTAAGTAGGCCTGAAAAAGCTATTTCAATATGAGCAAACATGGACACAAATACAGACCAGAGTTAAAAATAAGACCACTTAAGGTTATTTTTTCACAATATTTAATTTAGATTAAGAATATGGGTTTTGGTCAGATTAAATTGGCTTCCTAATAGTAATTCTGAAGTCTCAAGGCTGTAGAATTGAAAGGGACAGGGCCTTCAAGCAGATGGGAAGTGGCAGGCACATATAAGACATCTGATTTTTCCCCTGCCCTGGCATTCTCTTAATCTCTTTTGAAGAATAAACAAAGGCAGCTTTGTTTGTTAATGATAAACTACCTATTAAAACTACATGTAATGACTACAGAAAAAAATTAATAATAAAGTGAATTGTTCAGTTACAAGGATTCCAAAATGCTCAAGAGAGATATTAAAACCCACCTAACACAACTAGCAAAGTAAATGCACATATACGAAAAAGTTGAATACTGTGTTTTTCTACCTTGTATGTTATTTTGACATTAAAAATACACACTTGTAGAATATTAATGAAAATAAGACTAAACTAATTGATTCAACCTAATAAAAAAAATCTTTTTATCAAAACAAATCTTTTAAAATCAGATCTGAATCAATTCCAGTAAAATCGAGTATTAGAAAATTAATCATTACTGATAGTTCACAAACCTTGCTCTCTTTCAAGATTTCTATCAATACTTCACGCACTGTATCTTTGTTTTTTTCCAGAAATCCTTCACATTTATATTCTACCTGTGCAAACAGATGAAATCATTAACCTTTCAGCAATATATGAACAGTTAGCAAAACTCTGCTTTTTACAGTTTCATTATGGCAAGCATACATACATGCATACTGTAAATTTAGAAGTAGCACAAACTCAGAATCCACGATCAGCTGCAATTTTCTCCTGCCTTCATTAGGAATTCCTTTCCTCCCCTCTTCATTATTCTATGGTTTCAAATCCACATAACAAAAAAGGAATACTACATTTGAAATGTAATTAACTGAGGCTAAAATGTGTACAGACTACAATCTTAACTATTTTATTTTTGCATTGTACTCTTTTTCTGCCTCTTTATTTTTATGATTTATTTTTATACTCCCAAAATCATTACATTAAGCACTTCTTATGTTTAAATGGCATGTTACAGGCAGTATTATCAATAAATAAATAGTACTATATATTGAAGATCGATTTTATAGGAGTTCTAAACAAGTGGGGTTAATATCTTCTCTATTTCCTAAGTTTGTTTTTTTTCCTGAATGAGCTACTGCTAGAAACAGGGTGAAATAATACTGGGTTGTTTACACTTTACCTTATCAGCAAAGTGTTGAATGATGAAAGAAGTGTTTGACATCCTCGGCTTTTCAAAGAGTGCATTTTTATTGACAAAATTATTATATAGCTTTTGAAGCCAGTTTTCATCTGTTCCATGAGGTAACTGTAAAAATGACAAGGGCAATCTCTTTAACAAAACTCTGTTGGACTGTTAAAACCAGCAAAACTGCTTACTATCAATAAATACTGTCTGAATAAAGCATCTTTGGTGAATTACGAGGCTTGAAAAAAAACGGTTTTTGTCTTTCAGACTAGCCAGTGGCTCCCTGAAGCAAATAATTTTTAAAAAGAAGGTCATATTAATGCATAAATTTGCTGACTAGAGCTAATTCCCTGATGAGTCATAAATCATTTTGTCTTGAGAGGATGCTACCTGCAATCAGGGACAATTTGAGCCCTGAGAATATTAGTGAGAACAGTAACAGGTAAGTTAATGAGTTAGGGAATATTCCCTAATTTCTCCCATATTAATCCATGGTTTGGATTCTGAGAAGTACGATTTGCCAATATCACCAGAACACCTTTTAGAGACCATTTTAACAGGGCTCACCTCACCCTGCCCTGCTCTTCACTGACAAAGCTACTTCAACAGGTTTGGAAGTCTAAGGAAACTAAATGTATGTAGAAGAAAAAAAATACAGGTTCAGGAATGCTACAGTCAGGAGACAGCACAAAGAAAAAACCAGTAAGACTGAAAAAAAAAAAGCAAAGATGTAGGTTTGATGCATTCAAAAAGAACTTACAAAAAAAGGAAACGAAGACTGCTCTTTTGTATCAAAATTAGTGATTCATTAAATAAACCAATTGTAGAAATAGTGGTGGAAGAGACGTCTGGAGACTAGGTAGTCCAAATTCCTGCTTGGAGCAAGACTACCACCAACATTAGATCAAGCTGCCATTTGAACTCGAATCCAGAAAGCATTCAAGGATGGGGATCCCATTGCATCTCTGCTTAACCCGTTCTAGTACTGCACTACGCTCACAGTGAAGAAATATAGCTGCTGGGTTAGATTCTAGGTAAGAATCTAGTTTTAGATTCTTAATTTTGTAAGAGAAAAATAGACACAGTGGCTTATAATTAAAATTACTAAATAGAGGGCAAACATTAATGTTTGTTTTATAAGAAAAACGCTCTACTTCCCATTTAAAAGGACTAAATATGGATTGCAAGTCCAACTTGTAAAAATCTATATATTTTTTTAATGAGCTCTAAATACAAGAATTTTTAAATTACCAAGCACTCTTCATCCAGAAGTTCTAAAATTCCCATTTTAGCTTCAATAAGGTCAATGACAGGCTGGTTGTCATAGAAATCTATTAAAGTCCATGGGATATTTTCCTTCATATATTCTTCTTGTTCAAGTTTAAAGACATGCTAGATATGTGAAAATTATGAAAATGTAAGGTTACAACTAAGGAAGAAAATAAAAACAATGTGTGCATGTGTGTGATTGTATACATAAGACAGAAACAAAATATTTATATATTTCGTAGTATACTACATGTCTGTCTTGTAAGAAAATAAATTCAGAAATTTTCATTTATATATATGTGTGTGCATGCATGTACAGATATAAAAATAAAATATTTTTATTTTATTACTGGATAGCCGTTATCCAGAAATATCCATTAGTCAAATACCAATAGCATTTGCTAATATCCATTATTGATAATCTCAAATGATGAAGTAAAATAAGGTAAAGAACTGTAACAAAGAACATACCAGATTAAATTGCTGCTGCAGTTTTTCATTAGCATAATTGATGCAAAATTGTTCAAAACTGTTCACATCAAATGTTTCAAAGCTGAAATACATGTCAAATATGAAAAAAACCAACCTTGACATTAAAATACAAATGGTAGGATAGCTCCAAAGTCTTAAAAGAATACTAATATTTCTAAGAAAATTAAATAGCTGTAAGACAAATGAAGATGCTAAGGCATGTCAAAACTTCCCTAGAAGTTAACGTTACCAGACATGAGAGCTAAAAAAATCCAGCGTTAAATCTAGAAGTATCATATAAAAAGTTAAATTTAACTCTCATTCACAAAAAAATTCTAGTATTTATAGTTGCTAAACATTTCCACTACTCTGGATGCTAAAGAACTTGCATGACTATGACCTTTTAGTAAAACAAACCCCTCCAAATTCATTGCAGTACAAATCAAAAAGTGCCTCTTTATCAAGTCCAAAGAAAAGGCACAACTTAAAGTAAATTTGTTTCCAGAGACATTCTTACCCATAAATGTCCAGAACACCAATAAAAGTATGTTTTTTGCCAGGGAACTGCAAAGCTTGGTTAATTCTTTCCACAATAAAGTCAAATAAATGAGAATAGATCTTCTTTGCCAGAGCATCCCTTGCATTAACAGCCTGAGCTCTTGTCATTGGCTTTATTACAGTCTCTGAGGTAGTGATGATCTTTCGGTGGCACAACCATCGTGCCATTTTCTCACAGTTTAAATCCAGAAGTTCGCAGAATATATTGAGATGTTTATCTTCCAGCTTTGAAGAAGATAAATAAATACTATTAGATTACATTTAATGCTTTAACTGTTGCCTAGACAGTGAAAGCCTGGCACCGCTGACATCAACCTATGACTTTTATTTTCAGATGGACAAGGGGCTCTGTTCACTTCTTCGTCTGGCAAAGTATCAAGAAGAGCTAAAGCAAATAATATTGGAGAGAGCTCCTGATACAGGAAAGAAAAAATTAGACTGGATGAGATGCTTTGGATTAGGAAACCGAAAGAAAAAGTTCCTTTAGTCTATGTTTAGATGTCCTTGCTTTTTAGACTTGCATAGTCTGCTGGGACACATTCTGAGCAGCTTTGATAATGCTCTGTTTCCTGCATCCTGTGGACAGTCCCAAATGGCTTTTCCAACAGCTGTGGATCAATTGGATATGGGGTTCTCTTTGCCACATTCTGCCTTTTATTCAGACTCTCTGAACTGGGGCACAAAACAGGATTTAAACAGTTGAAGATGGAGAAATCTCTCAAGTTTAGTATAACAGATGTAATGCTGGTCTGAGTCCCAGATATGAGAAAAAATATTGCTAAAGGATTTTTGGCATAGAATATAAGAGAAAATGTTGGTATCTGAATGAGCTACTTCCTTACACTGATGGATGATCTTTCATCTCCAACAGCTGTTATTTCCACGTTGCCTAAGTGTAGGATTGCTGCCAGCATTTTAAAAACATCCATCTGAAAATCACCCTTCAGACCTAAAAAAACCAATTTTTGATTATTTTAAATACTCAGAAACAGTACAATTAATTAAAATAGCACAATGCTGGATTACTTGCTTTGTTGTGTGGCCTAGAATTGTATAGAATCTCTGCAGATTACTATGCAAAACCTTGGTTCTGCCTACTTTCTGCCTGTCTGATCTGATGAGAGATTAGGTATAAATTCCCGTACCTCCCCAAGTGCCAGCTCAAGTCTGATTTGGCATCCACATAAGGCATATAGAGGCAAAGAAGCTTCCAATTCCATTTCTGTCACAGCATGTTAGCTTAAGGGCCAAGAAGACTCCAGCCTTTAGTGAACTGGACCAGTAACAATGAACACCAGTTGCTAACAGCCATTTGCTCTTGCCTAGTACTTCCAAAACAGACCAACAGTGCAATGGGTAGGCTATGAAAGAAATTATTTTTGTAATTACAACTAACATTTTGCTCATTTCAGAAAAAGCCCACAACCTTTTCAATAGATTTAAAAACTGTATCCTTGTAAATTTACCCAGTAAGGCAAACGTCTTCTGAGTCTCCACCATATTTGCTCTGTCATCAACTCCTTCTATTACTGTGCTGCCACCCATTCTTGTGTAGTTAAATTCTTCCGCGCTTCCTATAGATAAGAAGTAAAACTTGTAATGCTCGAAAATCTGGGGCTGGGGATAGCCACTTGTTAAAGACTCTTGTAGCACCAGAAAACTAAAGATGCCATCGGATGACAGCTCTTCAGCGATGAGCTGCAGGTCCTCTTTTTCTGAGAGAAATCCATGCACCTAACCCAGTTAAGCTGACACAAACTAGTACTCATAATTCCCAGTAATCTTAATTCTTGATCTAATAAACAAACAGGAATGAAGACTGAGTAAACATATACCTAAGGTCTGTTTCTCCCAGGTGGCATTAAAGCTTCTCTGTAGATAAATAAATCAAGTCCCTAAACTGTCATTATGACATCTGTCACTACAGAAAGTGGATTTTCAAAGACACTTAAGTACTTGATCATGCACTATTCAAGTTACAAGGGATTTGCTCTCAAGTTCAATACAAGCAGAATTAATAGCTAAGTGACTTAAAAATGCAAGTCCCATTGTAAATCTGCGAGATTTATGCTATAAAGCACTTAACGTCCTAGCATTTGAAAACCTAATCTTCAAAATACTGCACTGCAAAGATGAAGAGTAGGTTATTTTCTTGAGACCTACCCAATTTAAGATGCTTAAATTCAGGTTGCGTAGAAGATGCACACAACTGATAAAATATATGGTAGTTTCTCTCATTCTCTGACTGTAAATTAAAGCAAAGAATACAATTACAGAAAAAAACAAAACAAACCCAAAACAAACAGAAAACCATCCAATATTCAACACTACTGTAAAGAGATAAAGATGTTTGAAGGGTAAATTCTGCTGCAACATAGCTTGGCAAAGAAATTGCCCAATATTAAAATGGCACATCTTAGACTTCAACAAGAGCTTTGAAAGTGATAACTTCAACTATACTTTATTTCCACTACCGATATGCTGAGCTCTTTCCCCAAGGCTGTTACTCTAATTCTTCAACTTGAACAACCATCTACTAATAAGAACTGACAAATACTGTCATGAACAACTGTGTAGGAGTGCCAGCTGAAACATGGCCCCGTGGTAACTCAGAAAACTCTCTCTTTCCACACCATCCTTCAGGCAGAAAATCGACAGAAGTATTTCTCATAGTACTTAAAAAGTTACAAAACTACTAAAAAGGAAACCTTTGTAAAAACAGTTTTATAAAATTAAATGCTTTCTTTAGTAGATTACCACAATTATGCTCTTATGCTATAATGAGTCATATGCAATAAGCCCTGGCCTTAGCAATTTTCAGCCAGGTTTTTACCCAGACTCTCTCTGCCCTACATACACTGTTCCTCTCCAGATACAATTGGGACGTGTTACTATTGTTGACTGAAAGTCACAGATTGCTCAAATGCTTCTTGCGCTTATCGCATGGAATAGTCCCTGAGACACATTCTCCACTTAACATAAGGAAGAACATGGAATAAGGTTAGGTCCTACGAAAAATAAATCAAGTGTTGATCAGACATACTATTTGGAACTTCACATAACATTTTCTATATGAAACTAGTAAAGGATAGTACATTAGTAGCTATACTGACACTGACTGTTTTTATTTTACCCACCTGGAATACAACTCTGGATTTCTCAAGCAGGTATGTTCTCATGTTAGCTCCAATGATTTGGTAACTCTGATCAAAACTGATTTCAGTGTATTTTCCAAATCGACTGCTATTATCGTTCCGTGTGGTTTTTGCATTGCCGACAGCCTATAAAAACTATAAACTTTTAGAATTTGTTTTACTTGCATGCTTCATAAGAATAACTTTGTCAAAACACAACACAGCTACAAGTTCCTACAATCAAAGGTGCCCAAGGATCAATCTCAGCATTGAGCTGTGGGACTTAAACTTTTAGGCCCAAATTTGAAGATAAGACTCCAGTCAATTAGTATAACATTATATAAACTGAGAATTAGAGAAAGTATGTTTTCCCACCATAAGGAACCTTAACCAGTTCCTATTCCAATTAATAAAAACAAACAAACAACTTGTTCAATATTGTTTTCTCATCATCTAATTAACAGGATGTGGTCACATAAAACCCTGGAGGCAAACTAGTGCCTCCAAAGGGCCACTGGTAAACCAGGCAGAACCCGGGTGCTCCTGAAGCTGACTACCTCTTTCCATCAGTAACATTCAGAGGCTAAACTTCTAATTTAGATATCTAACTCAGCCAGCTAAAACATCCCTAAAGATTTCAAAGATTCATTCCCAGAAGCTCTCCAAATTCTTTCCTTGATGAGTACAGACTTGACAGATACTCTGAAACTTACCTCAGTTATTGGATTGGATGCCAATACTTTATCCTCCACATGTGCATTGCTGCTTGACTTACTCACAGTGGCAAAGTATCTCATAGTGTATCTTGCAGACACAGTCTTTCCAGCTCCTGATTCTCCGCTGACTATAATAGACTGATTTTTGTTATTTCTAAAACCAAATAATCAGACAGTTTAAATCAAACATGTCTAAAATTGCTTGCATAAATGTAAGAATTATATACACGAAACAAATGTATGAAAAATACATCTATGATCAACTCTCATATCAGTTCCATTTTTCACCTGTGACCTCTAGGCTGCTGTCATTGCTAGTCACTCAGCTAAGACAGTGTTTTGCTCCTCATCAAGAATGAAAATAGTTATGAGCTCTAGAAATCCCTCAGCTGGTTAAGGAATTACTCCTCTAGTTAACCTACCCATTCAAAGGTATTCTTAACAGCCAGTGGTACATACACAGATAAATTAACTGACAATTAACACTGACTTCTATGAGACTTCAAGTGTTACATATGGACATTAAACAACATACTCAACCTTGCCATTTGCTTGTATGCTTCTTCTGCCACAGCAAATATATGTGGATCCATGTCCCCCATGTTTTGCCCACTATATGCATGGATAATAGCATCTCCATATATTGGCAACTGTTTATAGGGGTTTACTGCAACCAAAATTATTCCTACAACCAAGCGTGCAAAACAAAAATAAAACACAGGTTAGTTCAATGAAATTCCAGTTTTCAGCAACAGCAGTTAAACTGATACAAAGCAGTAACATTTCCCAAACTAGGTAGGAGATCCTGCTTAACAAAGCAGTCTATACTCATACAAAACTGATTTAACTTGAAGGAGTTAAACATTGAGGAAAACATTACTTGCATCAAATTGCAAAGTAACTCAAGATTTCTTCTTTTTACTTATTTTAAGATATTTTTTTTAAACCTTGCATTTTACTTTGCTTACCACTATAGGTGTAGATAAGCTTAGATTCCACAAAGCGAACTTTAAGATTATGTAGAACAGCTGGTTCATGGAGATAACTAAGTGCAGTGAGATCATTCTCACCAACAAGTATGTCAGGATTTCGTAGGGGTGGCAAAGCACGTGGATCAACAGGGTAATTCAGTTCCTGTCAACAAAAATTAATTGAAATATCATAAAAGGCATTATGCTTGCATAAAGACAAACTGATCTTCTAACTTTGCATGAAGTTATGGGGTTGATGGAGCCCTGTCTCATCTTGCATTCCGACAATTCCATACACCCCACTGAGCTTAGGGGACTTGGAAATCATGAAAGTAAGATGGAGCTCTTAGTTTTTTATGAAAAAGAAAGCTAAATTCTCTTTATTTACAATATTTTGTACTGTAATCTGTAAAAATGGGAAATGGATTTAGCTCTCTGAACACCTGCGTGTTTCAAGTACAGATGAAAACGGCAGACCAGCTGCAACTCAATGAAAGTAAACACATGGTCAGACTTTAAGCCAGTTCTAAAACTATCCTTACTTGCAACCCTTCAGTTTTCTTTACACACTGTTTAAAACTCACTTCTGTTTCTTTCAATTTCAAAATCCATTTAATCGTACATTTAATACTTGTCTTTACAGAACAGGAATGCTGAAATGCAGAAATACTGTTTTCGAAATATTAAATCCGTAAAGAACTCGGATACTTAAATTTGCAGATCTTACACCAAGCAACACAGCTAGCTCTGAGAGATAATTATGTTTGCCTTGCACTTCTGATTTACTTTCACTTAAGATGAGTTTCAGTGCTTGTTTCAAAAGTGAAGTGATCTTCAAGGTATGTGTTCTATACTAATGTTACACAGAGAGTAGAATTACACTTCATATTTTTAGATAACAGCTGTTTACTGTATGGATTTCAATATGATAAAATTCTGGTCACTGAAAGGTTCATATAAAAGAAAATATGGACAAGTAATTTAGATCCTGTAACGGTGACTCCTGTGTTTCTGTCATATCTCAGCAAACCCCACAGTAATTAAGGTTTTTCTCCTTACAGTTCCATCTTCCAATTGCACGTAGAGAAAACTGTCTCCAGCTTTGTAGTTTTTTGTGATTTCTGCAGACTGCCAAACTTCTTCTTTATCAGGGATCCAAACCCTATTGTACTACAACAGAAAAACAAGATAATAGTTAGCTTAGCTATTATCATACTACCAGACTAGCATAAAAAAAGTAGTTTTCAAATATTGAATAGAACCTAAAAGCTGAAGTGGATGCCAGGACTTCTTGGGATTATTATTAGCTCTGTGCAGCGGGCTGTATTTTTGTGGTTTAGTTATTCTTTGTGAAAGAAAATAAGTGAGGGCAGACTCATTAAGCTCGGACATGCTCATTCTGCTCCTGTTTAGTGTAAAGTCTGCAGAACAACACAGAGTGCGGGAAGGTGAACAGGGGCCAGGCTGTTGCCAGGCTCTTCAAATCCTCTAACACTGAACACAGAGAATAAAAAACACTTAAGTAAGGCAGAGCCCTGATTTCTAGATTTCAAATGAGCAAGTACCAGAGAAAGCATCTTGTTCACCAGAATTTAGACAATCACTTCCCTGAATTCAAGTATAGAATAAGAAAGCATTTTACCATAGGCACAGATGTATACACAAGAAAGATGCTGCACATATACATTTCCTTTAATGGGACTGCAGTGCAACCTCCAGTCATATCCATTGTTCTAGGGTGAACTTCAAAGATTTCTGGCAGGTTTCTTCCTTTACAAGCAATCAGCTAGCTTAGCTGAGCTCAGCCCCAGCAAGGTACTTTAGCTCTGCCTCAGGAAGAAAACACCCTTCCTAAAAGCACTTATTTCCAATAGAAGCAGATGAATTGTAATTTTCTTTTAGGTATTTGAAGAATCAACACAACATAATTACCTCTAGCCTTCTGAAGCATAAATGTTTGAATATAAATTATGCTGTTTGAACCATCTAATTGTTCTACGGTGAAACTGAAATGCTGAAGCGTTAGCGACATATTTAAATGCTCTGCCCTAGAAGCTATAGGAAACACCTTAGAAGCTATAGGAAACAGTATTCCTTAAGAGGACATAACACAGCTGGCAGCCTCAGTAAGTCAGGAATTTCTTCACTGATGTGGAGTGTGTCCTCATCCTGCCAGGGTGTAACAAAGCGGCAGCACCCCTAAAAGCCTCCCTAATGCATCAACTATGCATTAATAGACACTATTTTTAGTGACATCTAAATCACTTCTGCTCAGGGATTTGCAACTTAAGACCATTTCTGACACATCACCATCTTCCTTAAATCTTGGTGCAAAGTATTTTAATACCATACAGAGTGTACCTGAGATGGCAATGAAGATAACATTGAAGACTATATTTGGACGTAAGAGGGGGACAGGAGGAAGGGCAGTGATGTCAGAAAAAAAGCCTGAAAATCACCAGTACATGCTAGTACTGAGTTTCTTACAGGCCATCTCTCTTCTAATTTGTGATAAAGTAACACTAGAGAGCACAGAACCATTCCGTCCCTACTTGCACAAGCAATCATGCCATATAATCTTCCAGCACCTTTCTGTTTTGACAGCCAGACCCTTCATTCGATTCCCCTACCCTAGCTATATTCATAGTCAGTTTAAACCAACTGTGTTTAAATAAACCCATGAGAATCGCTGCACCTGCTCACTTGAAAAACTAACACTGGTCAAGGATTTCATGCAGCATTAGCACACCCACAGATACCTTGGGAGACTCATATACCTTCTCATTCTGGTGCTGCAACTGTTGTTTCTGGCATAAATGACTTTTTTCCTCTCTAATTGGGAGGAAGCCCTGGAAGCTCCAGCAGATCCTCAGAACATGAGTGTCTCCCCCCTGACAACCCCACTGAACACACCACCAAAGGTGGGTGCCTACAGAGGTCCCTACAAACTGCACTGTACCTCAGCCGTACTTTCTGTACTCAACTGTACTCCGCCGCAGCTTTCTCAACTCTAACCCCTGAGGATCAACACCAAATGATTTAGCGTAAGAGGGACTTTCAGGGATGTCCTGCAAGTTAGCTTGGGCTCCTCAGTGACCTCTCCAGTTCAGTTTTCAGTATCTCTAAGGATGGAGATTGACTTTTCCGGTCAACCTGGCATGCATGTCAGGTGATGAACACTAATCAAAACCGCAGCCGCTTTCACACCTCTTTGCTGGTGCCTTCAGCATGACGGCATTTTTTCACTCACTATCCAAAATCACAAAGACCTTTTCTAAACTACCCCAAAGCACTAGGATCCATCTATCCGACCAAAGGGAGAAAACCCCAGCTTCACAAATACACATTTAATAGGCAAATGAAAGGCATGGCTAAATTAAATTGGTTTTTGCTTTTTCCATGTGTATTGAAGTATAAATTCACTTTTGTGTCATTCCTACACTATGCTGATTTCCTGGTTTCTAAAAAATACTTATTGATTCACAGCTGTTAAACTCAATTCTTTATTTGCCATTACTCTATGCGAGCCAAGAATATCACCATCAAACAGCCTCAGGGGCACACAGCACGTTCCCACATAAGAAAGCAAACTGCACTAGGTCACGGGCAAGAAAGCGAGGAAGAAGCGCGTGATGGAAGTACTGATTCTTCAGAAAAGGTCCCTGTGGCTCCAGGAGCCTCCGTTGGCAAACGTGCCCAGCTGGCTGAAGTCCGCCTTCTCCAAGCCCTGCCTCACAAGTAAACAGAAAAGTTTGCTCGTTTCGTATCAAGTTACACCCACGCTCCTTCCTCCCCTTCACCTGCCTCAACATTATTCCTGATTTTAAAAAAACCCCATTTGTTCTTCCAGCTGCTCTGAGCGTAGCACCGACCCACAAGTGAACACACACCACGGCAGCACAGGGCTGGGCAGGGGCGCATTATGGCAGCTGCTTTCGCAATAGAGGAGCTATGGGCTTATAAATTAGTAATAGATGCATGTTATTTTTGTTATTGAAAGCCAAGCAAAGAAATTATACATCACAACACACTGGTGACTGCAGGAAAAGTGGGGGAAATTGTGAAAAAAAATAAAATATAATACAGCAGCCGCAGTAAGGAGGCAGAATCTTTTCTTTAGCGCCAAGTTCTGCCCAACGTACCCAATATTTGCACAGCAAAAAGAGCCAGCACTCCGCCATTAAGTGGCCAGGGACGTGCTGTTAAACTTTAAGATTGCCTGATCGCTGGTTAGCACATCAGGGACCTACACCCGCAGACCAAAAGTCTCCAAAAAGAAGTGTTTCTCTCAAAAAGACGCAGCACTTGCCCACGCAGCCCCGGGCCGTTCCGGCCCCTCAGGTGTGCCTGGCTCAGCTGCCCGGTGCCGCGGCCGCGGGCCCTCCGCCGGGCCCCCACCAGCCATCCCGCCCCGTCACACCGTGGCCCCACAGGGAGCGCAGAAGCCGCGGCCCCAGAAAGCACCGACGGCCCC
>JAVJGI010000063.1:16925481-16973776 GCA_035590275.1 Ibycter americanus
CCAGGGCAGAGGGATCCCACCACCAGAGCAGAGGGATCCGCCACCAGGGCAGAGGGATCCCGCCACCAGGGCAGAGGGATCAGCCACCAGGGCACAGGGATCCCGCCACCAGGGCACAGGGATCCGCCACCAGGGCACAGGGATCCGCCACCAGGGCAGAGGGATCCCACCACCAGGGCAGAGGGATCTGCCACCAGGGCAGAGGGATCAGCCACTGGGGCAGAGGGATCAGCCACCGGGGCAGAGGGATCCTGCCACCGGGGCAGAGGGATCTGCCACCAGGGCAGAGGGATCCCGCCTGATCGCCGGGGGCCTGTGCCAGCACACAGCTCATGAACAACCAACCAACCAACCCAGCAAACAAACAAATCCAAAGCAAATCGTACAGTTGTATTTTTATTCGGACATTTTCCAGTGATAGCTATTAGGCTACAGTTTTTATGATGCATACATTTACTAATTACAACATCAGACACTACAACAGATCAGAGCTCAGGTCATTCTGACAACGTTTTGGTTTTCATCTATGTACTGTAGTGGCATCGAGTGAAAACCTATGTTTAAAGGCTTTTCTTTATCACATTAAGTATCAGCATCTTTAAAAAAACAAGTGTTTACTCATAGTTTTTGTACGGTATTTGAAACGTATTCAGTTTAAATCACAAATTACACAGACCTTCAAATTGCAAATGCTGGTGTTTCCAAGTTGGGAACAAATGTTATTGGATATCAGCTACTCTTCAACACTGAAGTTGATCCTATTTTTTTTCCTGTGATAGGCAGAATATATTAATCGCATTTAACGGACTTAAGCACTTTCACGTTCCATCCCAGATTGAAGTCTGAGGAGCAATTTTTCAAGATTTGGATAGAAGACTGCATCCTAAACATCAGAACAAAATGATCACTGGAATAAAAATACACCAAACTGAATGAGGTAATTATTGTGCAAAATCTCTAGAATAACTGTATGTAATTCTAAGGGGTCACTGACAAGTATTTTTCCAGCATCCGATAAAATCTATCATAGCAATAGATAATAAATTAAAATACAAAAGATATGTCCACATTAAAAGAGCATAACAGTGATTCAAAGGAAAAAAAAAAAAAGTTGTTGAAATAATTCTGCATTATATTCCATGGTTAAAGAGATATTAGTCCTAAGGTGACAGATATATTATACACTGACACTAAAATTCTACTTCAGAAAAGTGCATGTAAAATACTGCCATGTAAAATGTTAGATGAATTACCAACTACACATCTATTCCAACTTAAAAATAGTTTCCTTTAAAACATGTCAAGCAGCATATACTTTTAATGTGATATAAAAGTAATACCAGTCAAACCACTGAGTTTAAGGATAATACCTATAAATTACTAAATACTACTTTTTTAAGGAAACAAGATACAATAAGGCTTTTTACAGGTAAACAAACTTAAAAAATAAACAAAAATACATTTAGGCATACATTTTAAACACTAATGCTTAAGTAGTGGATACATTTCCTGATCTACAGTATGAACATACTGTTAATGCCAATTGTTTGTTTTTCATAGGAGAAAAAAACCTGTATGTCAGCATGTTCTCATATATTTTCTTTCCTAATCTTGTTACTGGATGTGAAGGCTTCCCCATTACATTCTCACAAGTACAGTACCCCTAAGAGTCTGAAAACTACATTATACCTTATTTGGAGCCACTTAACAGTAGCAGTAGTTTCAGAAATCAAGTAACATTTGAAAAAAAGTGTTTGGTATACCATGCACAGGAAAACAATCTAAATCATTTAGCAAAGATCATCCAAAACATTTACACAATGCAGGATTATGTTCCTGGAAGTACTGGCATGATCCATTAAACATAACATGGGGCATACACATTTGAAAATAAGATGACATGAGCATCTTAAAATGACACTGACAAAAGTTTAGGTCGTTCTTACTACCGACGTTAGCAACCATACAAACAGCATGTCTACCTCTCAAGTAAAACATAACTGAGATGTTCCAGTCTGCTTAAGAAATTTTATTTTTTTCTGTGGGTTTGCAGGCAGATTAGTACCAAATAGTCTAACAGTGTACCTCTAGATTATTTCTCAATATTTTAAAAGGAATTAATGTTAATGCTAAGTTGCTAATTATTACAATACATACAAAATATTGCACTATGCAATTGAGCAATGTGTGTGGCTTTTTTTTACAAGTATATTTGAGCCATACACCACAAACTACCTGTTTTAAAAAGTTCAGAATTGGAACCTTAAGCAAGGCTTCTGCACTTACATTGCACATTGTGAAATGTGAATTCTATATAGCAGATCCCAGATGTGTGAGACAGAAGAATCTTTCCAGTAAGATGTGCAATATCCAAAATAACTCAGCTTCTCATTATGCACTCTGGATCTCCAACCATTAAATCAGCATGAATCATAGTCAAATGACAGCATCATAGTCAAAACCTACTTAATGTTCTTGTTAGTCAACCTTTCAAAGAATGAGAGCCTTGGGCTACTGCAGATATTTTCTGTTAAAGTTTTTCCTCTCAAATTCCAGTATGAGAGAATACTATTTTTCTTTTTTAAAGTGGCAATAAAACAAAAGAGATTATATTTTCAATACAGACTGTCATCTCTGGGGTCTGCAAACAAAGAAGAACATTAGACTACAAAATTTAAATAAATACTAAAATCTTTATTGACTTATGATAATTTGCTTCAAGATTCTGTATTTTTAGCTAACTACTTTTAAAAATAACTAAACATGTAATTTCCAGTGTGCTACTTGTGCTTAGTTACCATTTTCCTCTACAGGTGTTATACCATTTGCAAAAATCCAGTTAAAATAACAGACTGCATCAGACTGTAAATAAGGTTGACAACAAAAAACGAAATACCTTATTTTTAGTGCTTAGTATGATACTGTCATACAGTTAAAAAAACACAATATGCAGCAGCGATTTCATATGCTTGGTAAACCACAGTACTAACAAATGAACACCTAAGTTATAGCATATAGTGAGCTATAAGACTTATCACTAGAATTTATGTCAAACTGACATAAATACGGAAGTGGTTTAAGAAATAATTTTATATATTGCCAGTTTGTGTTTCTCCATTCCAGTTTTCACAAATTAAATGTAACAGGCTCCCAAGTGACTGTGTATTCTACTAGAAAATGCCTAACTTTCAAGTCTTCCACGTTCAGGACTGTGACTGTCCCTGTTGGTCCCTGCCTATGAGAAGATTACATATGGAGTTTAATTTACACTATTTAAATATGTTACTAAAGAACTAAAAATGTCTCTATAGACAGCTGAAGACACAATTTTTGTCCAAGCCTGATTTCCATATTCTGGAAATGTATGAATCAATGACGTCCTCATAAATGCAATGACTGAACACAAATGCACATCTTTCTACTAGCCTTCCATCTGTGGTGCTGTTACGTAGTTTTCCAGCTACTTTTACTACCGATCTGGGCACATGTAGACTGTTTGTTCAGAAAACATGTTTTCAGTGGCTCACTATGTTTTAATGGGTAAAGATATCAGGATATCAGGCAACTGATTCTCCATCTAACACTGATGGTACATCCTTGGGATCAGACACGTGATATGAAGCCTAGGCCCAAGCTGGCTGGGATCTGAATGGTTTCTAATGCCAGAGAGGATGGATTAAACGGAAAAGTAACAGGAAAGATGTGTTTAGCATCCATGAGCAACTGGGGAGAGTCCTTCCTGTCTCGAAGACGCATCTGCAAAGATAAGAAGGATTACATCAGCATTTAGCCACTTCACTGATAATAATCATCTTGCAAAGAGGTAGTATTTCATCTGTGCTTACAGATTCACATGTACAAACACACTCTAAGCTAACTTGACACAATGTGTCTGCAACAACTGTGCCATTAAACTGTAGTCACTTCCGTCATTTTTGGTTCTGCGAATATTTCCCTTACAATGCAATCTGAAGATATGTTGATTCCCTGCAAAGGGAAGAATTTATCCACTATCTGGTAACTGCATCTTTTCAGCAAGTAGAATTATAGTTTTATCTCAGTTCTGCTTCCCAATCTCCCTTATCCTATTAGTAATCTAATTCAATTTCTAACAGACCAGAAAGATCATCTTTGTTTCTTTTATTTTGCTCTACTAGCTGCTTGTCTTTGGAGTTTTCAAAACATTTCATTTTCATCAATATATATAAAACTGGAAGGGCTAAATGAAGAACTTTGCAATCAACATAGGCTTCCGTTTTCAAAGCAGCTGGAACTTCTCATGCAGACACAGGTCTGACAAAAGTAAATTTGCATATACAAATATTACGACTTGAAAAGTTGGCATACAACTGTGTTTATATACACAAAGACGTACAAGTACAAAAAGCTCTCACATTCCAAAAAGCTCATACATACTGACAGGGATACTAACATTTTCATGCAAGTCTGGAGGCAGTAAACTGTGATTGCTTAAAATTTTAAGGCTGACATCACCTTTTTAACATAGCTAAAAAACAGTAGCTAAAAGCCTAGTTCAGATTCCTGAATGTATCTCATGACACAAGCTATTGTGGCTCATCAGGGGGGTTCTTAGAAATAGTAAAATGATTTTTGATGAAAAGATATAGGCATACCTGTATTGTTCGTATAAATGATACCAAGACTCTCTCTTCAAACTCATTAACTGGAGTATACAAATTCAGAACTTTTACAATCTGTGAAGAGGAACAAGCATCCTTAAGTTCATTTCACTGATGAATAAACAGACGCATCTATTGTTACTAATAATACACTTTTTAAATTACCTCTTTTACAAGAAAATTCTTTACAAGTATTTGCTATTTTTTGCTTTATTGACTCATACAGAATTCCATCATCTGCTTAATGCTGTGTTAATACAACTGCCTCCTTCAGAACATGTGTTCTTTGGAGGCAGAAACTCTAAATTCCTACGTGTGTGTAGAAAATACCAAACTATGGAAAAATCAAATGATCCATTTATTCCTGCACCAGCTCTATGCAAATGTAGCATGGCTTAAAAAAAAGTGCAATTTATCTGTACAAAATCTAAGCTTTCTTAAATAGAAGTCTTCAGACGTTTACTGAGATACTCTTGGTTCAGCCTTCTGAGGCTAATGGGTATAGTAACTTAACACTTTTGTTTGCAGACCCTGAAACAACAGCTCTGTGTGAATTGTCCATTAACTTAACTGGATACTAACTCTGACGGCAGAAAGATCATTTCCTAGTATCCTAGGCACAGCTGTCTGGAGTACAGAGACATCTTTGAGTGAAGAGTTTTCTCTAAGGATTTTCGCGAACTGAGAGACTAGGTATAGTACTACACATCACACAATCTATTGAGCTTCCTCTCATTTGTTCAAAACTTATCTTGAACATCAGACCTCAGAAAGGTCTGGTCCTTTTTTTAGCCCTCCAACTTAATCTGTTTTAGCTGTACTAATGCAAAATGAAATAAGAAATCTTCGATCCATGTGTGACAGCAGTGCAGGCAGGCACCGTAAGGACCAACAGAGCAGAGAACAACTCAGAAGTGACAGCAGAACAGACAATGAGAGTTTGCTTACCTGGGCAGTAGTCAGTGCGTTACACATTGAACAAATGGCTTCTGCATCTTCATCCGTTTTCTTTTTTACTTGCAACAGCTGTGCGGCCTGGATGAGGGGTTCCAATGTTTCTTTAGCCCCACTATTCATCAAATTTTTATCACGTAGCCATTCTTCCAGTTGACTCACATTGTATCTGTACAAAGAGGTAGGAGTACCAAGACATTAATGCTTGATTACGACTAAATCAAGGGCATGTGCAATTTCTCTTGCTGAGAGATTCTTCTTTGTCCTTATGTGTTTTTCTGTCACATTTGTCATTTCTTGTAATTTTGTCTTCATACTGTTTCCTTCTGATTAAGGCAGGAAATTTTGATTTTCAAAACAGTTAGAAACTATGGCCAAAGACTTCCACTAACTAGCTTTTCCCATTTGTTTCTATTCCTATTAATTGCAAGAATGTGATGAGTGTATGAAGAAAAGGCAAAAGAGATTTTGTCCATGTAAATGTACAGCAAGGTTTTTCAAGGTTACTTGAGGGACTGGAATGCCTTGGCTAAATTTCCGGGCATATGCCAGTAGAACGCATTGGACAGCTGATGCCAAATGCAGGAACAGGATAAGATGGCTTTACCATAGGATGCAGTGTGGATGAACACAGCAGGGATCTGCTGCACCACCAGCGTACAAAAAACACAGCAGGCATGTTTGCTATTCTTCTCTGAAAGTTCACCTACAGTTCTGATTCCTACTTGAGGATGAAATACTTTTGCTTCTACTGCATTTCCTTGAAAGCCAGGTAGGATTTGGCCTAAGTTAACCAAGCTCTTTTTAACTGACCCTCACAGAATCAGTTAACAGCATCTGCAACTGTTTGTGTGCGGAAAAATAAATATTCAAAATGTCTGCTAATTCCATCAAAATTATGTTCAGCAGCGTCAAGAGTTCACTGAGATTTCTAGCAGCGCATTCAAGAAAAGTATAGTGTGAGCTCTCCCACCTTATTTGCATTCCTTTGCTCCATGAGCACATGTCCTTGCGCAGGAGAAGATTATTCAGTGTTACAGCCCCAATGATGTAGAACATCTGCTTGACAACCTGCTTGATCAGCTCTGGATCCATTCCGTGCTGGCACATGACTGAATGGAAAGAGTTCAGCTGCCGAATAATGGAGTCTAAGGTGTAGGTTCCCTCATCAGCAATGCTGGATGTCCTCTTCCGCAGCCCTGTTGGTTTCACCCCTGAGACACCTTGGATAGTCTCATGCTCCAGCATTCCTGAAACTGCATTTGATTGACAACATTATTATGACGACTGAAAATTGCTGATATGCAAGCATATTGTGGAAGACAGCAAAACAGTATTTACACAGAAAGAGCAGGCTGGCCTTTCCACTAGCTACACTTTACCAAGATTTCCAGCAATTCTGTGTCCCACTATGTTCTGCAAAATCTAAACATATGGGGTTTTTACAAAGTAGATTCCAGCATGTGTGCTTGAAAGGGAAGTCTAACTCTAGCTCAGCAAAATATTTTTTCCTCCCATGGTCATATGAGCAGCAGTCAGCAAACCAAGAGCTGTTCCATTCTTCTAAATATTGCGATCAGAAAGCATAATGAAAATTTGTGTGAGAGTATTGTCTGCCAAGAAAAATGAAAAGAATCTTTCTGAATGTGAGCTTCATCACTGCTAGCTATTTCATTGCTAATTGCTGTCCATAATAACAACCAACCATTTTTCTTCATATTCATTTTAGTTATGAGTTCTCATGTAATTAAAGTCTGATTTTTCCATGGGATACTTCCCAACAGACAGGGCAACAAGTATCAGACTCTCCTAACAGTTTTTTCCTGTAAATGCCTGATTTATGACAAGCGTGAATAAGGTATATCAATTTATTCTTTCATTGCCAGAAGAACCAGCCACAGTCAGTCTAATCCAACCTGTCCAGCACAGCCACCAGCACAGCATTTGTCATCTATAAACAGAATACCACAAGAACTATTAATGAAACTACTAGTTAGGAAGAAATACAAGATATAGTGTGCTATCACCATCACAATTTTCCTTTTGGTACTACGCTGTGAAGTTTAAGGAATTAATCTTTGCCTTACCAATCATTGGTTGCAGAATGTTTTCCAACACTCGAACAAGTTGTTGGTAGATCTGAATAGCCAAGTCACTCAGTACTTGTCTGTATTCAGCTAAATCAAAATTAGTGAGGCAGTGTTCATTTTGACGAGGTGTGTTATGCTTCATAAACCCCTGAATTCATAAAATAACATAAATTAATGCTTCAATGGAATACAAAAATATTGCACAAACCCAGTATTTGTACTTTTTCATGCAAATGACAGATAGTACTTTCAAAATAATAGTCACAGCCCTTCAAAACTTTAATTTGGAACTTCTTCTGATTGAGGCTAATGCTAGGATTTGCTTTTCAATTGCAATTTGTGCAACATCTGCTTCCTTGACTTGACTTCAAGCGTCTGACCCAGGAACAAACTCTGCTAACTTTCTGGCAGGTGAGATACTTCCCTCCCACTCCAGCATGGGCATTTAGAGCCAAAAGTTCAGTTAAGTTTGAAGAAAGAGCTAGGCATACCACAGCTTCCAAATGTAAATTGGTCTGCCACAGCATGGTTAAAGGGCTCAGTACAGCCTTTTTCAGTGGAAGTGCAGTGAATATAATAATGAATAAACAACATAATGGTAGCCGCCAGATTCTTCTACTTAATCTGAGTTGGCACTTTCAGGATCACAATGCCACCTAAGCCTCTGGGCCCCCAGCCTGCAATAAAGGGGAGCTGGTTCAAATCTTATCTCCCCACGCTTACTACTGATATCATCACCACCATTCCAAAAAGTGTAGCTGTTTTAAGAGACTTTGACTAGATTTTGAGATATTACAGAAATTTGTTACAGAGTAGTGCTCACAATAGTATTGTAGAGTAAAAGAAACCAGAGTAGGAGAACTGCTTACCTCTTCTCCGCTATACTGCTTCAAACAGTGCAAAAATCGGCAGGTGTTAGACAGCCAGAAGGACACTGTTTCGAAGTCGTCACCTCTTTTCTGAAGATAAAAACACACACATTTCAACAAAGACTGGTAGGAGGAATAAAATAATAAAATGTTACATGAACAAACACTTAAAATCCAGTTTCTTTTAGCTACTCTGATATTTTGCAAAACTTTGTGTATTTCAGTAATGTATTACAAAAGCAAGTTGGGTTTTTTTTCAAAATATCATTAAACACCCTCCCTGTTTTCTATAGTATTTTTCAAGAAATTTCAGAGTATGATTTCCTTCACAAATATGAATTTTCTGTGTTTTATAGACCTGTCCTAACTACTCTGTGCAGAAATTACAGGGCACTGTGACTGTATTCCCAAAACACCCATTCTGTGGCACAATGACTCTTGTGAAGAGCCCAGCAAGGAGGATGGGAATGATACAGAGCCAGCAGGAAGAGCAGAAAACAATTCAGTTTTGATGAATGTCAGCTGCATCATAACCATTTTGGCAGCCTGATGTGGAAAACAAAACAAAACAAAAAAACCCTCCTCACCAAAGAACACAGGATCTAGCATATGGTGAGTAATTAAAATTTCTAGAGCTCTACAGCATGCCCTCCATTCACTTAAAAATGTCCAAAAATTTCTATGAATATCTAAGCTCCTGAAGGATTGTTTACTAAACATTTTTTCAAAACACGTAGCTTGATTAAATGTTCGGCTTTTAAGCACATCTGTCTTATTTAAAAACTAAATAACTCCATGAAGCATAACACATATTTATGTCTTAATAATGCCTTCAAGATACCCTTGGCCTAAACTCTCCTAGCCAATTCATTGCAAAGACTTTTGGCAGTAACATCTTATCATCAGTGTAATCTGTAGGTGAAGCAGATGAGGAAATCTGTAAACCAAAACCACAAATGAAACATTTTAATTAAGCGTTCTTGAGAAGATTAACAAAGACTAACTATGCAAACTTCGACTACATCCAAAACTCTGTAAGCATAGCTTCAGAGGAGGAAGACTATTCAAAATAAAAACAAGGTAGTTCTTCTTCCACTAATTCAAAGCATCTGTGGTATTATATGGATAAAATGCTATCAATGTAATTTGTTGCTTGTTAAGACAACGTTTTTATGACTTCAGTGGAAGGAGTTTATTCATCAGAAATCCAGAGACAATTCATTGCAAGCCTTTTCTTAACTCCTCTGACATAAAATCAAAAGCACATTTTAAATTAACGTTTTTCTAAACCAAGCAGATTAGCTAACCTTCAACACTTTTTTGATACCATTGATAGTGGAAGTCAACAATGACCGCACTTTTTGGTCATCATTAAGGTAATCCGCATGGCGTACACACATGAATAAAATATATGCTGGTAGTCCTGGAATCAGGTTGACAGCTACTCCACGTGGTTTCAGCTCTTGGGAAAAACAAACACACATTGTTTTGTTAAGTATAAAGTCATTGGAAGATGTTGTATGAGGTAATCACAACCTCCCCAGTTAATAGTACATACATATCTATATATGGCCAGTGAAAACTAAGAACAAAACTAAGAGTCACTTCCTTGGCAAAATATCAGAACAGAATAAAAAACCGTAACTGCCTGTTAAAAATATGCAGACACATTAATAAGTACTATACTCATCAGGAAGGATGATTAGATTACAACAGACATTTAGGAATTTTAGATAAACTGAACACTGTCAAAACCAAAACAAGCTATTCATTTCATAATGCAAATTCTGTGTTCTTATCTTTCATTTTTCAGAGTGTGTGGGAGCAGAGTAGGCCACAAATGAGAAAGATGCTTACCTAAAATAAGATTCTTGACAAGTTTTTGTTCATCCTCCTTCTTATATTCTAACATCCCTTGGAAGTCCTTTTCTTTCCGTGGAATGTTAACTGGACGAATAGGTTCGTCAATGATTTGTCCAGGTGATATGTTCTCCATCTGGCCCACTTCAGAGGGGAAATGAGAAGGAATTATATAATATTTTCCAGTGAAACCAATGCATACCAGAGGAAAATATAACATTTCTAAGGAAGAATGCCAGCATATAAAAGTAAGAAATATTTAGTTTGGTTCAGGATAAAACCTATCAACAAAACTCCCATTTAAACAAAAAGAAAGACTGTTCATAAATGTATCTTGGGGTGGCATTCTTCCTTTGAAGAAGAGTGTAAGTGTGTGAATAGCATCCATTAATACAAATTTACTGCTGATTTCCTGGATTTTATTGTATGAAAGCATAAAGGCAAAGCAATAGCTGTTAATTACTTAATCCCACACTAATACTGCAAGGGTCACTGTTAATTGTTCTGCAAAATGCCCGTATTTTTCATGCCTGATGTTTGTTGTCTATTGAGGTAGGTTTACCTCAACCAGCAACCTAGCACGTACAACACTGGCTCCAGCAGGACAGGGTAGAGAACATTAAGAGCAAAAGTGCAAAACCTTATGGGTCGAGATAAAGACTGTTTAATAAGAGAAGGAAGGAGCGGGACAGGGTGTGGGGAAGCAAAGCAAAGGCAATCACTCACAACCCTGCACAGGGGGACCAACGCCCAGCCAGCCTCTAAACAAGCCACTCTTCTGGCTCCTGACATCAAGTGCTGTGGAATATGGACTAGTCCTTTGGCCAGTCTGGGTCAGCTGTCCTGGCTGTGTGCTCATGTGCCCTCCCACCCCCCAGCTTATTGAGGGGGCAGAGTGGGAAGAAAGAGAAGACCTTGACACTGTGCAAGGTCTGGTCAGCAACAGCCAAAACACTGGTGTGTCACCAACACTCTTTTAGCCACAGATCCAAAATACGGCACCACACAGGCTGCATGAAGAAAGTTAACTCCATCCTAGTCAGACCAACTACACCTTTCGAAGTAAAATGGTGAATAAACACAGACAAAACTATATTTTCAGAAACATTCGCCCACTCTATTGTGTATGAATACTACTGTGATCATGTCCACAGCAGTAACCAAACAATATCAAAAGACTTTTTAAAAACAAACTTAAAGTAGCCTTTCAAAAGGATGTATGAAATATCCACCTTGTTGCATACAGTGCCTCACGGTATCACATTCAACACCTACACTCCACCTGATTAGGTTGCATGTTTGTTTTCAAAAAGCAGAAGTCAGCTTCATCCCATGAAAGGTACATCCCTTCTCACAACCCTCCTAGCTGCACGCAATTACGAACTACTGCGCATCCTGCAAGTGTGCTAAATGTGTGCACCTGCCAAATGGGATAGAAAATGCAGAAATCAAACTGGAGCTCAAGGAGAGCTCCCACTAAGTAAAGGATAATATACTCCCTGTTAATCCAGGTTTAACTTGGTATCCCTGTTCTTTTCAAACACTGAAACACTGAAGACTACAGAGTCACTGATTCCAATCTCAGTACTCAACAAAACAACTCATTAGGCAGTAAGCTTGCTTCTGGAAAAAGCAGATGACCATAAAAAACTTCTGAAAGGTTAGGACCAGGATTATTTAAAAACAAATTCATACTTCAACTTAATAACATTATTAACTGCTTTTAGCAATTAAAATTACTTTACTTATGCAGAGACATAATAAGCTCTCAGCCTCACCAGTCCTAAGATCCTAAGACAACTCACACTGATGGTCATAAAAATAAAATTAGCTTAGTCCGTATCTCAGCATTCTCATATTCAGGTTTGGCCAGCAGCTCCAAAAGGAAACCTCAAGCAGAGAAAGACAGTCTCAGCATTCTTGGCTCCAGTGATAGAGAAATTCAAATTCAAAGGAGAACTGGGTAAATTATTTCTGCCTGGTTCATATTTAGTATTGCTTTTGTCTTTACAAAAACAGATACTGTCTTTGAGTACACAAAAAGCCCAGGTAACATTCCTTTATGTTCAAATGTTTTCTGTCTTCAGAGAAACATCACTCTACTCTACTTATCACTTCAAAATGTGACGAACCCTCTAAAGGTTTATAAAGGAACACACAGAGCTCTGACCATACCTCCTGTTTCTGGAATCATTTAACAGAGGCTAATGCTACTGAAGACCTCATGCCCTCCCGACTGCTAAAACAGATAGATATAATGACAAAGGGATCACAAAAAGTAAACCAAAATCTTTCTCTCAAAACATAAAAGTACCTTCAAGTTCACCGATCTTCTTAGCAAATACTTTCAACTGTTTCTTTAACTTGCGAACAGTTTTGTCTTGCTTTTCAAGCTGCTCCATTAAATCCTGTAAATTAAAATGACAGAAAGAGTAAGATATGAGAAAAATCCCATAATGGTGACAGAGACAGAATCAGTGCTGTTAGAATTACAAGGCGGTGAGGAAAGCTGCACAGTGGTGCCATCCTCTGGCTGAGGTTTGCAAGCTGGTACACTGCCTATAAGACAAGCCAAATATTGCAAATATTATTAAGTTATGTGCAGCACGACAAAGGCAAAGCTCTTAGGAAGGTATATTCTGCAGACACTCAGAACTAGGTCAATTCTTATGGCAGAAGACATTTTGCTGCAAACACATCTCCCTAATGCTTCCTCCTTGCTCTTCCAAATGCCTCATGGAAATAATTATTATTTAACAGCTAGCCTGTATTTCTGCATCATTTATTCATGCCTTCAGGACTGACTCGTTATTCCGACCTATCCTTTTTATAAGATGGCAAGAGAGAGATCTGCAGAAAGACCACAACTTGCACTCAAATTTACCAAAATCAAACATCCAAATATACGACATTTCTTGTGATGCTCTGCCATTTCCCTATTGCTTGCTGTCATCACATTTCCTTACACTGAAACTGGTGTCTTACCTGTTTTTATTCTGTACCTGAACAACACCTAGCACCCAAGAGTCCTACTCTTGCAAGAAACGTGTATTTTTCTTTCAAAGGAATACTCCCCAGAAATCTTTGAATAATAGTGCATTCATAAAATAATCATGTAATTAAAACAGGGGAAGTCTTTCTAAAGGAAGCAAAACCTCAAGCTCAAAAAACCTGAAAGCCATTCCAGTTTAAGGGCTGTAAAGCAGCTTAAAAGAAAAATGCTCTTTTACAAGGGTGATTCTTCACGGCACAGGTAAGGACGTAAAAGGGACCATGAGCTTCTTTCATCAAAAGCATCATCTGGGAAACTACACCTCTCCTAAAGTATTGAAAAACATGAGTGCAGCATGGACAACAACTTAGAATTAGGCACAAATTGTTCCTAATCATGTAGTAAAGGGTTTACAACCTCATATAATATATTTGAGCAGTAAGATATTAGGCCTGTTGAAAGAACAGAATCAAGGCCATGCTCCACATTCAAAGCAGTGTTCAATTTTACAGCAGAAACCCTGTTAATGACATGATATACTTATTGTCAGATGTAACAATTTCCCTGAAATTAATAAAAAAATACATGTAAGTCCAACAGACTGTTTCAAATTTATCAGTGAAGCGGTATGATTTCTGAACAACACACATGTGAGGAGGAATAAAGTTCTTTCTGTGGTGAGATTTCACATCTCATTAAGATTCAGAATCTCATAAATTATATTCTTTCAAGTTTACATATGGTGCTATCTTTGATTATTATGGAAATATTATTTCCAATTTTATCCTTCATATTTTGCATTTTTGAAAAACATTAAAAGGCTACATATTTTGATTCTGATAGATCTATTCATTCCAGGTATCAGCACTGTAAAGAGATCTATGAACAAATTCAGGCTGTGACAGGACTGCAGGCATTATTCACCTTGAAAAGTATCTGTGTGGTCAGGTCTCTACTTTGCTGAACTGAATCTAAATGTATCAAAGTTTTAAAGCAAAGAGCAGTTCTGAAAATTGATCATCTTTTGTATTGTGTATCTCTTTTTCAGGGCAGTATTAAGTAGTATTCAAAAAGAAACTGCTTTGCTCACAGTGCAAGACTTATATTAGTAACAAAACTGTGCATCAAAAAGAGACACAGATTACACAGAGGACACTAAGACTAACAAAAAAAGCAGTGAGGGAAGTAATTGGCATCGTGAAGCTCTCTGCAGGGGATTTCCTTTGAAAGGGAGAAAGGGAGGCAGCCTGCTTTTCAATTAGTGCTCCAGAAATAGCAAACGAGACAACAGAGAAACAGGATTCACATGATCTACATACAATCATCCGTTTGTAAAGTGAAATCCGGTACGATTGATACTTCTTGGGATCATCTGCATACAACTCCTCATAAAACTGTAAAAATAGGTACAGGATTGTTTTTCCCCCTCCCTTTGAAAGACTGTTCAGTAAGCACTATATAAATTAAATCAGATTATAACAAGATCAAGAATCTCTAATTTTTAGGTAGCCTAGTCCTTAGTTGTGGTGTTCTTGCCAGCCTCTCTCAGAGAGAAGCTGATGTAGATGACTTGCTGAACAGTCAGATCTTTTAAAAATGGGCAGTACTAATACTGTGAAAGCCCGGAATATAACCTCCGTGAGAACCTGGACAGGACTTTTTCTTTTGCTAATTAAGATGAGATTGCAGTGAATACTGCAATTCTATCATCACATCTGGAAAGCCTGTAAATTATTTCCACTCTAGGGCAAGGAGTGGAAAAGGAGCATATACCCAACTTGGAGCAGACCTGCAACACTCAAACATCAGAAGTGAAACAGTAAGGAATGAGTCTATATTTAACAAGTAAAATTGCATTCACTGTATTTGAAAATAAAGAGAACTCCTCTGGGATGTAATTACATGACTGTGTGCTGTCTTGGGAACACAGAATGTGATGAGTAGGTCTCTGGAGGAAAAAAAGGCTAAAAATCATAACATATGACTAAACAGCAGGAGGTAGCTGTCAGAGACGGAAACATTCACCATTTACCTTTGCCACTGGGAGACAGCTCCTGCTGAGGCAAACTTACATTTTCAATCAGTTTTCCAACATCTATTACCTGAATTATCTGATGCTTTCCTCATAACATTTGGTACCAAGACAAGAGCCCAACAATGATAACTTTTGTTATACGCAGGAAAGACTACACCTTGGCTTGTTTAGAGGAAGCAATGACACTCACTAGAATTTTTCTTCCTGAAGTAGCACGGTTCCCTTTACCCATTAACACTGATAAGCCAACGATATTCCAAGACGGACCTCTCCAGAAAATTACCCTAGAAATGAACCAGCCTGCATATGATGAACATACTCCTTCGCAAGGAAAGGTAAGGAGTTTCACCCTATCTTTCCTTCATTTGAAAATGTTGTGCAGTAAACATGGAATACCAATTACTAGTTACGTGACTTCTAACCAAGTTTCTTTTTCTGGAACTATTTCTTTCTTCAGAACATACTGAAGAGTTGGAGCTTGTAACACAGTGGATTATCTGTGTAGCTTCAGGCAGGGAGGAGGGAAAGAAAAGTGACATTAAATAACTGTAAGAACTACATCAGAGTTTTTCAACAAAATACACAAACTAATACATTTCAGAGGAAACACCACTACTTGGCACTAATATTTTTTATGACTTTCCTGGATATTAATATTCTATTTGGTGATGATTAACCTCATCGGTTGAAAGCCGGGATCCACGAACTTTCTCCATGCCACAAATTTCAAACAAATTCCCTGAAACATTCTTATCTCATCAGCAATGATAAGTCTCTCTCTCCCATTAGCTTATCTATAAAAACACCACCGCACCCATGCAATTTTTTGCAGGAGGTTGCCATCTGAGAACTGACAGGAACTTACAGGCGCAACAAGTCTGTAAGTCCCCTAGCCTGCTCCTGCAGCATCATTTCCCTTACCAAGTTCTCATTAGTCAGCCGGGTTATCTCATGTTGTAGACTGGCTTCAATGCGGGCCTCTGGAGGCAGCTGCAGATTCTGTGCTAGGAGCTGCTGCTGGCGATTGTTTTCCTCCTTCAGACTTTGGATCTCACCTCGCAGCGACTCCAGTTCGTTCTCGTGGCTCTTCTTCTGTGACTGAAGCTGAGACTCCAGCAGCCTAAAGAAGTTGAGCACCAGTTGCGTGAACACACTTAGAAAGTTACGTCCCCAGTTCTCAGAGGGAGTGTAAAGCTTTAGCTGCTGCTCAGGAACAATTAGCCATGGCTTGCAAAGGAAAATGAAAAAGGCAGAGTACTCTTTAAACCCTTCAGTATGCCTTCTAATTAAATTAACATTGCATGATCAAAAAGTGGAGAGAAACTAATTGTGACACTGCTTTGCACTTCCTTTGTGATTGAACGCATACTGTGTATGGTGCCACTGAGAACACAGGACAATAAAGGTAATGCTAAGTCTTTACAGACTGTCACTGCTTTTAAAGGGGCTTTAAAGAGGTTTTACCTCTAATCAAATCAAACAAACTGTGCAAGATGAAGCAGACACTGTCTTTGCTTGAGCAAGGACCCTGCAATATTAACAAAAGAAAATCTTTTAACTCTGTTCAGAAACCATTTAATGCAAATGCACATAAATAATCTTTCTTTTTACGTTAAAACCAACATTTTGCAAAGGGTTGTCAGTAGCGCATGAACGTTAACCACAGAACCAAACTGAAGATTGGGATCCAGGAGCTCTATGTTATCCTCACCACTGACTCACTCTTTCCCCTTGGGCACATCACGTCTCAAATTCTTCTCATGTGAAATGGGAATGACATGTACCAGTCTCCTCCCAAGCAGTGCTGTGGGGATCTACTCCTGCTTGCAAGGCACCGGCCAGGTGCTCTGACTCATCACTTCGTACATACACAGAGGAAGTGATATTACTAGTGACTACTAGTGTTCAATTAGACAATCTTTCAGGGTTTAAATATGCATAAGGCACACACATTTATTAGTAACTAGTCTGATCAAGCACGCAGGGGCAAATAGTCATTTACCTGCATTGCTCTGGCATTTAATATAAAGCTTCTTGTCTCTACAGTGCTAGGACAAGAAACATGAGGTGCAGAACAAATGCCCTCACATCCTGCCCTGCAGAACACTTGCTCTAAGTTAGATCTTTGCAGGCTTACAAAATAATATTAGGTGTAGAATTTGTTAGCACAAGAAAAGGAAAGACTTTAGTTAGTAGCATTCATTGCAAAATACCTTCTTCTGTAGTTACTGCTACCGAATATGTGTACTGAAGATCAGCACTGCTCGTCTACTGAATTAGTTGCCAGTGCAGGACTAGGAACCATTTTGGAACTCTGGGACACGTGTATGGATATGGGACACAGATATGCTCATAGAGCCAGACCTGCATTTTCTAACAAGGTGAATCTCGCCCATGACATGACCAGCATGCAGTCTTTGCACAGATTGCAGTGATTGCACTGAGGCTTGAACAGTGCCATGATGAACTAAAGATTACTTTTGTATCTTGGTTATTTGGTGTCTTACATTTTGAATCTGGCACGGAGAGAAGTGGGAGAAGAATAGAAGAAACCTATAGCTTTATAATTACTAAAATGATTGTGCTTCTTTAGGCTGAAAAACTGTAAGGGACATTAATTTTGATACTTAACATAAAGGCAGACAAGTAATACACGGCTACAAATCTTTTCCAGTTATGGAGCTTCTGGTATTTTACAGTCTATTTTTGTGCAAGTATCCTTATGAATTATGTTTTAATTGTTGCGCCATCTTAACTTTCTAAATGATAAAACTTGACAAGTAGAAAGGTTTGGGGACTAGGTTTGAGGAAACTCTTCAATTTGTATAATTTGTGATGAATTTTTTTCTAACTGTTAAAGCAATAGAAATACTGTAGCTAAAGCAAACCCATAGCAAGGGGTACAGTTAGCTAGAAAAGAGGATACAAATGAAGAAAAAAAACATTCTGAGAAGTCTGGTAACCTGTTGGCTTGTTTTAACCCTTCATAAACCAGCCAAAGTTCTCCGTCCTCATTCAGCATATGATAGTCCTGGGGAGATTGCCTTTCAAGAAAAGTGTTTAAAAAAATACAAGAGAGATACGTGATGGTGATGAGATGACATGTTAAGGACATTACACACTAAATTACAGTTACTATAAAAGAGAAACAAAAAATGCTCTAAAACAAGTTAGCAAATTACTTCTCTTGTTTATGAGTATTTCTTCTTAAGGATGAAATTCAGTTCTCGGTGTCAGCCCAACTGGTTACAGCATTTCATGCTGTTACAATAAATGTATTACAACAGACTATTGTGACCACTACTGGACAAAAGGTAACAAACCAGCATGGGTAATGCCACTCAGTCTGAGCAAGGTAGCAATTAAAGGCTAAGAAGACATAAAAACAGGAAGTTTGATTTTGCATTTCCCCATTGTTTCCTAATCCTTTCAAATATTGCACACAGCAATTTTACTAATCAAATTAAATTATAACCCCAACTGTAAGTGTTCTCTAGGTATCCAGACGTACATGGATGGAACTTACTGAATACCATATATGCAGTGTGCCACAGTAGACCCCAGCTGATCATAAATTAAAGAAAGAGAAATTGTACCTGTTTGTCTCCTTCAGTCCAATATACGCCTGTGCTATTTCTCCTTTGTCTTTCATCTTTTGTACGTCCTCCAAAAGGATTGTGGAATCTGTCATGGTATTCTGGAAAAAGAATGATGATTTCCAGAGTAAATCTAACAATGTAATTGTTCTTTGAATCCGTGGTTTTGTCCCTTTACCCACATGGAACACTAATCCTTGAGTAGCCACATTAAAATTAGCACAGGTACCTGAGCAGAAGGTTGGTTAATAATTTCTACGTCCATTTGGTGTATCTTTTAAAATGAATGCATGCAACCTGGTCAAATATCAGTCTGTCTAATAAGCTGGTACCTGTATCAACCTCTTTTCATTTGTTCATCACTTAAAGGGAACAAAATAAATTTCATGAAATGATGAATTTGCATTTTATTTCAAACTACCAGGAACAGCTGCTAATACTGAACCTGGAGAAGCATAATTTTGCATGCTTAATTCTATTAATATTTCTTAAACACAGCATTACATGTGGTTTTTCAAATCTCATAGATAAGGTCTCTTCCTCACTTCATATATTTGAATTACTCCAGCAAAGTAGGAAATAATTTATAAGTGCTGGAGATGTTTTACATGCGATACCATCACAATACCATTTTGTTTGAGTTTTGAGTGTTTACTATGGCACTTTTACTTCTTCTTCAGTAAAACCTGAAATACTTAAGAGATGTTTACAGTCACCTCAGCCAGTCTGATCTGAGTCATCGCTTAATTACAGTGGAACCACAGGACTCTAATGAACATAAGAGATGGAATCCTGACTTTTCTTTTTGACTTTTAAAACAATCAAGTGCTATTTGCCCGAGAAAAATTTTGCAAAGTATTTACAATAACAACTTTGTGGACATAGCTTTTGGAGCCTAGGTCTATATGCTTAGTATGATTCATGTCACCTAATATGAAAACCAATAAAATATATAAGCTCCCTGAAGAATTATTCCCAACATCCTTATGAGATCTTTGTCATTTTTCTACTATTATTTTACTACACAGTAAAACTGCTGTATCTTGCCTGCCAATCTATTGAGCTTTAGCAGTCTGAACATAGTATTTTTGTGCTGACAGAAAGAAACGCCAATTACTCTTACATTTTCAAGAATACCCTACCTGCTGTAGTTGTAATATTTGAATTAACAGCCTTTGTTTAGAGTCCGTTCAGTTTCTCATACTCCTAAATACTATGTGTTTGACTACATTTTCTATTCAAACATTCAGCAATTCCTATCTAATATCTACAGATCACAATGTGGGTCCTCAATGTTTGTTGCATGCTGAGCACAACAAACACTATAAAGGAAGGTAGTTCTCATTACCACAGACATTTATTTTTTTTTTTTTTAAGAGAAATGTATGGATTTTGCAAGTTAACAGAGATGATTCCTGAATCACAGTGCTGCTCTCCAAACACACTCAGCAAGATACATTGATCGAGCTGACCAGACCAGTTCCTGAATCTTTCCTTGATGTTCAGGTTACCATAAACCAACAGTTCAAAACTGTTACATCTGCTTCTTTTGAAGTAACTTGTTCCTTTGTGCGGAGCGAGAAGATGGGGACACAGGGGACACAGAATAATGAGAAAGGTTTTTCAATAACAGAAAAGTAAAGTGCAAGAACAACTTCAAATACATGTCGGTTACTTATGAGAAGCAGGGAAATGAAAGCTCAAGTATTGTTGAGGCTGGTTTTTTTTAGCATTTAAGAGTTCAAGTTTATAACTGTAAAGGAAAATGTGTACCTTATCCTCCTGGCAATCAAATTGGTAGGCAAGAAAGAAGCAAAACAAATCATTAAAAAAAAAAAATGTTTGTACTGCAGCTGTTCAAGCTAACAAGCAGAAGCGATATGCAAACTGGCCATTAGCCATCCCACAGGTCATATTTCCCTCATGCTCATAAATGCTGTAAAAACAACACGCTTATATCCCACCATTGCTGAGAATAAGTTATTTAAGGATTTACTGCTCAAGTATTTCTTTACAATGTTCTAAATATTACAGAAAAACAAGTTTTGTTTTCTTTATAATTAATCATTTAAAACAAGATATGTACACCTTCATGCATGACAGATTTTCAATTTATTTAGGACAAATCTAAACATAACTTGCAGGAGCAAAGGCAAGATGACGTATCTGTTCATTCCTTGCTGCAGTTACGAAACACTAGATAGCTCAGTTCAGTGGAAATAACTAGTTCCTGGATTTATGTGATACTTTTTCAGGTTGCATGACTCTCAGTTTCAAAGCTATTACTTCCCTAAGTATCTGACCAGAATTCGAGCTTTTTGGAAGATAGGCATTTCAGCGCTTGAAATCTTCTCAACACAACCACATAGTGCCTACCAACCAATAATATGGGATTTACATATCTTCATAGGTCATCTTTATGAAAAGTTATTGATTTGCAATCATCTATGACCGTGCATAGATTTAGAAGAAATTATCCCTTGTACCTCCCACAACTATTAATTAAAAAGAATTCCTGAGAACTACTGTAAATTTTCCAGTAAACCCACACACTCACTAGAGAAATGATACTGCTCCAAATGAGAATTATTTCTGCATTGTTAAAGGAGCCTGGGGAGATCCTGGCACAACCATTGGTATCTCCCAGCCTGGTGCAATCAATATGGTATCTTCACATGAATGCTGGTACACAAACCCAAACCCAGTTTATTAAAAGAATCTCCCAATTCGGACTGCTGTAATTTGTGCACTAATAGTGGCTCAATAGATTACACTTAGAATGGCTTTCAAACCTAGACCATTTTTTTCTGCCTTTTCAAGCACACTTTTAAATTAAATGAAGCATGTCAGTGATGCAATGTCACGTTACTGCACAGTGCATCTGCTGACTATTATTTACCTTGGGCTGAATAGCCTCTTTCTGGCTCACAAGCTGAGACCTCAGGATGAGGACTTCTTCCTTGCGTACTTCAAGCTCTTCACTTACTGAAGTCAGCTGATCCAGGAGGACTCTATATGCAGGGGCACCAGGAGCAGTTACCTCTGGAGATCGCGTTTCTGTGAGAGCCTTCTGCAGTTCATTCAACTCATTCTTCAGTTTTTTATTCTCAGATTCAAGTTCTTGACGCTGCAAGAAATAGGGACAGTTCTGTCACCCAGCAGCATTCCAACATGCCTGTAAACCACAGGTACAAAACTACAGCTAGAAATGATAAAAACGATGAGTAACTGCAACAAATCAATCAATGTCTCCCGTATCCCTGGCCGCTTGACTACAGTGAATAGTGCCTGGGAGGATTTCACTAACAAGGCTAACCTTTTCTCTGAAGTGCAAAATCAGAACACATATACATAAATCGTATAGATTTGATGGGAAAAAAATTATCAATCTTTTTTTCCTTTATTCTTCCCTGCACAAAAAAAATAAAGTTCACAACAAATAGTGGTCAGCAGGCTGAGAACATTCTGCATCACTCAGTGATATTAGGAAATATTTTTAGTTTTAGTGGTCTAAGGTACACATTAATTTAAATAATGCCTTTGGAAAAGAGGGCTATGTTTATCACTGTATTTTTGCTCAAATTAACTTGCAAGCTGTACTAAGTGTTTCAACAGAGATTTCCCCCAGTTTTAGGGGATCTTTTTGTTCTGCAGCCCCAGTCAGGCATTCTACACCTCAAAAAGGGCAATCCTACAATAAAATGATTGCTGGGGAATTTTTGTTCTCGTTTCTCCAGCTAATATTCTGAAACAGGAGGGCTGATGTAATTTTCTATGCCAACACTTACAATTGGTGGCAATAGTCTCACTAGAAAATAAAAGAAACCTCCTTTTTAGAATTACCTTGAGCGATTCATACTCCAACTCTGCACCTCTTATTGGAGGCCTTTCTTCCTCCTGTGTAAGAATACAGTCAAGTGTGAAAAATAAAAATCCAATCCTATCTATTCTTGAATTTAGTTGAAGCAGGAAAAGGAAAGGGAGCTGAAATTATTCTCCTATAAAACTGGAAAACACTCATTCTGGTACTGCTGTATGCTTTAGTTTGAATACTGGCATTGTCTCCTTTCATTTACTTTTGACTTTGTGAGACATAATTGGTTAATATAAATAAAATCATATACAAATCACACTACTGTCACTGGTAATGAAACAGAACAGGATGAATCCCAGTATGCTCAAGAAATTAACTGGTGGAAGAGTAGTAAGAAACAATTGCCAAAACTGGTTTCATATATTTATAAGTACTTAATGAGACCAAATCAGAGATTTTCACATAAAATCTGCTAAACATGTCTAATCCCAGTGCTCTGGCTCTGCATCCTGGTTGAAACATTTCTTATTCTGCCTAAAATGAACAATTACTCATTCTCCCCATCATATAAGTAGATTTTTATATTGCTATTCCTTAATAAAAACAGCCTTTGTTGTTTTTTTTTCCAGCAAAGTCCCAAGCACTTTTTATTCCTGTTAACTTCCACCAGAGGATTTCAAGGACCTTGGAAAACTAATATATATAACCAGTCCCTAGTACTAAGCAGCAGACATCAAACTTGTGGTTAAATGAAGCAAATACTAGCAGAAGATAAGGCTTTAGTAAAAGCCAGTCAGCATTCACACAGCTACTATTTCACAAGAAGGGATACTCAGGCGTCAGCATTTGATCAGCTAGAAGAAGTCCACCTTAGCTTTAGCACGGAGAGCCTGTTCTTCTTTTCTGTCCAGTTCATCCTGCAGGGATTGCTTTTCTTGCTCCAGCTCTGTAACCCGTTTCTGCAGCTTGAGGAACAGAGACATATCCAATGGTGCCTTTTTCTCACTTGGTTCCTGCTTCAGAAAGAACAGAAGGAAGTCAAGAAGTATTCCCCTTCCACATCACAAGGAAGCACTACAGTAAGTAAAGATGGAGGAACAGACTGGGGAAAGAAATGAACACAGAAATGGTACTTGACTCTGAGAATTGACTATTGGCACCTAAAGTATTTCATCAGGATGTACTAGCATAAAACGTATCTAAGCCTAAAGCCTAGCAAAAGAAAGCACTAGAGACTACCTAGCAGACAGGAGGTCTATAATTAATCATACCTTTTATTCTTGTTTGGAGGGGGAAAGGAGAAAAAAACATTCTGTGGTTAGACTCACCTGGAAACAACTGTAAATAGAGGTGCTTTTTTTATTTATTAATTTTACATTATTTCTACAGTAAGTTTTTCAGATACAGAGAAATCTCTCTGCTGACTGTAGATTTACAGGTTAAATTTAGTGGGAGGTGACATAAAAAATAGGTACCAGAAGATATATTTAATGTCTTTTTTCTTTTATTATGCTAATTATACAGCCTGTTTTGAGCCTAATTCACTAATTTTTTCACTCTTTTCTGGGCAAGGACCACCATTTGTGATCTGAAGGTACATCGAAATGGTCCATCAGCCATTTTGTACTTTATGAAGCAAGAAGGTCAAAGTATTTACTATAAAGTGCACCATAAAATTTTGAAGTCTAGAAAAGGAACTAGAAAATTAATATTAATGACTGTAGCAGCCAAGCAAGCACAGCCATTTCCACTTCACCTCCTTTTATTGCTGAGGGGAAGAGTCATAAACTGCACCAACAGCTCAGGAAAAAGAAAACAGACTTTGAGTTTTCAGGCTTTACTGGTTCACGTTGAGATGGACCCTAGGTTTTAATGTGGTTTTGTATCATTAATCTATATTGTTAGCCTAGAGTCAAACTGGAGTTTGAAATCTTACGGCGTTAAACAAATACAGATTTAATCTTCCCAGTGCTGCATTTATTCACATTCTTGTGTGAGTTCATTTTTTTCATCTATATTCTAAAAACCAAAACTGGCTCTAGAACAGCAATTCAGTAAGTCTGTTAGCCAAAGGAAAAGATGACATTTGGCTTGTGTGTGAAAACCAATCACATGTATTTGCACCGTCCTTTTCCTGATTATCCATGAAGGAAGGTGAAAAATATAAGTGGGAAGGCAAATTATGGAAGAGTCTACGCAGAATATGTGTCAGCATCAATGTGTCAGGGTATTTGCATCCACAGCAGAAAATAATTTTTTGGGCAGGCTTTCAAAACCAGTAATGACAGCCTGAAAAAAGCAACTGTGGAGATAACTGAAACAGAGGGCAAATGGAGCGCGCTGTGCAACGGCTCACAGTTAAGATCTCTAGGATGCACAGAAAAAGTTTTGCATCTGCAAACTGCCAAGAACAGTCAGACCACCAACCTGACCGCTCTGCTGTGTTAGCAGTCCCGCTTCTTTGGGAGAAGCCAAAAGGGGGAGTTACCCTGGAAAATACTAAGAATGGCTTGGAGTTGCAGAACACATTATTCATGATTATTATCCATTAGCTGAATCAAGCGTCACCTTTTTGAAAATTTTTAAATATCCTGGGATCTGTATCACTGCCTATGCAAAGGGATAGTACATTCTTGGAGTTTTATTAGTCTCTATGAAATAGAGGAAATATGAATCAACATGAGGTTCTCACCCCTAAAGGGTAACTCATTCCACGTAGCTGCTAAGAATGTGGCTAGCCACCTTGCCACTTTTAATCCTTGAATAAACAGCATACAGACTCCTCAGGAAGTCTCACTGGTTTTCTGGATTCCCACATTGTGCTGAAAAAGTGATTTGGCTTATAAACACTGGCAATCAAATGTTTTACAGATGTAAATCAATTGGATGGCCAAGTGTCTGGTCTTTGTTTACTGTAATGCAGAAGAATTCAAAACATACTTTCACAAACTCTTGTTACATAGGACAACAACTAACTAGAGAATGAGCTGTTTTCAGAAAGGAAATGGAAAAAGTGGGATTAAAGCATTAGATATCTCAATATAACGATATCGCGTTCACAAGCACATAGGAGAAACAGAGATAGGAATGAGTTCAACCACTGATCAATGAAAAGTTGTTGGGTTTTTTTTGACATTACCTCCATCCTCACTGGTAAGTCTTCTGCTTCTGTGATCTCGGAGCTAAAAGTATATTCAGACTCATTGCTACTGTGAGTTGAATCTGTTCTTTTGTGTCCAGGCTTGGGGATGTTCTGGAGTGCAAATGAAACAAATCAATACCACTATATGGTTTTCCCTATGACTGTCTCTTCACAACCTATAATTTAGCTTGTAACATTTGGTGTTATTTCACAGCTCTCAAAATCTATTAGAAAAGATTTTTGATTCTGGTCTCTCATGCCACCTAAAGTCTATGAGTTGTAGTTCACAATCAAATCTATGGAGACAGGTCAGATCCTACACCATCGAATATTGCTGCACAAAGCAGAATCAAGCAACAACGCAGCATTCTATGGGAAAGAAAAGCTCGGTTTACAGGAAGCACAGGCAGCAATTCTCTAACTTCCCAGACGCTGCATTGAGGAATATTTTTTCTTCCTGTCACACAAAGTATTCCCAGAACTACTTAAAATTTAACACTGGATGGAAGTGGTACAAACAATCCCAGCACACATGAATAACTTCAGGGCAAAATTATGGGCAGAGAGCATGTGCAATACCACTAAGGAAGTCAGAGCAGAAATTTAGCCTTCTTCACAAATGTGAAAATTAAAATAAAATACAATACAATACAATAAATCAACCACAAATCTTAGATGTATTTGTTTTGGCTGAGCTAATCTAATTGATCAATATTTAAAAGGACAAATTCTCTTTTCAGGTACAGGCCACCACCATACAGCTGACAGCAGAATCAGTTACTAACTTATACCACTAGATTCTGCCTAAGCACATTTGTGACCAGGTTTTTTCGTGAATATTTCTCCTATGTTTAGCCACTTACCACCATTAAGTTCATTTCATCCTTGAGATCATCATATCGCTCCTCTAAACGGCTGAACTCATTCAGCAGGTTCTGGTACCGTAACCGTTCATCATTCAGATCTAGCTCGAGCTGTTTCGTTTCCTCCACTAGCTTCTTTTCCATCGTCTCTGCCACAGAGAACAGGAATCCAAAGTGAGAACTCCAGTTCTACCTACCATGTAGTGCATCCATCCTGGAGGTACAGGCATGTGTCTGCACCAGGAGCACAGATAGTGAAAAAGTCTGCTGTTTGAAGCTGGTGTGTGGTATTTGTGATTCTGTCGGCAAACATTAACTCAAATATATGAAGGACCAAAGCATTTCTTGTAGGAACCACAGAAGGGTTCACTCAGTCAAGTTAGTTGTTCTGCTAATACCTTGCATTAGTAATTCCAGGAGGCACGAAGAAGGGGTACTAGCCCAGTGCTGCATTATGTAAAAAGAAAAACGTGAGAAACTTTACGCCTCAAGCACACTGACCCTCCTCATTGCAGCTGCCTCCACCACAGCCTTCACATCTAGAGTCATGCTCTTCTGGCTGCCATCTACATAGTCACAGCAGCCAGAAGAGTTGTGGTAGATTAATTGCATTAAATATCAGAGCCTTCTTTTGAAAAGTAAAAGGCTTTGTAACAGTCATCCTTACCAAAAAGACCCCGAGCCCCTAGGACTTTGTGGAAACTCAAATAGTAAATAAATCTGATGAATGCGAGTTCTTAAAACGAAGAAATGAAACCAGTAAAATAAAAAGGAATGGAAACTAAGGCAAAATAGCCCAATCTATGCAGTAGAATGTTGCTTTGCAAGGTAACGTGAAGTAGAAAACCCGAGTGAAGAGAACAGAGCCAACCTGTTATTTCCCTCGCCTGGTCATGGATGCGGCGGTTCAGCTCCTCCTTTTCTGTTTTCAGTAATGTGTTCTGCTCTTTCAGCTCCAACACCAGCTACAGAGGTCATAAAATATTTGACTCAGAATGCAGTTCATCTTTCACCAGTAGCTCTAACAGCAACAACATCCTTGTAAGAGTTCAAATACTTAAACTTTTCTTCAGAGAATGAAATCAGTGAACTAAGTTATGACATCTTCATTTCCCAAATTACATTTCCTAAATACGTCCCACTGCAGATTTCCCTGGATGTTCTGCACTCCACTTCTTCTCAGATGCCAGAACTGCCTTGAGTCACTCCACTGTGCCATAACATTTTTCAGTAAATTCCCAAAACTGTAATTTACACCTTAAAATAGAAATATTCCTAAAATAGGAACAAATTTGGCAGTACTGTTGTGTATTCCATTGTATTGGGTAACACCATAATCTATCACCTTGCTTCTGCCCAGAAGTTGTGCCACTTTAGCTGTACCCAGGTTTGCCAGTTACTCATTTGTCTCTGTGGTTACTATTTATGATTACTAAAGCATTCACTTTGCTTAATCAGTTAATAGTTTTCCTTATGTTTATCTGGTCTTGAAATGTATCACTGCGGCATCACATAATGATGGAATGGCTCTTTCAATATTTGAAACTTGCACCGTTATCAGCAAGTAATCTTGACAGGAAACAACCTGTTTGATATGTTTGTGGTTAAAGCAGAGATAAAGGGTTAGTCAAAACCTGCTGAACTAGACAGTGCACGCATACATGTGTTTAACAGGCTAATTGTTTAAATTAGAAGGATAAGCAGGTACTATTGAATACTGTGTATGGGACAGATCTCTGATATCTATGTGATTACACTCTCTAGGAAGGTAAAATGATTGCTTTTTATGAATGCGCTACTTCTGACTAATTGAGGAAGCTTAAGTGTTTGGATTTGCAGATACTTTCAATATCAAAATCTGAGTAGATCGAATACATGTATTTACATATAATATATAGATCTAGTACATTCTTCTACTTTCATAGCTGTAGTTATTTAGGTATCAAGCCTATTTAGGAATGTACAGGTATAACATTGCTGAAAAATACTGTAAAAATATCAGCCATACAACTGAAGCAATTAAGCCTGGGTAAAACCTGAGTGGACACCAGACCCCTATCAATCTTCTCATGCGCCTGAGGCTGCATACTCGCCTGCTCGGTTTCATGTTTGTATTTGTCTGCCCATTCCTCAATCGTTTTCTTCTCAGACTGAGTTTGGTGCAGCTCCTTCCGGAGCTTGGCAATCTCCTCCTGAAGGCTGAGGACACGGTTGGTCGCATTCTTGGCCTCCTCCTCACTCATCCGAAGCCTTTCCACATCACTCCGCAGCTTCTCCGTCTCCGTACTGTACGTGATCTCCAGGTTGCTCAGCTTCTCCAGCAGAGATTTGTACTCTTTGTTCTTTGCAAAACACAACACAGACATGGCAGCTGTTGGAGAAGTTCTGGTTTAAGGGAGCCTTCTAGTTCCCTACAGAATATACCCAAATATAGGAGCATAAGAGCAGCTTCCCCATTTCAAAAAAGTTTCACTCTGTTTTTGCAGTACCGCTTAACAAGGTGACAGAACAGTCCAGCCTCTAAGCCTGCACATTAACATCCCAAACTAAAATCAGACGGGGAGCCCACATGCACCAAACATGATCACCTCTATAGCAAGCTCATGAATATTTTATAGCTTTTGTTCATGGAGTGTTTGGCACCTTCCCCTTAAACAGAGCAACTGATATGCTTCAAATTAAATAGTGACATTAAGGGAGCAGATGTTTTCTCTCAGTGCTGCTGAGAGACACAAATGGATGCTTTACTGTTCCAGTTCTACTGTGACCTCCCTTTCTCTTGTATCAATGATCTTCAGCAGAAAAGAGAACGGATACCTTACAATGAACATTTTGTGCGTTCTTCTGTGAATGCCCACAATGCTACTGAGAAAGGTAATACAAGATTTCTAAACATTTTCCCTGAGGCCAGGGGGCTTCTACCTGCTCATCAATTTTTCGCTGCAGCTGCATGATCTTGTTCTCCAAGCCAATGTGAAGCTTCTTGTAGCGTTCTACAGACCGGGCCTCTATCTTCAGTTTCTTTAACTCCCTCTTGGCCATCATGCGCCGGTAACAGCATTGCAAGTAAACAATTGCCTTCAAGGTCCTACGGTAGTGCACTCGAGCCAGCCAGCCTCTTACATGTTTCTGAATAATAATAGACTTGTGCTCTCGAAGCATCTAGATTTAAGTAAAAACACCACAAGGGGTAAGTTGCAAACTACGCCTGCTCAGTTAAACAGACTCCATAAGGAGAAGTGTAAAAATGACGTACATAGAGTCCTTAGCCTGAAAAGAGAAACTTCTGGTAAAGAGTAACGAAAATCAAAAATGGAATTAATTTAAACAAAAAAGAAGAGGAAAAGACAACAAAAATAAGGAAGATGACAGGGAATAAAATGAAAAGGAGCCAGACAGAAAAACATGGAAAGAAAGAAGTGGAGAAAAACATGGAAAGAAAGAAGTGGAGGCACACTGAAGAAGCAGGCATGCCTTTGAGCTGATGTCAGATCCAAGTTAATTACAAAAATACATGGTACCTGTTGGCAAGATTACAAATACAATCTTTTTTTTTTTACTGCATCTTTTACCTTAAAACGTCATTGACATATGCTGCACAGGATTCACCAACACAGACTTTAAAATTACTATGCCTGATATGAAATACAGCTAGTACACACTAGAACCCAGAGTAAATTGTAATAACTGTTAAAACCTGCAACTGTAGTCTAGCTCACCAAACTACAAATTCCAGTCAGTTTTCCTTCTTTTTTTTTTTTCTTTTTTGACATATCTTAAACTTGCCAGCATGGAAAAAATCTCCATTTATTCTAATCAGAAATTTTATATTGTAATAATTCCAACTTATTTCATGGGACAAATTTCAGCCATAGCTTTGAGGTGTAAAAAAAAAAAAAAACAAAAAACGGCAATAGTTCTTAAGAAATAATTTTTAAGAAAAAAGGTCAACAATGCCAGCATCCTTCATCAGTGTGTTAGCCAGAGACTTTCACTAGGAAGCATCTACTACTTGTTTTTGGGTCCTTCACCCACTGATGCAACCAGAGATCCCCCAAGTCTGGAGCACCTGAATTCCAGCAGACCACAGCTCTGCTCGGAGAGCCTGCCCAAACCCACAAGGCTTCCAGGACTCAGGGAACTTTACAGCTCATTTAACAAAGCTTCTGTAAATTAAACAGTTTATCCTAAAGAACAAAACTATTTAAGATTTTGAGTTACTTCCTGGATTTGATAGTTTAAAGATCATATGCAGTTCACATTCTTACAGTGATTTACACAAAGTTGGTAAGACAAACTGGTAGGGTAACAACAATTTTATTTTCTTTTATACTTCTCAGCAAATGAATTGAAATGTGTTAGAAGCGTTACACATTGCCAGATCAATGAATTTAAAAGGTTCACTGACAAAGCAGCAAGATTATAAGATACACAAACTTCCTCACTTAGCATTTATTTCTGAAGAAAAAATGAGACTTGAAATATCAGCAATTGGTTAAATAGCACACCCAGGTAAGGAAATAGCTCTCTCAAAAGTACAGCAAGATCAAAAGCCAAAGTCCTTCTGACTGCATGTCATGCAGTCAGCATTCCTGCCTCCTGCCTCCTTCTCACACGTTTCCCGGAACAGTCCTTTAGGTTACACATGGGTGCCCGAACAGCTCAAATCCAACCAGCTTTCAACAACACTTTCCCCTCAAGTTTGAAAGCTCCCTCAAGTCCCATAAAATACCTCCATCGTGCAAGGATGGTCCTCATCTGCCAGTGAATTCTTACACCCATGCAATCCAGTGAGGAAACACGCCACTCCAACGTAAGGTAAGAGGATCAGAAAAATTACTTAATTTACCAGGTATTTCCCAGGAAAGCTTATGTAAAAGCTATGGAGGAACTAAACTCCTTGTGAAGCTGAGAAGCACATCGCAATGTCTCGGGCAGAAGCTTTCCCCAGGATGTGTGAAATAGATGATTCAACTATTTTAAATTCCTTGTATTAGTCATGTGACTGCAACACATGCCCTCTCTTCTAACAACAACAACAACAACAGGTACCTTTCACAATCCTAACGAACAACACACGTACCACGTATTATAGAGTCACGGCTCAGCCCAGGTGTGCCGTCACAGGGCAACCCTTCGGTTTCACTCATTTGCAGTCATCGTGAACTTTGGAACAGCAGCATCTACCTTGCCATGGCATGCACAGCCTGTGCTTCTCTTCCTGGCCATCCCCGTATCTCAGCTTTAATAAAACTCCTCAGAACTTTGTGTTTTACTGCGGTGCACAATTCACTGCTCGAGGGGGGACACTCCCTGACAGGCAAGTCTGACCACCCCTGCCGGGGACCCCTCCAGAAATCTGCCATCTCTATTAAGAGGCAATATAACAGGTTTATAAAACTCTGTGCTACAGGACAGATGGGGTGTGTTTAACTTCAGGCATACAGAATCACCTCCTGTCTTCCTAAGGATGGCTTTCGGTCCAGATTGCTGTGACCCATGTCTCACTTTGTCATACCTGTCAGATTGTACCTTACATAACCTCACAATGTAAAATATGGTTTGTAATAATGAAACTGCTAAGAATTCCAATAAAAAGGCAAGTAGATACCCGCGCAAAAGAACAGCGAAGTCAAGCACGGGGATCTTACTCCTTAGAAATTCTTATCCGGGATTATTGTTTTCAAACTTTCTGGTTGGTATATGTTAGAATGCTGTAATTTAGACACATTCACATGTGACTGTGTAGGCAACTTTAACAGAAATGAAAAACACACAGAAATCTCAAATATAAAACAGAAACACGTGGAACATAAGCATTAGTTGGCTTTTGGTTATAAGCCCTCAATGTTTACCTGCTTGGGAAAAAAACAGAACTCTTTTGGCTAATTTTTCCGTGAAATATAGGCTGACTTTTGAGCCTAGTTAAAACAATTCATGTAGACAAGAGTGCCATGACACATGCTGGCATTTTGTAGTTTAATCATTTGAATCATAATTCTGTTTCCAGCCCTGTAAACACTGAAGAACAAATTCTAACTTCTCAATTGAATTTTTATTTTTCACCAAGCGTAATAAGGAAAATATTATCAATATCACTAGAACAGGGTTATATCAATTTCTCTCCAAAACAAAACCAACATCAATACATTAAAAAAAACCCTAACAAATAAACAAACCCAAAACCATGCTTAAGTTTTAATCTCCTGTTTTTGTGGGTTTCTCTTTGCTAACATTAATCTCCTTCAGTACATTCCACCAGCCACTTCAGAATCACTAAAATTAGGGATGGAATAGGAATAGCACATCACCTATGTATATTGATGTGAGCAGTGCTGATTTGGACTCACGGAGGCACATTCAAACAGTGCCATTTTCAGTATTTATTGTAAGTGCCTTAACATTACATATAACAAACGAAAAAGTAAGAAATGCTGTAAATCAGTTAGATTCTCCGCTGACTGCACTGAAAGTCTAGGTACATCCACATTAGATGACAATGTGAGTATCTCTAAAATGACAAGCTCGCTGATTGCAGTTTCAGATCTTTCTAATTTCCAGGTGCTTTCCCTCAATCCATGCTGTGATATTTTGTTTGTGCGTTATGTGTAACAGCACGCACAGAAACAGTTCTGATTCCCAAGGGAACACCACAGAGCAGCTTCATCCTGAAGGTATGTGGTAATAAGGCTACAGTGAAGAAGTAAAACATGATTTCTTACCATTTGGTACTTGTTCCTGGCCATGTAACCCCTTAAGAGAGCCTGAAGAGCAATAGTAGCAGCTCGCATGCATTGGTATCTTTTGCGGACCACATACATGCGCTGGAACTTCTGAATAGTGATGGCAGCCCGTGTTCTCCGCAGGAACTTGGCATAGCTAAGCAGGAAAAAGATTACCTGTAATTATTTTCCAGTGCTTGAATACTACTTTTTTTTACATCTTATAACTTTACTCTCTTTCTCAAGAGCTAGACTTTCTACTTGAGTTTCTTCCTAATGTTGTCAGTGATACAGCATATTTACTTGCTGTTCTACCTTATGGCAGTACAACAGAATGACAAATTAACAGAAACCTTGCAAGGTTTTACAGGGAAATGTTTTCACTTCCTCTGAGAACTGTGCTGTGGAACTGACCAGATACACTCGGCTTAATTTCTCATCACCTTTTCTCCAGCTTCAAAGCAATTTCCACTATGCCACCTTCCAGATCTCCTCTCCTAACCTCAACCTGTAGAAAACATTCACTTGTTTTTGGTCCTCTCAGCAAGACAATTACAAAGCATTTTGACATAAGCCTATTTCCAAAGGCTGATTCTTACAGTCTTTATAACTACCTTGTCTTTGAATGATACCACCTGTACTTCTACCCTTTTCTCTGGCCCGTCCATGGCCACCCCTCAGAAGTCAATCCAAACAAATGACTCTGATGTATCTCCCCTCACAGCTGCACCCTGGATGAGGAATGGCTTCTCCAGACAGACACAGCTGGGAGGGCACATGGAAACTGGGCAATAAGGACTCAGCAAGAGTTCTGCTTTACCTCACCTGCAACACATCTCCTAGTACTACTTGTACGCTGCTCCCACTAATGACGTACTGTTCTAAGTATCACACCACCAGGGTGCTACTGTCCTCTCGGGAAGGTCAAAAACAGGCAGGACAGACATACTCATTATATTCAATTTCCTTCATTTCCCTGGAAAATCATTTCCTCTCAGTCAGTAGAGGAAGCAGAGAACAAATGTATCGCATTTAAATGTCCTATTTAAAGGGACCTCAATTGAGGCTAGTGTGGGTTTTCCCACGAGCATTGCTTACCAGCGTGCTTGGTACCCTCTGACATGTCTCTGAATGGTGATGGCAGCCTTCCTCATACGCACGTACTTCTTTCGCATCAGCCAGCCTCGGATCGTCTTTTGGATACGGATACAGGCAGCTCTCAACTTATCTGCCCTTATTTTTTCCAGATAGGCTACTTGACCAGCCCGGAAAAATATTTTTGTCTTACCAAACTGGTACTTATCCTTGTCCTATTTTCAGAGGTAAAAAGAGGATCAGTTACAGCATTAAATGTTAGTGCATTAAAAAAAGGCATTATGGGCTAAATGAAAGCACAGTTAGCAAAGAGGCAAAATTATCTGTATAATATTTCCAAGTAAACCTAGACTTCAGTTAAGTAGTGGAGGAGTGTATTTTCTCTGTACGATTCTGTTAACAAATTAATACAACAAGGCCACAAGCACAGCCTAAGGGAATAATGTGCGATTTTGCTTAGACAAGAATGCCACAAAGATTGTAAGAGACGCAGAAGGCTACGGGAGGTGACAAAGGGGCCCAGAGGATGAAAGCAATACAGGCAACGCACATGTACAACTTCGTGCTTAAATTGTAGATAACCCCTGAATGGTCCATCTTCAACCGTATTACACAGCACAAACAAACCCGCTGGGGATTCAAACATGTACACAACATTTACTGCATTTACTAAGCCAGAACAAAGCATCTGCTGCTGCTCAAACACATCTGAAATTTCAGAACTAAACCAGAAAGAGAGGAATATTCTATCACTATAGGCTATAGTACTCCTTGGAGGGAAAACCTGAGAATATACAAAGGTACACTGAATAAAATTGATTTTGTTGATTGTTTGATGTTAAGTTAAAAGGAACTGCAGTCAAAGAGCTACAGCTTAGGATACATTTAACACTATACATTAACACTATAAATGCAGATACATGCATATAAACCAAAAGATTTTCATTGTCCACCCAATGACACAATTTAAAAAGCTGACCCAACCTGCCTGCACAGTATTTATTTTCTTGTTTCCATAAACATCCTAACATTGGCATCGCACTACAGCAAGGTAAGCGTTCTTGCTTTTGTATCCTCAGTAAACTTTGTCTCTTTCTCTTCCTGACACTTCTGAATAAGTCTCAACTAGCCACCTTCTACTAAGAACTGGCTGGAACCGTCTCTCTGGAGCCTGCCTGTTGTCCGCTGTTCACTAGCTCTTAAGAAAACCCAAGAAACGCATCAGTGCAGGTGCAACACCAGTGGTGTGGATGGCACAGCCTGGGAACAGGGCTGCAACTGGAGGTAGGAGGTAAAGCAAGGGGCTGCCGAGGTACGGGGACAGCCACAGTGCTAAGCAGGGAGACAACGTCACAAGGATGAAAGGAGTGAAAAAGGTTGACTTCAGCACAGGAGCTGAGAGGAGTGGTGTGAAAGGCACAAACATGTGGTGTGAAAGGCACAAACACCTCCACACTAAAAAACCTCCAGATAACTATACCTTACTTCAGCTGTGGTGAAAGCATCTTGCCGTTAAGCAAGGTAAAGCTCGCCCTCAACCCACCCACGCTTAAAATCACTGTCTTCCTTTCCTGTGATACACTGGGAAATTCTACAGTTCCTGTGCCAATATTGGCAGTTGAGTACTTTGTAGAAGTACTACAACAGTGTGGCTATGAGGGGTAAGCAACACTATCTTTACTCCTTCAGATTCCAAATGCCCTCAGCACTAAGTCTGGTACCAGAATCAGCTTCTCCAGGACATTTTTACACGTCTGCTTTCGGTCACTAAGGACATCTCTCTGCTTCATCAGAACACGGTAACGGCTGAAGAACTCTTGGTACGTCCACCTGTCCCAAAAACAGAGACAGTGTCAGTCCCAGCAATGAGTAATTCTCTTAAAAAGAAGATCTGCAGCTGAAAGCAATCTAAAAAGTGGCAAACACACCTGGAGGGGAAGCCAGCTGCACTGATTCGGATGGTCTCCAGGACACCACAAGCTCTCAGCTGCTGCACCGCCCGCTTTTCATCAAATCTACGTAAGAGTAAAAACAGCCTGTGGGTGTGGGGTCAGTTTTGCATTACGTGGAACCTCTGGCCCGGTGCACACCCAGGAGAGAAGTGGCCCAGAGAGGGAGCAGGGGTGGGATGTGATGGGTGGTTAACAAGTCCAGCTAGTGCTTCTGCAACTCAGCGATAACAGAGGACAGCCTGACCAGGGCACTGCCTGAGCCCATCGGCTGCTGCAAGCTGCTCATCCTGTCCTGCTTCCCGCTGGCCTGCCCAACAGCCATGGGAGTCTTTGTGTGCCCGGATTTTAAGCAGACTTTTGAGAAAGGCTCTAAGCGAGTTCATATGTGAAAAAAAAAAGATAAGGAATAAGACACTGGAATCTGCAAACGCAAATTCCATCAAATGTCAAATGAACTCAGGCAGTGCAAACTGCCAGTCACATTTCAAACAGCCAGCAATTACAATGCTGGTATTTTTCCTCATATATCACCATAAAAAAAAAGAAAAAAAAAGCATCAGGAAGTATTTCTCCTTCTGCTCATCCCAAAACAGTCCCTGCTGTACACATGTACACATACACAGTGGGTCTGTAACAAGAGAAAGGAGACACACCACTCCTGAGTGAGCAAGGTTTAGCAGAACCTCGGTCCGCAAGGCTTTGGGCAATTCCCTCCCATCCACAGGCCATACAAACCATATGTGAACCACCTTACGTGAACGGAAACTTGAAGTCGTTAGGCTTAATACAGCGCACGTAGTGTGGAGTTGTAGCGTTCAGGGTTTCCATCAGCAGATGAAGAGAGTTTCGAAACTTTTTGAAAAAGAAAAAAGGAAAAACATCAGGGAATAGCCTCAATAAGCTCAGTCACGTTTGAGAGAACCTCAGAAAGCGACCTAAGCATATTTGCTTATTTGCAATAATGCTTTCGGTCATAAACACCGGCTTGTTTTTGTTATGGTAATAGATGTTAATTTCATTTCAGATACCATCTTCGGGTGAATTATGTTACAGTGAGACTTCTAAATGTTAGGCTTTACAGGAGCAAACGTGACAAATTACAAAAACATGAGATAGACCGAGTTATTTGCAGCTTCTGACTGTATCATGTAGCCCAATCTTTGTCTAATCCATCTCTTCATGACAAAATCTCACGGCATATTATTAAATAGTCATATAAGTTTAAATAAATTTTAAATCAAATTTAAAATCAACAGAGGGGTAAAAAAAAAAGTATCAGTTTCTTCAGCTCCACTTATCCCAGAGCTACATGTCAGACCTACTGAAGAGAGCTTTGAAAGTCCAATATATGAGAGTTTTAGGAGCTTTACTTTCAAAGAAGTATCAGGACCACAAATACCTAATGTACTGCAGTATATTCTTCTAAGCACAGAATACCCTAACAGATAAAGAAAACTATGAAAACATGATTTAGATGTTTTAAATGTATTAGTACGGATTTCCCTCTTTCTGTGGAACTCATGGTTCTAAGCCAATCTCTATTTCTACACAGAATATGATAAAGGTCACTTTTGTATTAGCTTTCTTCAAAATTTACAGATTAATATACATGGTTGATTTATAGTAGTAGTATGAGAGTACTCCTAACACTTCAACTCATAGATTCACTCTGACAACAAAACTGCCAGCCTCAGGATACATTCTGTTTGCAAAATCAGAAATGAAGGTCAAATTAAAAAGGTAACTGGGCAGGGGTTCTCTTGCATGAATTGCAGAAGATTGGAATTTGCAGCCTGTACCACAAACACATGCCAACCAGATTTGCATTCTGTACAGTAGCATGAATAACTATTCCCATTCCCACCCATAGTTTGACATAGTTTGCTTCGGGAAGGTTATAGAGAAATTATGAATCTCCAAATCAAACATTCTCTGAATTCCCTGATTCTCACTTAGCAGTGTGACTAGCTCATGACACTGCACAGACACTGTGCTAACATCTTTGTAGGGAATCAACCACCACCCAAGGCAGTGGACAAAGCCAAGGCGTTTTTGGTGATCTTATTAAAACTCTGAGCACCCAAGAGATGTGGTTGGTTCATCTTTAAGAACTGGCAGGGAACCCTGATACAAAGAACTGACACCCTCTGAGAGCTAATTTGTATTCCAGGCTCTCCTACAGTAACACAAAGAGTTATCAACACAGAAGTGGATAGCCCTGGTGCAAGTCCCAGGCAAAAGAAGAATGCCACTGCTCACTACCGAAGTGGTACAGGCTGGAAGTAGATAAAAACCAGGTACTAATCTGTCAAAAAAGTTTCCCTTGGCTGCTGCATATAGTCTGAGGGACAATCTGTCATATATAAAGCACTGACTGGGGACATAACCATCTTGAGAAAACATCTATTATTTCTCTGTGGAGTGGGAAGTAACAAAGTGAGTTCTCCAGCCATACTGATCTACACAGTTCTAATTTAATTCTGGCACATACGTGTGGATATTTTATGTTTAGCCCATGGATAACCAGAACCAAGTTTTCCGGTTGACTGAACTCCCCCTTTTTGAGTCAGACAATGTGGCACATGATCAAAAAGACCCTGTGTAAGATTTTTGAAGCTTCACAGAGTCCCACATGTTAAATCTATTTTAAAAAACATGAGTTTTGGTACCACAATAAAAACTGAGCTCCCTGAAACTGTGGCCCAAAATGTATTACTAATTAGGGTACACTTGCTCCAAACTGTAAGCCATAATCAGCTGCACCTGTCTCAAAATCACAAGGGATCCCAAGAAGCAACAGCACACGTTGAGACCTATGAGACAGAGGGAGGCAGAGGGAGACATTATTTAATAGAGTTGCATCTTCAAACTCACCTGATGTCCCACAGTTTTCTTATGCTCCTTGCTGGCTTGACCTGGCCTGGCCTTGGCTGGTTTTACAGCCGTTCGAGACAAAGGCACGCGCCCTGAAGGGGTTGCTGACGTGGGACTGAGGACCTTCTCCTCGTCCTGGAATAACTCTGGTAGCAGCTTAAACTGGTATAACAGCAGAAAAAATATAGAGGGTAAGAATCCAGCAAGTGATTGCCCCCATTTGTGCCTAAGGTAGGTAGAACCCAGGCTCAGTTTTTGTAAGCATTGTGGTTTTGCTGAACTCCACGTGGGGACAAATGCAAAAAGCATTCAAGCTAGTAATATAGTGAGAGGGCCATGATTTAATACTAAAAATTCTTTGAGTTTGATCAGTGAGTCTCCTTCTGAAGATAAAATTCCGATTTGAGTTTGTCTTCATAGAGCCAGCAATAGCTTCCATGTGAAACTGTTAAGATACTGACAGCAGTTTCATAAATACCAATTGCAATTATATATGGCTGCTTTGATCTAAGAAGGAAACAATAAGGTCCTTTCACATTCCAGTGGTGCATCAGACTTCTTTGTGGTTGAGTAATATCTAGGACGCTGAATAACCCAGCAGGCAACAAAGTATATTCCTGCTTTATCACTCTAAATTGAAATAATCAACTTAAAAGAGGAACCATCAACTTTAATAAAAAAAAAAAAACACTAGCCAAATTTATCTGACTGAAGATCTACTCTCAGGCCAGTGGGAGTGGAGGAAAAACCTAGAACATCTTTTCAAATATCATACGGGGCTTCCAGTTCCCTTTCTCTAATAGCTACAAAATACACCCATATATAATAGCTGCTTTGAAGTAATTTGTAACTAAAAATAACACCACCAGGTCTTTCCACTGACAACTACAGCACTTTAGAAGCATTATAAGAGTAAGAAAATCTGAACTTCTCTACCTGTCAATGAATAATCTTTTATCTAGCATCTGTGCATTTTCTCCCAAGAGATAGGAGCATTCAATTTTCAGTACTAGAAAGTGCTTGGGCTAAGTACAACCTAAAAAATAAAAAAATCGGGTTTGCCTTATAAAACTTGGTGAGCATGCATGATATCCAATGAAACATGCTGTGCAACAAAATGGTGCTTGTGCTCTGTGGTTGTGCCAGATGGGCTAGCAGAAGGCATCAAACGTTCCTCAGTAGCATCCAGCACAGCACTCTAGCATAATATAATGACTACGAATGCTACAAAGGTATCCTAACTTCCTGAACTAAAAAAGGAGTATCACAGCTTAGCTTTATCTCACTTGAGTCTGCTGGATTAGAAGCATGATGACCTTAGATTACCTCTGTAGCTAGTGGAAGAATGGCATTTCCAGAGGGTAGCTTAGCCTGTCTCCTTCCACTGACTCACCAAAGAGTTGAGGATGATTGGGCCACCACCACTTCACTCAGTTGCCTACGGTCAGATGGAGCGAGTAGCTATGCCCAGGCATCTGAACTACAGAGCCAAGCCTTCCATCCCCTACAGAAACTTATTTGAATGCAATATGCTTTTCCTGAAACTCCTGATGCTCTCACACACCAGGGGTGGGGGTGGGAAGAGGGTCCCCAGTGTCTCGACTGCAGATGGATGAGCTCTTCTAAGCTATCAGTACCTACAACTTGTTCCCTTTTTCCAACCCTGGGAAAATCTGCCTGTGGTGCATTTCAAAGGCACCATCTTCATAGACGTGGCCCCAGTTACTGCATGCAGAAGAAAGGAGCAATGTATGGCTTTCTGCAGCAGAGGCCCGCAACAGGAGAGCGTTGCTGAGATGATCCACACTGTGGGGGCATTCAGGTTTTCATTTGGTTTTGGTTTTTAGTATCTTATCAATTTTCCTTGTTTTGCAGAACACTAGGAGTGTTCAAAGAGAGGGAAAACACTGATCAAAGGGCAGGTAATTCACGTGGTAGAAAACAAGCAAGCAAGCACTTTTCCCCTGTAATTTTTTCAGACGACTTAACACACATGCTGCTAACAATCTTACAGATCATTTCTTTCAGTACAGAGCCACAACAGAAGATTTTAACAACACGCCAGTAGCAAGCATAAAAGCTGAGGACTGTCGTATTGCTTTCATGATACATGCATGGAAACTGAACTAGTTCAAAGAGGTCCTGTGGGTGGATTTATAGAGAAGGCCAAAATAAAGAGCTAAACACTACAGTGCCTGCCAAGAGCAGTCTGTGTCATGCACTTTGGAGAGCAAAGAAGCATTCAAGCTGTATGTGAGAGTGAGCATGGGCAGGATGACAGATGATGCATTCAATTTAGAATTACCTTCTGTTGAATGTGCACAGCAAACCCAGAAAACAGCAACAACAACAAAAAAAAACATCAGAAATGCAATCCCACCACAATTACTAATAAAGAGAGCCTGCTGAAAAATAAAAAAATGAAACACTCTTCTTTTGAAAACCTATTTTCTTCACAGTTGAATTTTTCTTTTTTTAAAACGCTGGGTTTGGTTAAGTTTACCATTAGGAAAAACCATGTTGTTTCTTAGTGTTTATACTGAATTGACTCAACCTGCTGAGCCTGCCCAAGCCGTTACGCTCTTATGGCAGCTACGTCCCCACTGTCCCTTACTCGCTGCACTACATCCCTCGGAGCACCCCTGCACCTCCGCCCTGCACAGCACACTGCCACGCTGCGGCAGAGCCAGAGCTACAGAGGCGGCTGGTCCCTGCCAGCTCCCCAGGGATGCCACCTGCCTCCCACACGTGCAGCAACTGACTTCATGCAAACCACTTCCAACACTTCTCTCAGTGAAGAGTCTGCTGTGGTTTTTCCTTATACGACATGTTTTAACCATTTAGCTTCACATATCTGCTCAGAATAGAAACAAAAGAGAAAAATGTTGGTTTTCCTGATAGAATAGCATGATTTTAAATAGCCTGTCCTTGATACCCAGCTTGCTGGGCCATCAGAGCTCACAAATTCCCAACAGCCATCACAGCACAATGTCAAGTTAATTGCCTTTACATTTCAGAAGAGCACAACTAGCATTTTTGCCATTAAAAAAAGCAGACGATGCCACTGAAGGCCTGTTCTATAATATTCCTTCATGCAGTATTTTTCAATTCAGATGTTATCTTTCCTTCATAGATCTCAAGATGGCAAGTCTCTGTCAATTCTGGTTTGTGTCCTGAGGGCCTGTACATTTCATTTCTCCCTCAGTTTGCTTCTGGAACAAAACTTGTCTCTCCTCCAGAAATTTTCTGCTCAATTGTCTGGCCATTAGCAAAGAGCTTCTGTTTTCAGATTACAAAATTAAGGGCTTAACTCTTAACCCATCTTATACTACTGTAGTATATTAGAAGTCCTTGATGCCTTTACAGAAAATACAGCAAAGTTTTGCGGAAAGTAAAAAAAACCAAAACAACAACCCACTCAAAAAAAACAAATCAACCAAAAAAACCTCCAACCACACAACCCGAAAAACACAAACAGTTAAATCAGTCGCTAAATATAGGCTGATCTTACATGGAGCAAAATTAGGCTACAGGACATTCTAAATTAATACAGATAGCCAAGTAAAACACAAACTATACTCAATTTCTGTGGATCTGATGCGAAGGGAGAAAAATTTCCTGTGTTTATAAGAAACTTTATATGACCCTGAAGTCAATGATTCATAACTGCGAAAGAAGAAAAAAACATCCTTATACTAACCTTACTTGATTTTAGGACCTTAATCTGTTCTTCATAAACTGTGTCTTTATTCTTTTCCAAAAAGCCTTCACATTGGTATTCCACCTGAAAACCATCATTTCACAAAAATAAGTACTAAAATATTTAATATTTTGCATAGAATTCACCAGCTGTAACAGTCACATTTAAAACAGGTAATTCTTGTGGATGTTAAAAATATCAGCTCCCAAGTCCATCTTTTTTAAACACAGATTTTCCTCAAAGAGAGTGCTTTCTGGTAAAACATAAAACATTAAAACATATAGAGATGAATACTGTTATTGCATTATACCAGATATAGTTCACTGCTGAGAGATGCTTGTGGTAAGACAGCATGACTGAATGGTTACCGTAAAGGTGAAGAATCAAAATGTGTGTCGAGCATCTCCTTCACTGAAGTTATCAGGGCTGCAAAATCGTGTGAAATCCAGATGCAACTGAGAACAAAATCTCATCTCATTAGCTGAGAGGCAATAATAGATCTGCCTGCAGCTTATTATGAAAATGTTTCATTTGTACTCAGAAAGACTATTTTTACCAGAAGCAATAAAAAGTCTGAATGTTGCGATAATACATAACAATCCTCTATCACAGGGCCACAGAGTCTCCTGGACCAAGAAACAACCACAGCATCAGATAAAAAACTAGTATTTATTTCACTGTCCTAATTCAAGGCTGAACAAAACCCAAAAACTATTGTCAAAAGTCTGTAATTTAGAATTTGGTATTAATTAACATAAGTATGCTAATTTTCATGAAGTGTCTCACGCTAACTCTTCAATCTTGTATCAGGAGAAGCATAGACTATAAAATACAAGGGCAGATCCTTACAGCAATTTTGTTCCTTTCACAGCAGACAGACCGACAGCCATCAGCAGCCCCTCTTTCAGTACAGCCATTGATTACGCAATGACACTAGACCCCGAGCTGCAAGACACTGCGAAAAATTCCTCGGGGGTTAGAAGGCTGAGGATCTCCCCAAGGTCTCTCCAGAGCTGAAAGCCCACTCAGAACATCACCGCGGGTACCACTATCGTTCTTCCTGCGGGAGCCACGGCCACGAGAGGGCAGCAGCATCTCTTGCCTTCTCCCAGAGAAGACAACCTCAAGGCACAGGAGTTACTAACCTGCCAGCTACAGCTTCATTTTTCCCTTCAAGACGCCTGTAGGCATTCACGTAAGCACACAGGAAAGCACAAAATGCTTAGCACAGGCAGCGCATCAGAGCAGAGAGCTTTGCCAATACCTGCTTGGAGCGACTTTTAGCTTTCCTTGGTTCAGGTAAGGCATAGGAAAGCCTTGTTTTCAAGTATCGAAGTTTAGCGTGATGAACAGTGTATGAAATATTAATTAAATCCTTTTTGTTCTCTCAACCACCAAATAAAACAGAACTCATGAATCTGAGCAGTTACGGAGGTGTCCTTGCTGCTTTCATTAAGGTAACACCAGACACGAGAACAGGACCCCTCTTCTACACATAAACTCAAGAACCTGGGAGAAGTGGAGGCAAATAAAGGCCTTCAATCCCCCACGCCAGCATGTACAGACCTACTGGCAAGAATCACAGAGCTTCTCCAAACTTTTTTCAGCAAAGATGACAATATTCTGAGGCAGCTTCTTTGTTTAACAGGACAATTATCTTAAACAGGATTTTTTAATTTTTTATTTGAACCTGAGGAGTTGCTCAGTTTGCTGATGCACTGTGGGAGCTGAACAATGCATGCACTCCACTGAGATACCCCTCTCCCAGCTTCCTAGAAACCACTGTTCACTCACCAGCAGAGGCGAGGGTGGGAGCCGCACACACAACTGCAGCAGTCAGGAGAAGGGTGTGTTACCCTCTCTCCTGCTTGCACATTAAGATGGCAGCAAACCCAACATCCTTTTGTTGTTGTTCTTTAGCTGAAACTGCAGTGAGATACATGATTTTCTATTTTGTGTATTTCTATGGCATAACTGGTATTGAGACCGTTGTGCTGTGAATTGCAAATACACTAGGCTGTTACGTTTTGAAAAAGGATGGTTAGTGCTTACAGTATGTGTCAGGAGCTCTCGATTCTGCTCCTGGCTCTGCACAGCTGCCAGATCACCTTTATTCTCCTGGTGGGGTGCACAGGCAGGAACAAATTTTGCAAGAAGCCGAGCAGAGCCAGGGATGCTGCTGCCCAGCTCCTGCCTGCAACAGCTTTCCACCCCAGGATCCCCTCCCGTGCACACGCTCAGCAACATCAGCCACGGAAAGAGGTACCAGAGGAAAAGTCCTTACCTTGTCAGCGAAGTGCTTGATAATAAAAGCCTTATTTGACAAACGTGGTTTTTCAAAGAGGGCACATTTATTCAAATGAGTATTGTACAGTTTTTGGGCCCAAGTGTCATCTGAGCCTTTTGGCATCTACAGAAGAGAAGACACAGCCATTTAAATGTCTTGCAAATTTTTCAGTAGCAAAAGAAACTAAGAAGACAGGGGACAACACTTTGTGGTTTGCTTTCAAACTCCAGCTCCTCGGATTTCCACCACTGCCATAAGCAAGGAAGCCAGTAACCAGCTATGCACTGTCTAACACTCCAGACTGGGCGCAGCGCAGCAGCAGGTGTAGCTGCTACGTGACACATACGACGCTAATAATGCTTCCAGTGTCTCACTCCTGAAGGCAGGGATCCAAGAGGTGCGTTATCTGACTGAGCAGCATCTTAGCAGGTCAGAACTCATCCACCACCATTAGAGATTTCTTGTGGTGCTTTGTGATACACAAGAACCCCAAGCTGGGTTTCCAGTGAAGTAGACACCACACGCTATCCCCTGTACATGGCTTGGCATAAATTAAACTAAGATAAAAGACAAAAGGTGAGACACCAAGCGAGAGGCAATTTGGAGAAATCTGACAGGACCACAGACTGCACTTGCTACGCTCGGGAAACAGAAAGTTCCCAGAGTCAAAGCAAAGGCTGATCAGAGACCCAGAAACAGATACAGATATATGATGGAGAGGAGCGGGGTGGGAAATCGTGACTAAAATCATTTTTTCTCCTCCTGTAATTGCCAATTCTGTTTGTATGTTTTCCCAATCCTTTCAACAGCAGAGCGTCAAAGGGATGGCTGTATGCAGGTGACTTTTCCCTGTGAGGCCCCAGAAGCAGGACGGCTGGTGACCTCTTTCTCTATAAAAGCCCTTGAACACACACCTTGCACTCCTCGTCCAGCAGATCCAGAATTCCCATTTTGGCCTCTATGAGGTTGATGCAAGGCTGATTGTCGTAGAAATCAATCAAGGTCCATGGTATTTGTTCCTTCATATATTCTTCCTGTTCTAGTTTAAAGACATGCTACAGGGCAAAAAGAACAGAGTTTTCTGTGAAATAAAATGCAGAATACATCAAACTCTCACTTGAAGTTATCCTGACACATTAATCCAGGCTGTCAAGTGACACACTAGTTCAACTGAATAAACCCTTTAACAAGTAAGTGTATGAAAAATAAATTAACTTATTTTCCTGGCCTAAACCCAACAGACTAAATTAAAGCACTCATCCATATTCTCTGCAAATAACGTCTGTTTTTTCCTATCTTTTTACTATATTGTCCCACAATTACTGTAAGCTCTTTATCTCAAAAAAACCCAACACAAAACCCAGAAAAAGCCTCAAGTGCAGGAACAGCAACTTATGAAGTGGGATGTGCCATGCATTTATGATTTTGAAGTTAAGAATACTGCTCTATTTCAAGTAAAACTTCACTATAAATACTTTTGTGTTTCCTTGTACTAGAACAGAGCTCCATTTTCTCTTAAATGGCTGCTGATTTTTTCTCTGGGATGACGCACTGCATTAAAATTTATTCTTCAGCAAAAACCTGCAAGAACGACTCTAGGAGTCTAGCACAAGAAATGCTTCAAGCAAAATTCTGTGGAAGATTTATCTGGTACAAAGATCCGTAACAATGTAGTTGTACATTTATTCAAAAATGTTATCACTAAAAACCTGCACAGCTTTAACGAAATGTGCACAGGAGATGAATTAAAACTAGAGGCATAAAAGATAATAAGACATTAAACAGGCAAACTGTGGTCTTAATAGCACAAGCACTCTTTTTAAAAAGAAAAAGACTGCTGACTCCAGTTATTTTAAATGACGTTTTATCTCCCATTTACATTTTAACGCGTACTAACTGCTTGGGCAGCAGACCCAAGTCGAGCAGCCCTGCCAAGCAGCGAAGCGCTGCGGGCAGGGCTGGGGGCCGCCGCAAGCACCCGTACCCCCAGGGCCAGCCCCGCCGCCCCACCGCGCTCTGCCACGCGCCTGCCAGGCAGCGCACAACTGCCCCGACAAAGTGGTTTATCCCTTTTATTTCATTAGCTTAACGTCATCCTTTCCAAAGCAGCGCTCCTTAACGGCACCCGTGGGAGCCATTCCCACCCCGCCGCTTAACGGCTGCGTTACACGCCGAGTTAATTCCTGACAGGAGAGCCAATGGCCGCCCTTCGCTGGCGAGGCATACCCAACCTAAGTCCTGGAAGAAAACATAAAACCATTTCTTCACTGTAAAGGAATTAGCAATTATGTGGTGAAAAATGTCTTCAGAGCTCATTTTCCTCACGGACGGCGGGTGGCCGGGCAGGCAGGCAGGCTGCGGAGGCACGAGCGGCAGCCAGGCCGTCCCCGAGCGGCACGCCAGGGCTTGCTGGCTGCCACCACACACTGGGCTTTCATCTAAAGAAACTTCCACTCCGTGTACCTGCACGGCAGCCCAGCGGGTCCATGTCCACTGGTGCTGGGTTGGGTGGCTTGGCGGGACACCTGCACAGAGGCCCTGCCGTGCCCCATCCTTCACCAGACGAGCGCTTACAGCAACAGCGTGAGAAGGAAGGGAACCCAGGGACCTTTACTAAAGCAGCAAACCCTTACAGGCCTTACAGAGACTAGATTTTTGCTATGGAGCTGAGAGAACTCTGAAATACCTTGTGCTTAGCAGTTATGACATACCACTCAGGGAGCCGAAGCCGGCGTGGCCGGAGCGGCAGGGAGAGGGCACGCCGGGGGAGGCCGGGATGCGCCAACCGCTCTGGGGAGCCGCGGGGCGTC
>JAVJGI010000063.1:16973876-17029467 GCA_035590275.1 Ibycter americanus
ACCCATCCCTGCCGCGGGGCGCACGGCGGCGCGGGGCCGGCCCGGCCAGCACCAACTGCCAGGGCGGCGCGCTCGCCCAGACACTTCAAAGCTGTTCCCGTACTGCAGCACAGCCTAGCAACGGGCCCGGCATAAATAACTTGCCTCATCATTATGCAGGTAAGATATATAATTACAAACGTCACTAAGGCTGAGGAGGGAGAACATCGTGATGTCTCCGGAGGAGGGGGAAGAGGTGCCTCTTGCCACACGTCAGTCAGCAACGCCAGGATGCGGCTGAAAACCCTCAAAAAATGACGCCAGGAGAGAAAGCGCGGGCGGCAGGTTTGCAGCAGCGCAGCCCCGCTCCCCGCTGCCCGTGCGCAGGCTCTTGCTGGAGGTTACGGAGACACCGCTACCGCCAACTTCATCCACACCGTGCTCTCATTGACAGGCAATCTCGGGGTCTTAATTGCCAGGCCCTGCTTCTGTCTTACAAGTGTTACTGTGATCGGAATTTCAAACAGTCCCAGAGCAGCAGTTAGTCATAAAATCTATTTCCAGGAGATAGCCAATCTTTCCCCCTCCCCCAAAGCCCACAGCCAGGACAGCTGGTTAATAGACTGAAGGAATTCATTGTAACCACTGGGGACCCAATTAGCAGAATGGACTTGGGTGAGGGGAAAGGGAAGAGGAAATGCCAGTCACTTCCAACTTACCATATTGAACTGTTGCTGCAGTTTTTCATTGGCATAGTTGATACAGAACTGTTCAAAGCTGTTGATTTCAAACGTCTCAAATCTAAAATATGCAGATACTCAAAATCACTAGTGCAGCGAAAAAAACAGATTAAATGACCCCATAATTTTAAATTCCTTCCCTCCAGTTAAATGCATTGTACTATTCCAGGCACAACTAACCACAATAAAGCAACAAAGCACACAGGGAAATTGCAGACTGGAGTGGGCAGGCAATTCACTGATGCTCCCTCTTTAGGAAGGGATGAGGAACACAGGGAAGGGACTGATGTTGCTGGAGAGCACGTTAGTTATCTCTCTCCTCTCTAGAAGTGACACCCTGGAGGAACCATGAGATGGCAATTCCCTTGTAACTTTCCCCAACGCAATACATAAAGGAACTACCAACAGCAAAAATCTGAAATCCCACTATAAATGTCAAACCTGAGAGTCAAGGCAAAGATCTTAGATAGCATGTCAAAACTAAACACCTACTTCCTTCAGCTGAAATAAGCAGCTGGTAAGGGTTTGGGGGTTTTGTGTAATCCACGAGCTACACAAAAAAGACAAAGACGCTTTGCAGTCAGATAGTTATGTAAGAGGTGTCATCTCTGACAAAAAGACTCACCCGTAAATGTCTAACACTCCAATGAAAGAATGCTGTTTTACAGTAGCGTGAAGGGCTTTGTTCACATGATCTACAATCCAGTTAAAGAGATTAGCATAGATATGTTTGGCAAGTGCATCTCTGGCATTGATGGCATGAAGTTTAGAAATTGGCTTGATGTAGGTTTCAGTGGCAGTTGCGAGCTTCCTATGGCAAAGCCAGTGGGCCATCTCGTCGTACTCCACGCCCATGAGGTCACAGAAGATGGTGAGGGGTTCATGCTTGGGCTAATAAAAACAATCTCATTAGGTCTTGAAACAGCATTACCAATAGCACCCATCCAATCATGCAATCAGAACTGCCTGCAGTGATCCAACAATAAGCAGCAACAGCAGCTTCTTCAGGTCTTCCTCCTCACAAACGTAACAAGTTCCCTACCCACTTACCACATTCACATTGCTGAAGTAAATTAGTGAATCACAGTTTCCCTAAAGGCGTTTTACTATATTTGTGTTCACCAAAAAGCCTCTTGCATGGAACCTGCAACCTTCCCAAAAATGAATCACCTAGCTTCGCAGGGATGGACTTGGTATTTCAGATTCTTATAACTGTCTCAGTTTTGAGTGAAGAAGCTAGATAAATGCAGAGGACAGGACATCAGCTGTGTGCTGGGGACAGAGTGGACTACAGCTCCTGAGTGGTGTTCTCGTCTGCTCATACACATCCACAGCAGGGAGGGACAGGCAATGGGGCACTGCAGCCCAAGCCAAGAACAAAGAGGAAGAAGTGTGGAGTGGCTGTAGTGCTCTGGTCTCAGTATTTAATATAGTACTTTCTCAGGGAATTCTGGAGACAAACATTAAGAGATTAGAGCACACAAATGATGTTCTCTAACTCTCAGATTGGACTGTACCAGGGAAAAATTGGCCTTTGTTTAGCCAGGTAAAATCAACTAGCAAGGCTTGCACACCGAGATGGATATATAAGATTTCTGCATAAAAATCCATGCAGTGCGTTCACCACTCAATGAGTTAAGATACTACACCTCGTGACTAACAAGCAAACTGACAGCTAGAAATCAAGGAGGACAGACAGGTCTTTCCTCCTAAGGAACTCTCCTAACACTACTTCCTCACCACGCTCACTTTGCACCCGGTGGCTCAACAGCACGCTGACAAGCGGTGTCTTGACAAGGACAGATTACAGGGGACTGTTACTACATGCCCAGTAGCTTCAGGGTACATCAGCTTTATGCTTCTGTTTCCACATCCTTCTGACTTCTCTGGGGCTTCTTCCAGTCCTTACAGCATACAGCTCCCATGCTAGTGCTGTTACACCTCCAAAATCCAGTTAACTGAGCATGTCTTCTTTCAGTTTAGCCATACCACTTCAACTGGCTCAGAATAATAACGTAATAATAGCAACCACTGCATAAAGGAGTGTCACATTAACGTTACTCAAGCTGACATTAAACAAACTGATTCATTCACACAGAGCCCTTTGCTGAGCTCCCTGAAGCACCACCATTGCATCACCACACCAGCGCTTCCCCAGCAGACCAGTCTGCATGGCGACACAGCTCTGCAATGACATGGCTATTGTCAGAGAACAGCACGGCTCAGGTAGCGGATGCCACTGAGCAGACATTCAGCGGTGCTTGCTAGACATTTACCAAGTCAGGATAGGATTGCACAGGAACTTGCAGCTTTGTACTAGCTCATTCAGTGGGATTCCTGCACTGCAGATACCCATTACAACACAGGCTGGCTCATCACGTCCTGGGGCTCATCAGCTTTCTACCTGTGATCATTAAATGACACTTTCTTTGTAGTGAAAACCTTTTTAAGACACACTAAAGAGCCAGACTTGCTGTGGTTTCACAGCAGCTATCCGTTAGATCCCATGGACAGAAGGTGTCAGACCAGGCACACAAATCATCTGTGGCCCCGTGAAGGACCTGTTGTCTCAGCTCCAGCATCTGCTACTGCATATTCGTGACAAAGTGACTGATACTTAAAATGAGAAAAAAAACCCTGCAACTGTTGCTACTCTTTTTAGAGAAAGATGAAGTGGCCCAGCAGTAGACATTCAAGGAAAGGCAAAAGGAGAATCTGGTTACTTGTCACTCTTCTATTCCTGGGATTAACAAGCCAGATCTTTTTTGTTTCTCATCTCCAGAATATGGACTTCAGTAAGAAGCCTTGGTCCTCACTGAATGGGGGTGTTTTTTTTCAGATCAGACTATGCAGTCCCCATTGCTGACCTCCGCAAAAGTAAAAAAAGACTGGTAAAACCACAACACTTACATGAGTCACGTGAATCATATCTGTATATCCTATGCTCATGTCTAGACATCCCAGCGGACTTTGTGAAGCATTTGCTTTGCAATTATTTAGGCCATTTTGGCATTTAACATTAAAAAAAAACACCCTGCAAAGCATTTACTGTGGGCAGGGAATGTATTCATGTAGGAACATAAAGATCTAGACACCTGCCCGGGACTTGAAAGCTAGCCTGCCTGGTAGACTTTTAATGGAACAAATTAAGATGGCCACTGTTATAATACAGAGAGTACTGCCTAAAGCCTCTAAGCTGAGAGTGGTTGAACCCCACCCAGAAAGAACTGTGAAAATGCTAACAAATCAGAAATAAACACATTGCTTGCGTTTTCACATTGTTACACTTTTTCAGAAGAGATGCCTGCAAACAAGCAGAAGGCAGAACTGTCAGAGTAGAAACCATGCCCTTCAGCTCATCTACTACTCACAGGAATAGTGCAGCTGTCAGAATCCCGAGAAGCAAACTCCACGTTGCCCAAGTGAAGGATGCCAGCAAGGATTCGAAAAATTCCCATCTGGTAGGAATCACTAATCCCTGAAAAATGATGAATAAAATGTTTTGAATGGACAGAGAAATGAAGAACCATGAGCTGCAGTTGATGAAAAATTTTAAGAAGAGAAAAACGGTGACTGCTGTGTGTTTTTTTCAGAGACTTTGGCATTTGACAGTACTGCTTGGCTCCACTTCTACTAAGAACATTTTACAACCAGACGCAAAAAAAATCCATTAAAATGAACTATTTAATTTGCTGTTTCAAAGTGCATTGTCAGTAACCTCCAACACTGTATATGCCACACCAAAGGAATCCACCTTTTCTGTTCATATGTGTGTTCCTCCTACACTAAATAATGGGATTCTACTGCAATTTAAATACCTACTTAATGTGATAAAAGTATCTCAGTCCCAAAGTTTATCAAACTCTCATGTTTTTCAACACAACAGAGTATGAAGAAAATACACGCAAACATAGAAAACACTTGCTAGTATATCAGATTTAGGATATGACTGTGTTTTACAAATTACCTAGCAAAGTGCAGGCCTGCCTGGTGTTTACCATTTCCTTGGCATCATCAACACCATCAATCACAGGGCTTCCACCTTGCTTCGTGTAGTGGAAGTAATTTGCGTTCCCTGTAAGAGAAAAAACAAGCCTTTTACATACACTGATGCAGAAATTCACAGCACATCTGTAAAGCTGTGTAATGATTAAGTTGCTCTTGGTAGAATCCATGATTTCAAATATGTCAGTATATTTTTGCCTTCTGGCTCATAGGACCTATTTATTCTGGAGAAGAATTTTTTCAAGATTTAACGGCGCGAGTAAGTTTTGTTAAGCTACCTGGTTCCTACAATAGACCCTCAAGCATATGCTCTACCTAACTTTGCTTCAGATTTCCACGCCCGTGGAACAATCACTTTGGAAGCGATTATTCTCCAAGTCTGAGGCAGCCACCCACGTGGTAGGTGCAGAGCTGACAGCAGCAGCCCTTTGGAATGACATGGCAGATATTATTATGCCATTATTGCATCAGGATTTTAAAAATTCGATTTTTCCCATTTTCTTCTTGTTTCCAATTCTTGGTCTAGTTTAGTCTTATGATCTGTGATCTTACGATCTGTGAACCGTTCTGGCTGAGAAGTCGCGATTGGAGAACCAATAGTTTCATACGACTCTGGGGACAGCACTGGGCTTTGCTGGGAGAGCAGTAACTGTACCCGGGTACTGTGTAAATTCCTACAGTTTCAGTAGCCACGCTTCCAGCTGCAGTAACAGACTCCTTTTCTTCTGATCTGCTAAGGTTTCAAGAAAGCTGAAAGATGAGTCTGCTAAATGGCTTCTTTAGTTATAATTACATCAGTTCCTTTCTTTCCTGTGTCAGCAGATGCGAATCCTAAATGTGCCAGAATGGTGCAGAAAAGCAGAGAAACACTTTAAAACCAGAACGGTATTTCAGAAATCAGCACTAACAGGCTGTGCAGTTTTCCCACTATGAAGCTAACTTTTAACACTATACAAGAAGCACTGAAATTTATATTGAATTTTGAAAATGATGAGGTGATTGCCTGCCCCAAGGTCATCATCATGCCTTTCTTCTATGAAGTACCAGTTCCCATTAAACGAGAAACCTTTCCTTTATCAACACTTTAATTTGAAAAATGAAAAATTTCACTTATCAGTTTTGTGATCACCATGTTGGCAAAGTAATTGTTAGTAACAGCCCAAGTGAAAGTATGCAGATGCAAAATAAACTTTTCAGGTGCTCATACCAGAAACGGTCAAATACTCTAGTAGCTGGAGCCATGAAAAAAAAGTTTTAAAGGACCAAAAGAAGAGAATTTCACCCTCGCCACTAGAAAGCTACTTTGGAATCCAGGCCATAGTAAGTTCTAGTGATTACAACTGGAGTGTATTAGACTATACAGAATAAACAAATCTGTTACTTTAGTATTATCTAAAAAACACAAAGTCTGAGATCTGCCATTTTAGTCATTTTAAATGTATTTTAGTATTTGAAGGTTTAAAAGTTTAGAATTTAAAAGCCAGCCATTCTTTTTTTGGTTCTATGGCTCAAAAAGCTCAGAGATGCTGCTTTGTACCTACAATTGCACAACACAATGAATGTGAATTTCGTACCTAATCGTAGAGTTTTAAACTCAGGTAATGCTGCAGAGGCACAAAGTTGGTAAAAGATGTGGTAATTTCTCTCCTCTTCTGCCTTTAAAAAGAAAGGAATTGATTATTTTTCACAACTTAACAAGTGCCAGAAACATCTGTGAGTAGAAAAGAATTACTATGTTTAATGCTTTCTCTGGCATTACCTTCAGAGCACAGAAGTCACATGGGAGAAGGAAAGATAAATCAGCATCTATCATCTCCTTCTTGATGAATTTAATCCATTTTCACCAGCAAGAAGCATGCAGACATTTTCATTTCAAAAAAAGTGTATGATTTCACTTTTCAGAACTGTGGATTACTATTAAATATAGCTCAGCATTCTATGGGTGGGTGAAATGATCACACTTAAAAGCTCTTCATTTGCCAAAAATAACTAATACCATTTGCCTCAGCATTTATAGTAAGCTGGTAAAGGGAGTATCTTTCTTGCCAAGGCAAAGCTGGAATTTTAAAATGAGGGACAAACACAGCTCAGAAGGGTATGACTCACGACCAACACCGTAATTCTGAACTTAAGCACTCTAAATTTTGTAACCACAAGCTCATTATCTAGCAGTGCACTGAAAGTATTTAATGTTTAAATACAAAGCCTTTTTAATACACATTTTACAACTACAAATAATTCATATAATGAAGAGCTGACTTGGTTTTCCTTCTCCCCCTGCTCCCCACATGTGCTGTATTACAAACACACTATTACAGCCATCTCCTAGGAGAGATAACTAATATCAGCAAGCAAAAGTTTTTTGTTTGGTTTTTTTAGCATAGTCATGCAAATATACAATAAGAAGATTCCATCGGTGTTACCTGAAACACCACTCTTGATTTTTCCAAGAGGTAAGTTCTCATGTTAGCACCAATGATTCGATACCTCTTATCAAAACCAATTTCAATGTATTTCCCAAAGCGACTGCTGTTGTCATTCCTCGTAGTTTTGGCATTTCCAATAGACTGGAAAAAAAGGCATATTGTAAAGCTTTTAGAAATTATCAAATCTAATGATCTACATGGCTCATAAACACTTAACAACATTAATTTTGTCCTGGTTTCAAAATAATCAAGAATTTAATAAAGAAGGATCTCCGCCTGGTCAGAAAGTCACATCAAAATATGGTTATTTCATTAACACAAGATTGGGAGCTCATCTTCCTAGCAATGATTTCATTTCCACATAGTCTTAATTTTCCAGCTAAAAATCCATTTTTGCTCTCTGAAGTCTTTTAAAAGCAATTAAAGAGTCTAACACAATGCTCACATACACCCAGATTTCTTCTAAGGACTTAATAAAACTGTAACAATTATTTCACACTGTATATATTCATGTATGCATGTGTACAGGTATATCTATAGTACCTGCAACCTCTGTAAGTCTACCTAACATAAACCCGTAGTTCAGCAGACAGCCCCTATGTTCTGTCTAGCTAACAGTTGTATTATTGTTATTATTACTCCTCCTCCTCCTCCTCCAACTCCTACTGCTCCTCTATAATCAACCACATTTCCAAACTACTGCAAAGGTATCATTATAAAATATTTCTTGTGTGCTTAAATATAATCTAAAAATTAACATGTACAGACTCATGTCATTTGCCTGAAACTGAATCCCTTCCATAGCAGCTTGGTTACCGACTCAGACACAATTGTCCATGCTGCCCCACGTGCCTAACTTTCTTAGATTAATTCAATACAGCTTCACACACAATAAATGATATTTAATCTATTTCCTCTGTAGTACGTGGCCTTAGGATGCCCAGGGCAAATGATGACTGTGGTTCCTAAACGGACTTGGTGCACCTCTGCCTTACCTCATCAGCATGAGGATTCACCCTGCAACATATACCAGCTGGATATATCAGAATTCAAGACATGCAAATCACAACATGCTGAACTTCAAAGAAAAGCATTTTCTCTTCTCATTTAGATCATGCTTTAGACATCATATAGCAATTCACCTCCCAAAAATATCCTAAAGACACCTCTGTATCAAAAGGAATGACATTTGGAGTAATTCAGGCACAGCACAGTGCCTTTTGTCAAATGCCACTCTGTGTATATTATCAAGTACCTAACTCTGAAGTGCACCATAACTAAAGAACACAGAGTTGTATCTATGTCCTAGTTTCCTAGTTCACGTAGCCATTCACAGGAACTCTGTACTGAAATAAAACTTGGGAAAAACAATTGAGAGCAAACCGCAATGCTGACTATCAGTATTCCAAATCTGTAAAGAAAAGGCCAGTGAATCGGTATGGGCTACCTGGGTACAGCAAGGGAAGTGGGGATTAGACTTCCAGAAAGCCCCTTGCAGCAACAGCAGCACGCACGCCTGACCGAGCAGATGCCCAGGCGGGTATGAGATGAGCAGCTGCTATGAAGGATGTAAGAACAAACCGTGTCTCTGCAGTTCTAAGTACTGAGAATTCATTCAAACTGAACATACTCAGACTGTATTTCTTGTGTTTTAACGTCATTGATACTGTGATATATTTTGTTGGTGGTGGTACCAATATAATATTACAATTTTTTTAGAAACCAATTATTACTTTGAAAGGTATTACTTATAAAAACAGTTAAGAAACCCTTCGGCATTATAAGATTGCTTACCAGAGTACATACTAAGCCGTACGATTTGCATAGCTATACAAGGTAACAAACAATGAGAGGCAAGAAACCACATATAAAGATGTTTTTTAAGACTTGACAATTTCTACAGTTGCAATAGGAAAACTGCATATAGTTATTGACTACAAAACTAATTATTCAAATAGTTGCTAGAAACGCAGGGTGGTCACTTGATATTACAGAGTATTTAGCAGGCAAAGATGATGTGAAATTCTGACACTAATGATGGTAGCTCATAAAATGCTGGTATTTAGGTTGTCCGAATAGAAATAATAAAAAAAATTGCCTTCTGCTCCTTAGACTTTACGATCAACTTAGCAAATGAGGAGTTTCCTGTTTCTAAAATGAATTACTTTTCTTCTTCCAAATTGACAGGGGTTAACTTGTATTTCTGATTTATCAGCCGAAGAGTTCTAAACATTAATTTTGCTACTGTAGAGTCTGTCTCAACACCAGATTTCACAACATTCACTCTAAACCTTGAAGTTCAAGCATTTGAAGTTAAAAGGGTAACTTTCATCTGATTACAACAATGTTTAAATTAATTGAAATTTTAGATTACCCAAGTTCATGAAATTGTTGTTATTCCTAGAAAATTTTTACAAAATCACCACCATTGTTTTTTAGTGGATAAAAAAAGGTATGGATGGAAAGTTCATTTCCAGTCCTCAGTTTAAATTTCCTTGCTTTGGAAATTAAATCAGACAATTAGTGGTGGGCTGATGGCTGCAGATTGGGAGGTGGGGTCCAAGGAGTGAAAGAGAATAATGTTTGGTTTAGGCTTTGAGACCAAACAAAGGAAGCGGCATAGGGAAACCTGCAGCCAGCCTGTATTTCACCCAGCAAACAAACAGCAAACTGCAGACCCACCCTGCAGAGTCTCTCACCGCAGCTGCCACTTAGCAGACAGTGAGGACGCGGCCGCCTGCTTGGCCCCAGGTACCACCTCGGTGGCATGCAGGGGAAGGCAGAAGGGGTGTTCGGCACCCCAGGTTCTGTTAGCCACGCACCAAATCTCAACGTGGCCAAGGATGGTATGATGTGACACTTACTGCAAACACTGGAGCAGTGAAAGGAGTACTCTGGGATTAGCTCACGCCTGCAGAACTGCCATTGCTCCCCTGGGTCAGGCTGCTCCTGCTGGGGTAGGTGCAGCTCAAGGAAAGGCTCAGCTCCCCTGGCTTCCTCCCATGGCTGGACATTTGGACCCCTCAACAGCAGAGCCCACTGCCCATCACGGCACAGCTTGTTTTATCCCACAAAACAGTTTCAAAACACCACACGCCACCACAAACCAGGCACAATTACCTTGTGACAGAACACACACAACTGTGATGGGGCACCTATAGCTTGAGCATCATGAACTCCTCATGCCAGGAGGAAAGAGGGAATAAAACATAGTTCATTTTTAAAAATACCCAGAAAGAAAACAATGGCAGCATTTTGCATTTCACGTTTCACTGCACACGCTCCATTTACTCATGTCTATCCACTAATACTTCACACTATTGCACAGGGCTGCTAAATATCTGCCAAAGCATCAATTGTGTGAAGCATTTTCTTAGGTTTTCCATAGACATGCACATGTGTATTTAAAGCAGCATTCATATAAAAATTACTTTACTATGTGAAATACATCAACAATACTGAAATATTACGTCCCACCTTCTTTCAGTCTTTCATAAATACTACATAAAATTATGCCTGAAGCACCACCTGGTAAGTGGACTAAAAACAAAATTTTAAAATGTATTATTCTAGGTTCTTTGCTCCTTAAAAATGTATGGATTGCTCTCTCTATTGAATGCTTATGTTAGCCCCAGAATAATAACTGCAGCTGGAGGGTGAGGGTTATTGCAGTAGCTCTTTTACCTCCATGATGGGGTTGGAGGCTAAGACTTTCTCCTCAACGTTGGCTTCACTGGCAGATCCACTGACTGTGGCAAAGTACCTCATGGCATACTTAGCAGAGACGGTCTTTCCGGCTCCAGATTCCCCACTGACAATGATTGACTGATTTCGCTCATCTCTGAAACACAAAGACACGTTAATCACCAGCTGTTCTCTCAAGGACACGTATTTTTTGTTTCCCCAGCTTGGCAACAACCCTTCCACCATAAATGTTAGCAATACAGCAATAACGTAAATGCATGTGGCAGAAACGAGGCTGTTAGTGACCAAGCTGCCTGAATGGCTGACTGGACTGCCTGCAGCCAGGATGCTCAGTCGGGATTGATGCTGCCGCGACAGCCCAGCCAGCCAGCAGAGCTGCTCTAGAAAACCTGGCTACAGTAAAGTACCTGTTACCACTACTCACTACGTGCTTCTGCAGCTACTTCTATCCAGAGTCTGTGGTGCAGCGCTCCACTACATTATCAGTGCTCATTAGTAAAGATCGTTAATGCCATCTTACAGATCGAGAAATCAACAGCAGAGTCAGCAACAGAAACCTTTCGTCCTTCTGATCTAATCACCAGCTTTTCCCAGAATTGTTCTGAATCTGAAAAATTCAAGCAGGGCTGTTCAGCACACAAATTCACAGCTCTGGAGCAAAGACAATCCCTTTGTTGTGAAGTAATTTCTTCTCATTCAAAAAAAATAATCTCCATTTGCTACAAAACCAGTTTTCTCCAATCTCAAAGACAGCTCTATCCATAAACCCCAACTGTATGATTAATAAACACGCTACAAAATAACAAGGATAGAAAGTAGCATTTCTGTAGCCTGAATCTTTTAAAATAAAGACCACACATGCTTTATACAGTATTTTATATTTCCAAAGCAGAAGAAGTTAAAATGAATGATATTTCAAAATACTCCTTTGGGCTGGGTGAGCTTAGCTCTATCTCACATACTGCAAAGTGGAGAAAGAAGGAATAAAACTTTACCCCAAAGCTTTACAGAGCTGGGGCTGGAACACAGAAAGTATAGCCAAGCCCCAGATCAGGCTGCACTTACAGCACAGTAACTGTGAGCGAAATTTCAGGCGCACACACGTTCAGGCAGCACATACAGAGTCTGCATGGCCTTCAAATGCCTGCTGAGGCCATCAGTAAATGCTATGCAGGGGAAGCAAAGAGATACGCATAGAACAACTATTTGTGGTTTCTGTAACCTAAAGGTCCTCCAGAAGATCTGGTGTTCTATTTCTGCGATGGTCAAAAACAAGCTGCGGATGAAACGATGAAGCTAAATTACAGATCACGTTGTCACTCTCAAGCTGTTACCTATCTTCCAAAACATCGCCAAGCCCCCAGATCAGAGCAAAACTCCAGCATCTACTTTGTGTTGCACAAAGATGTAGGATAAAGGAGCCACTGGTTACGTCACACATCTCCGGAAGAGCCAAGGTGGCATTTGTTTAACTGAATGAAGGCAGCAGTTGAAGCAGATTTTCCACATTTTGGTAAAAGGAAATTACTTGAAATGGCTGAGTGCTGATTTAAATTTAATAGGAAAGTGTTAAGAAGATCAAAGCAACCTAATTTTATGTTCTCAACTTCCATTTAACACATGCGACAGGTGCGAATGACTACAGCACAGTTCACACATTCGTATCTACCAAGCTGCCAGTCTCGGTGCGAAAGCTGTGGGAAAGCATAACTATTCAGCTTGGTACCGGGTTGTGTGTAGTCCAGGCTGCAAAGACTGAACTGCCAGCGATGCCAGCCTTGGCCACAGGAAAATAAAAACACCCGCCAGCGAGACCTCTGGTTCAGCGGCCACCGAGCCTGCCACGCATGCTCCTGAGGGAGCTCTGCGTGCCTGGCATGGCTGGCAGTGGTGATGAAGATTTCCAGCTGGGAAAGGAAGAAGAAACACTCTTGCTTCTTCCCCACTGCCCCTCCCAGACTCCACCAGCGGTAGATAGATGCGTATGAGGGACAGCCTGTAGCCCTGCACACGAGGAGGTGGCGTGAGCTATATGGATGCTCACGGTCAAGAAGAGCAGCAGAAGGATGTGGGAGAAGTCCAACCAAATGTGTAACATCTAGGCTTAAATGGGACAACCACTTTCCCTTTCACACAGACAGTTCCTGCAGTGAGTCAAAACACAGAACAATTTCTACACAGGACTGGCACTGCTCTCTCTTTTATTCCTCCTGTGCTCTCTCAAATAGAACAAAACCCCCCACACCATTCCAAAACATGAAACTTCTGGTCTGATTTCAGCAGCTGCCTAACACAGCAGACAGGCAACAACATGAACAAGCTTTTCATTTGTAGATTACCAGCTCTGTTTCATGTATTAAATATCATTAAATATATGAAGACTCCGGAAGCTCAAGTCCTAAGAAATGTATCCTCTGATGATTAAGCTTATTAAAAATAAGAAAACAAAGTAATGCAACCTCAGTACTGCAGACTTCTGATAAAACTCAATAAGAAACTAACTCTGCTGCCAAGAGAGGAACATAGAAATGAAGGTGTCTCACTCCAACTGTCACATCCCCAAAGGACGTGTGTGAGAACATGGAAAGCACACGCTGCGTTTCCAGTCCCTAGTCCCTTCTCGGGAGCTCAGGAGTGGTAGGAAACACCAGGCTCTTCAGAGCACTGCAGAGGAGGGAGCGCCACATTTCCAATGACCGTAATGGAAAAAGGTTGAAATAATTTCTCCTTACAAATACTGTTGCTAATTAGCCTAGAGTTTCCTTCCCCCACATCATAAGATACGAAGACATACTCTCCTCTTTAGCACTCATTCATGTGCTCAGGAATAAGGAACCCATTATTATATTACTGTGTAAGTACATATACACATATGCTTTTCATAAATTCGCCTAGAGAAGATATGGCTGGCTCTGTGCGAGCTGCAAACTTTGCTGCCATCTCTTCTGCAATGAGTATTTGTGTTTGCAGCAGCTACAGCAATCGTGAGAAACAAAGGGCTCACTCATTGTCTGCAGCGGAGTCCTCTCGCGCCGCCCTGCCAGCGCTCCATCCACGCTCAGAGCCGCTCTTGTCTTCCAAAGTACATTAGTCCATTGTCTTGCTTTAACACACTGGAGTAACCATCCTCTAGCATATTATTCTTTCTGCTTTTTGGCAGAGAGAAAGGAAAACACTACAAAATGCCCAAGATCGCACTCGACATTTGAAGAAGGAGAAAGGCCAGCATAACACAGCACCCCAGACACACCAGCGGCAGGCGACGAGCTGTTACTGCCACAACCCCAGGGAAGACTGGGCATATAGAGGTCCTACCACAGGCAGCAAGATACTTAGTCTTTCAAGGAGGACGGAGTAGTTCAGCCAGGCAGCTGTGTCCGCTCAGCAGAGGGCTCTTTTATGTCATTAAACTTTAAGAGAACAAAATGCCACACTGAAAAGAAAATCACAAGTAAAACAGAATCAAAATACCTTGGATAGCTTATGAAATGTGGTGAGAATTATTTTTAATGGTTTGGTATAAGCAATGGTCTGTCTAAAATATAACCTCTTCTTATGCCAAATGAAATTTTCATAATCAGCCTGCATTAAAAATAAAACAAAATAACAAAAAAACAAACCAAAACAAAGGGAAAAATCCCCAGAAAACACAAGTAACAACACCTTGAGTTCTTTCCCAGGTATAAATAACACCTTTGGAGTTATTTATAGTTAGTCCCAAACCTTTGACCTGACACTGTGAGCACTTAACATGTCACCGGTCAGAAAAAAGCTATAATTAAAACTTTCAGCCAATGAAACAAGTAAGTAGGGCAACAGCACTACGTGACACCACTTTCCAGCCTGATGCCACAATCCATTATCTATGCCATAGTTCTTCATCTTCTTGGAGCCTTTTCTCTGAATAAAGCACGTAATTAGATGATTTTAAAACTAAGATTATTTCTGAATGGAGGGAACATTTTAATTATCCTTTCACAAAGAGAAATGAGGGAAAGCTAGCTGGGAGACGAGAAGGTAGAGGAGTCCTCTTTCACCCCAAGGTGGTTAACTATCACATCCTAGGATAGAGAACTACATTACAGTGACAGACACTAAGCCAAATTATCTTGAAAAGAGGTGTTTAACCCCGGCAGACTGAAACAGCTCGACTGGGAGCAGTTTACCATTCATGGAAACACAAAGTATTACGTTCAGGCACTGGTCAGGATCACATTCAGCTTTTGCCATCTCTGACCACCGCAGAAGAATAAAGGAATGACAAAACTAAAACAAAACTTCCATTTTAAGATGACAGGCCCAAACATTTCACAAGCTGAAGTGTGAAATGATAGGCTGAGATTGCCTGCAGTAGCAGGGGACTTCGTTCAGAAACTTTTCACATCCATTCTCTCAGGCCTGTAATTCAAGAGTCATGTGAGGGCAACAGCTATTTCTCGTCAAATCAAAGAACAGTAACACACTATGGAATAAATAACTGACAATTTAAAACACCGTTATCTATCACAAAAACAATGCTGAGGTCTAATTTTGAAAGGTAATATTCAGGTGCTGTATCCAAGCCATACACAACTCCACTCCTTACGACAAGTAATGGCCACAGAACGAGCAATAAATGTCACTAGTTTTTCATACAATAATTCCAGTAAAGGACAGCAACAGATTTGTGCATAGGCTGGTAAATTATAAAGACAATTCTGCTTTACCTACAAAATTCTGTCGACAGGCAATATGTTTATGAGGAAATTCACTGTCAGAGTGCCAAAACAGAATAGATGTAGACTTACCTAACTCCTGGATGCCTGAGATTACAACCTACATTCCAGCAGATATTTTTTTATGCTTTGAAAAACCATTGCAAAATTCAACACTGAAGATATCTTCAGCTCAAAGGAGGTTCAGCACTGCGGAAAAAAGAGTGCTACAAACTGACTTGAGATACCTTACGTGCAGAAAAGTTTCGCAGAATACGAATGAAATGGCAATGACAAGAAACCAGAAGGTGGTTTAAAAAATAATAGTTTTCAAGACATGAAAAAAACCACTTTATTGAGGATGTGCATATGTCTTAATGCAATACTTTTGATAGCATTGACTAATACTAACTTTAAATTCTGCATTTCATAGAAATCTGAGAGAGATGCTTTCAGAAGGGCTCAGTATGGAGGAAACACTACTCCCATGAGGTCACAGCTGTCAGCTGCAGTGGAAGCATGAGCAAGACGGAGCACCTTCAATGTGTACAGAGTGCTGCAACAAGACTGACTCACCATTGATAGCTGTCATCATCTAAGGCAGTTTTTAATTATATCAGTTGACCAATGGAAAAATTGAGGTAAAAAAGAAAAAACAGTGCAAGAAACAAAACATGGAAGTTACTAACATTAAAGGCAGAGTTGTCAATTTTCACACAATTTTCATTCCTTAAGGTCACTACACCCACTGAAGCTGGTTCCCTCAAAAACCAAACCAGCTTACTGCATCACAGCCATTATTTCCACAGCAAACTGTCCAAACAGTTCAGGATAATGAAGACATACAGACTGAAAAATCCCTACAGATATCTTTGTTTACCTTCCTGCTCCGTACCAATAGACAATCCCTCTCTGAAGCAGGAACACTGAAATGGTTAAAAACCTATCCACCAATAAGCATTTCAGAGGGGATTAAAAAAGCCCAGAGATACTCAATTTAATCATCAAAGCACAACACTGTTTTTGTGAGGGTTTTTTGCTTCCTATGACTGATGTATCGGATGTATCACTTGATCTTGTCTCTCAGACTCATGACTCCACAGCAAATAATGTCAAGCAGATGTATATAAGGACACACACCACAAAAACATCAGCCTGGGAAAACAAATGAAAGGAATACAGAATTATTGACATCAACCTCAAAATTCTTATCAACCCACTCATACCCAAGCCACCAGCATCTCTCTCTGGGATAAGTGGATCATTAACAGCTAATTTTAAAAGATTCTGATTTGGATTTTGAAACATTTGCCTGTGATGAACTACTTCAAAGTTGAGTTGTCTCAATGCCATATAACATAGATGAGACTGGTAGAAAAGATCAGAGTGAGATATCCTTAATATAAAATGAAGAGACCAAATAACAGGGCAATTTAATGAGAAGAACTTACTTTGCCTTTGATCCTAAATCATCTGTGTTTGTTAACCTTGAGGACACTGCCAAAGTGCTGATGTTTTTAAGGAAACTTCTTGCCAGGGTGGTTTGAAGGCCACCACCTTCAGGACATCTTCTGCCCTCACTGCTCCAGTGCTAAGAGGTTTAATTAAAGCTGCTGCCCTTTTTTTTTTTTTTTTTTTTTTGTGGAGTTGCTACTGGTTTCTTCTTCTGGAATAAGAGGTTTAGGTTATGGCTAAGGGCACCAACCCCGTGGCATATGACAGTTTCATTTTTTATTTAAATCAAAACAGCACAAACTGCTGCTAAAGGCCTGTTCCTGCAATCTTCAAACATTGACATCTCCTACGGCTTCAATGCAGGCACAAGAACACAATAAATAGCTTTTATTTAATCTAGCAGTGACAGTCAGGTCTGCTTTATCTCACTGCTGTTCCGGTACTGCAGTTCTGTGGTACTAAGGCAGACTCGTAAGCCTGAAATTACTTTACATTTTCAAAAAAGTGAATTTTGAATGATCAAAGAACCTGACACAAACTCCCAGAGAAGGAACCTGTCACTGAGGGACATTGGGATAGATCTTGTTCTCAGCATACACACATAATTACCACTAACATTAACGAGCATCACGTCCATCAAAGACAGAAAAGGAACTTAGTGATATGCCATCCTACAGCTGAATTATGGCAGCAGGAAAACCAACCCAAGAAAATAACTTAAAAACTAATGACATTGCTGAAAGGTCAGATAGGATTCATTCTGAAATGCTGGCATGTTTGAAATCTTGCTGTGCTTCCATTAGCTGCAGCTACTCTGAGAGCCATAGGACTAATAAGGGACCAACAAAAACCTAGTTTAAGCTAAGTGACATGTTTTACATCCAACACTATAAAGCAGATTTTCAAACTCTGCAAGGATACATACATGCAGCTGACATGATAAGTGTCTCCAGCAATGCAAACACAACTCTGACTCAAGTAAGCATCCTATTTTTTTCCAATCTCTTAGTATCCCTGTTGCATAACTGTGACAGCATATGACCAAAATAACCTGCAGTATCTACAGTCTGAACATTCACACATCTTTGTATCTGAGAGCATGACTAAACAACTCTGTTTAACAAAGATCAGTTCCCCCCATGAGGCAGCTATAACAAAAACAAAAGCACAGGAAATTTTACCAAGTAACTTCCTCATTGATAAGATGAAGTAAAAGAAGTTTACACAATGAACTGAAAATAAAAGCAGTGTGGAAGCACTAAGTATTATTGTAACTGCTTTATCAATATTCCCAAATAACTCAGAAGTACTGATGTTATAGGAATACAGAAATACATCTAATGCACCACCCACTGCAAACAGCTTATTCAGTCTTGGAAAAATTATCCACAGAAAATATTTTAAACTCCCTTCTTGTGAAATCCACGGGCTTTCATCAGGTATCAATATGAAGTTAAGAGCTCTCTGTGGTATTGAACGTTTTGTGAGCTTCACAGAAAGCAGTATTAAGAAATTTAGGGAGGAACTTCCCAGCAGCTGAAGGCCAGCCCCAGCAGGCTGAAGGGAGCACAGTCTTCAAGGAACTGGGCACCTTCCAACGTAGAAAAGAGGATGCAGAGCAGACAAACGCAGGGAAAAGAAGAAAGCAACAGGACAAATCTGTGGTGTAAGCTGAAATTATAAGGTTTTGCACACGTCATCTGAAGGCTCACTAAATTGGTCTGACTTCAACAAATGTTGAAATAAATAGTATTTCCTATATAAACTTGAAACCAAATTATGTCCCTATTGTTTATTTCCTAGAACACTCTTTTTTCAGCACAAAACGTGGTTTGGGAGAGATGGAAGGATTATTTTTGCAGAGCTCAGCAGCCTGTGCTCTCCCCAACACCTGCCATCCCCAGCCCCCGGGCAGAGCAGGTCCCAGGTTCGCTCTTTGGGCAACTGTGCTCCACTTTTGTGTGACACTCCCACTGTCACAGTTACTTGCTTTGCTGAAAGACCAAAATTGCTTTTTACACTTACCCTAAAATGAAAGGCAGCTGTAAAACCCACCAGCCCTGGAAGGTTTAACGCGAGTCAGTGCAATATATTTAGCTTTACCTTTGCCTAAGCGCGGTGCTGTGTGGCAGTGAACAGGGCTGTACATGTTTAGCAGCACTTGTTCAGTCCAAAGGCCTTTGAAATTCAGCCCAGGGTGTGCAGCATCTGTTAGAAGCCATTACAAAAATTGGCAACTCTACAAACCCAGGATTTGCTTTTCAAAAATAAGCAATTTAACTGCTCAATAAATAAACACGTAAGAATTCATTCAGCAGTTTTCTAATGCTCTCAGACCAACCGAGAACAACAGCAGCCCAGTCCGGGCAGCCTTCCCGGCACCTCTCACATCAAGGGCAGGAGGCAACATCTTGCCCTTCGTCAACTTTCTGAACAAACTATTTTAATCACAAAGTTCTTTGCAGCCCTAAATAAGTTCTGTTACACCCTGTTGCTCGATTTGGCTCTTGGCCTCCTTAACATGGGAAAGCACCCTTGTTTTGTCCTCTGTACTTTCCACCTGCTTCCCACAGCCGACATAACGCAAGCACATCTTCCCATTTCTCTTTAGGTGGCTGCTGAGCCCCTCTCCCTGGGATGTCACCTTCCCCTGGAGAAGTCTTCCCTGCAACCAGGCAGCATCAATAAACGCCACCCCCACACTCTACCTACACCTGTACTGTAGGAAAACCTCTTCCCTCATTTTTGAAGTTTCCTACTTCCAGTGCTCCTTTGCACAGCGGGCACAGCCCCTCCTTCCCCGCAGAGCCACATCATCCCGGTGTTCCCAGTGCCGAACCTTCCAAATTCACTTGTACTGGCACATCCCAAAAGGTGCGGCCCAACACAGGTAATTTGTTTTTTCCACGCTTGCAGGACTGTTGTGTGGATTAACAAAGTAACCTTTGCAAAATGCCCAGTGTGCAAAGTGCTACGTAAGCGCTAAGGGTTATTATTAGAGACTAAAGTGCTTTGAACCATTCTGCGATGAAGTGATGGCGGAGAGGGAGAGGAAGAAAAGAAAAAGTGAGTTACTCATGCTGTGCTCCAGGAGCAAGCATCACTTCTTGCGCAGAACAGCAGCCACATTTCTTGGTCTGTTCCACCTGCACACCCTGTACCCATCGGATTATTTTGACTATCTGGATCTAACACGCTGTGACCTGACACATCCCGGTCTTCGCAGATGCCACGCATTAACAATTCAGAGAATTGTTCAGCTGCACCTTGAGTCACAACAATTGCTCCCAACTAAGCAGTAAATTAATTCTTTGTAAAATCATTCATTTTTAATAAGCATGAAACATTAGTCCAACAAACTATGTTCTTTAACCGCGTTTCTAAATATATTTCCAGTTTAACTGTTTTTTTAAGCCTAACAGCATTTCTCACTGACATCTTTAGCCAGTGGGGGAGAAAAGAGGATGTTCTGAGCACAGAACCAGGGACTGGAAGCTCAGCGCGTGGGACCAGCTCTGGGCTGACCCAGGCAAGGCCACAGCACACCACCTCTGCCCTACTTGTCTTCTACACAAACAGAAATTGATACAACAGTATTAGAGGAGCAGACTTTGGCAAATGCTTGTAAAGTGCCTGGAACACATGAAGCCTTCCATAAAAGCAAACATTATTATGCGATATATGTTACCTGGCACGGAGACCCCTTAATGCTGCAGGAGCTGAAGGCATGCAAAATATAGCATGTTAATTTCTGCATATTGAAAACCAATTAACTTTGGGAGAATGTTACCAGAACACCCACGTAACTGCTGCACTATCAATTACCTGCTCTATTCTCACATATTTTTTTGCCAAGCTGGTGTGCTCAAGTCATCAGACACTGTCAATTCAGGGGGCTCTATGCCCTGCTTTTGCCATCTTGGAGAACTCACCAAAGTTGGTCTCCCACTCCCCATGTCTGTCTCAACTTATAAAATGGAAATAAGGACACTGATCTCTTCTGTAGAGGACTTAGAGATCTGCTCACAGAAAGTGCCAAACAAAGGTGAAATACTACTATTATACATAACCTGAATTGTCTTGAGTCTGTTCCAGCTGCAAACTCAGCCACCTCGAAACACCTCAAGTTCTTATGCACTTTCGGTCCTCTTCAACAACAGCTTGGGACAAACGTTCTGCAATACTCTCACAACCAGCAGATGTACTTTAAAAAAATAATAATTAATTAACAAATTGCACCACTTGCCATTTCAATTGTATCCAGGAAACACAGCTCTTGACTGTAAAAATGGCAAAAGGTGAAAAGATAATGAATTGATGGTAACATCTCTCGACACATACAAATGAAGAAAACTGAGGTCAGCACATGCTGCAGAATCATGACAGATTGCACTCCAGAGGAGCACAAAGATGAGCCAGCACTATGCAACTGATTTATCTAGGGATTAGTCAGAGGTCACTCCTGCAATAGTTTAGGAAAGCTCATTGCTTAGCTACCAGCAGGACACCTCACATGAACTCTAGCTTCCAGCTACAACCATACTTAACCCTTTTGTTACCTAAAAATAATCACTGCTCAGACAAGTAGGTCCCTGATGTTACATGAAGTTGGTCACCCCATCCACTGTCTTGTACCCGTAACATCATAAAATGTGAGACCCAAAGTATAAGAGACTATTCCAGTACCATCTGGTCTCACCAGAAAGGACAATTTCCCTTTTCATTCTAATTTTAACAACAGAGCCCCAAAAGTACCATCTCTTTTCAAGATAAGTATTTAATTTTAGAAGTCATATGTCAAAGACATAAGTCAAAGGCTGCCATTGTGTGTTTGTACAATACCCACCACAGCAGGCTCTCATTTCATAACTGGATGCAGATCCGTGACGGCTTGTTAATCATCCCCCTCCTGACTTCTGCCAGGGGAGAATGGACTACCCATTTATCAGACACTCGAAAGCAAAGCAGCAGCTGATCAAACGTGCATTTTTGTAAGAGGACATCACCTTGGGATGCCTGGGATAGCTGGAGACTGTCAGTCAAGGTGCTTTCAGAACACCTACTCAACAGCTCACCAAGCTTCCTTTCGAACAAAAGGCAATAGAAAAAAGTCTTCCTGTAGCTGAGAGCCATCAGACACATGCCAAAAATCTGACAAAACAGAGAGGCAGCCTGCTTATTACAGGTAATTTAATGAAAAAGATACACGCTAACATTGAATAAATCATTATACTTTGTCCAAACAGAAAAACCAAACTTTGGAGACTGATGCTTTAAAGACTGTTGCTTTCCGTCCTGGTTTTCCTTGAGTTGTATAGGGATCTCATCAGTATGTAATTCTGTTTGCAAATGTTACTCTCCACTTGTACTTTGCTAGACAACTTCACCAATTAATCAGAAGGAAATCTCCAAGTTAATTTATTAAGTTGAAAAGCACTGACTTCTGCTGTGTCTGTCATCAGCCACAAGTAAGACGGAACAAATCAGACCAACAAAGTGCTTATAAAAAAATACATTCTCGTAACTGCTGCAATACACCCTTACTAGGCAGGGGAGGGTATCCTGTGGAAGTCTGATTTAGAACTTCTCTCCCTAATAGTGTTAGGAAACTGATAATCGTAAGTCTCACACATTAATGTAATTCTTAACAGTTTCAAGAGTATAATCATCAGCATCTCTCTTACTGCAAACCATGCAGTTAAAAATGAAAGCTTCTACTGAATATTACAAAGCAAATGAGTTGCACCTGCTAGTGATTATGATTCCTCCTGAAGTTGTAATGCTTTAAAAATAAATATATAAATAAATACTTGCCAACTGATGCTTTGCCTCAATTTTCATAGTTACTACAGAGGGGTAACTGTAAAGACTGAACTTCTTTTTTGTTAATAATTTGGAAATGCTGACTTACAAAAGCGCACTGCAGTTCAAAGGGTTCAACACATGCAAACACCCACATGCTGATACTGTGGTTTGTATTTCTGAGACAAAAATAAGTTCTTCAATAACAACTTACTTCCTTTTAAATTGCTCATCTGCCTTAAACGTTGTCCCAAACCTGTATAAGTTTGCTCAAATGAAGCTACCCATGAACAATATCCGTGAGAGAGACCTCTGTGCAGAAAGCACAGCTTGCTACTGCTGTTCCTACAGAACCACGGCAGCCCTCAAACTGCTCTGCACAAAAGCCCTGCGGCAGGGGCGAGCCCCTCGGACAGGTCCCCATCCGACTGATCCTGCTCCCTCCTGCTGGGACACGTTCGCAGGTGGATCGCCCCCCGCTCAGAGAAAGAGATCTGCTCCGGAACCCTTACACCTGCGGTCTGGAGGATCATACAACCCAAACCAGTAACGTTATTGATAAGCATGAGGCGTACATAACCCCAAGTCTAATACAATTTAAATGCAGTGTAAAACTAGTTTCTTGCTTATTTTGGGCACAGCAGAGGAAAAGCGTTGGAAACGAAGCTGTCAGTCTGTGCAGATGGAGAGAGAAAAGGAAAAAGGCACAAAGATACAGATGAGAAGGGGGAATAGAAGGGGTGAGCAAGGGGGGGTCAGGGGGAAGGGAAAAAAAACAAAAGAAAAGAAAAAATAATCCAAAATGAGATTAGTCTTAAAAAAGCTGTGCTGAAAAAGGCAAGAAGCTACTGAGCAAACAGTAAACACGTACTGCCAGCTATGGGTAAAGATGAGCCATATTCCTTCTCACTAACCCTCCACTGGAAACTGATGACAGAACTGCAGTTGAAAGAGGAAATAATGGATGCCCAAATCGGCACATCGCTTCACAGCCCATGCACACCACACCATTTGGCTCGCACTATGCAGAAAATTTCACATATGAAGATATCTTTATGTGCTGCTTTATATGTGCAATGAACCCCAAGCAGTTGCTGAATATCACTTTTCATGAACAAGCCAGATGTGAGCTCCATCCCTGTCATTCCAGCAGCCAACATTTCCGCACTCTAATTTTTCTAAAGGCACAATGCATGTACAATCACAGCTTTCCTGATTGCTGTCATGGGGCATTTTCTTTGGCTGAAGAAGACCACAGAGATCATTTAGTTACAACCATGCACATGGAAGGAGCTTCTCAGCCACATCAGATGAAGTAATGAAGCTGGCAAGAACAAATTCTAAATCATTAAATTATGAATTAAGAAAAAGACCTAAGGAGTAAATATTTAGAAGAGCTCACTGAAGCCTTATGGATAGGAGCATCACGACTAATTACTCCAGTGATCATTTAAACATGGAGTTAGGAAAGATTAGGAACAGAAAAATAAATCTCACCAATTACATGCATAAATGCAGATTAATCCACATGAATCCACCTACCATATGAATATTCAATGCAATTATTAAAGCATTAAAGAAATAGTCATAGGTAATCTGATTTTCATTTTTAAATAACCAGCTACAGAAATGTAAATCTGCACATTTTCTTCTTTAACTTCATAATTCAGGAGCAAAAGGTGATTTGTTCAGAGTGTAGAAAGTATCGCTGAAGTTTAAGGGCAGGACAATTGATTAAGGAATTGGAAACAGCATTAGAAAATGAAATGGAATGAGCAAACCCCGTATGTCAAAATGACATAAAAATTTCTTAAAAAAAAGTAAGACACACACACACACCCCCCAAAAAAAAAAAAAAAAAGAGAGAGAGAGAGAAAAGGAAATAAACACTGGGAAACTAAATGAAACTGTTACTTCAGTGTAGAGGAATTTTTTCATTTTCACTGTGTGCTCAGATTTCATTTTGCATCTATGAAAGTACTGTCAGTTATTCATAAAAGAGTAACAAATTGTTTAGAACATGTTGTAGACACGCAAAGGAAATCATTCATTCATTAATGCAAAAGGATTATTTAAGATCATTTCCATGCTTATATAATTTCTCATCATTTGTTTCAAAAAAGAACTTCTGCCACGTCTTATTTGTTGTTATTCAGGACAGCAAAATTGCTGGAGGGCGCAGCGAGAGCTGAAGAGCATGCAATTAACACAAAAAGGAAAAACCACAGCAGAAATTCTAGCCAAAATCTCAGCCCCCTTGAGTCTTCCTCTGACAGCAGAGAATGCAGATGGTGGCAAACAGAAATCGCCACTGCACAGGCTTCAGCTACCAAGCCACACACAGTACAGGCGATCCCGCAATTTGAAATTTCAACACAGGTCCAGAGGCAAGCCTGCCTCAGACAGTGGCTAGGGGCAGCCGATGGGGAGAGATCTCCCTCCAACCTCTTACTTCCACTGGTTAATATTAAGAACAAAAATTCTGGGAATCTGGATTACATCCATCACTGACATATAACTGCAGGTCACTGTACAGTGCCTCAGATATAAAGTAAGGCTAATAAGTTCTTATTTTGTAGACCTTTTAGAGGGACTTAAGTAGCAAGTCTGCTTAAAACAGCAGTGATCTAGATCTGTAAACCAGCAGTGATCCAGACTGAAAGAGCCACAATGCAGATGCGACTGTCATAACACACAGTTTTGCCTTTACATTCCCATCCCAGATTATATGTCTATTTTCTTAGCAGAAAGGAAGTTGAATACCTCTGCCATTCAACAGTGCAGATGTGGGGCATTTTTGAAACACTGGCTATTTTGCAATTACCTTAAGTCATGAAATGTTGCACTGTACCGTACCGTTTTCTTTTGAAATTCTCTATTACGTGGGTACTGTGAATCACCATATTCATGTACACAGCTGACTCACTTCACAGTGTAGAGAGCATTTTATTCACTTTAGCTCTCATATGGATTCTTAAATGAACAGATAGCTAATTTCAAAGATGAACATTTTATCACTTTCAACCCATTTTCCCTTTGCCTCCCCCTCCTGCAGTACAGCTTGAGGGCCACCGCAGTTAATCGAGAGATCTGCCACTATTTTACTGGATTAATTTGATCATGGGCTGTATTGTCAACAAGGAAAACTGTATTAATATCTTGCAGATAACTAGTGAGGACACCAGGGACTATCTTGTTAATCCAAGACCACACAGTAGCCCAAAAGATCTTTATCCTAGAAATGAAATATTTCAAAAGCTCCTCAAATTTGCAGGCTCTTGGGGTGAAGGGGAAGAAGTTTCTAATAACCACTCCCCTTGGGTGACAAGTTCATTTTCATGCAATACTTAAAGAAATGAGGATTTCCTGCACAGCTGTTACAGTGTCCTTGGAGACACCATTTTCAGGCACTCTGTGCAATCATCCCTCTGCTCCCTCTTAATTCTAGTCAACAACAGCCACAGGCAGATTACGTAGCTGGGACTTTACCGACACCATAAGCCATAACAGCACCCATAAGCCGAGTGATTTTTTTCCTGTTGTCAGTATCACACATAAATACAGAACAGTTAAGAATCTGGCACTTTTCTCTTTAAAAATCCACTGATGATTAAAAAGTATCTCCACATTTTGCTAATCAAATTAAAAAAACATAATCTTATAATGCACTGGGCTAATTTTAGACTTAAATACTAACAAGGTCTGTGGTTATTCCTGTTACATGTCAGTGGTCATGATCTCCATGGCATTCATCATGCTTTCCTGTTTGCTAACTTAGGCAACTTATCCTCTCGTGAATGGTACTAAAACTCTGAATACAGATCTTGCAAAATATTTCACGAGCTATGAATTAAAGAGAAGGCCATCAGCCAGAAATTTTAAGTCTTACTCCTTCTAGAAAAACAATGAATTTAAGACTCGTGGTCTACAAACCTGGCCATCTGCTTATACGCTTCTTCAGCCACCGCAAAGATATGTGGATCCATATCCCCCATATTTTGGCCACTGTATGCATTGATGATATCTTCGCCATAGATAGGCAGTTGTTCATAAGGATTTATGGCCACTAAGACAATACCTACAAAGGAAATAAGAAAAAAAGGAATTATTAATAGTTGTTTCAAAACAAAACAAACCAAAAAATGGTTTTAACTCCAACTTTCGTTCTAATCTTTCAAAAAATATCAACTAGAGAAGAATAAGGATCTGATACACTAACTTCAACAGGTAGTTATTCTGACCACAGTTTTGTGTACAAAAAGCATCAGAAGAGTTTATTTCTACCCTGCTTTAGGAAACACGTTAGGGACAACTTTTTACTTTTTCTCTCAATCTGCCTTTTCTAAAGCTAGCATGCATGAAACAGATTCAGACTGTGTCAACTTGAAACACCGCCTGCCCAGTGTAGTAAGCCAATGAATATGCACTTGTACTTCCCTGTGTTTTACTGTGAATTACAAATGATAAGGTGATTTGTTAATTATAACTACTACATGGCCTCAATGACTGTCAATTTGGATATGTGAAGTGTGTTAACCCTTCAGCTGTTATGCTGCGCCCAGGAACAACATCTTCAGTTTTTGTAACAGGCAACAAAGTAGAGTGATGGTATAATCAGGATTCCAGACATCTCTGCCAGTCAGGCAAGACAACCTCCTGCTCAAAGGGTTCAAAAAAAACCCCATGTAGACATATTTCACAGGGCTGATACACAGCGGTACACAGTCATGTCAGGAAATCAAGTGATCACAACTCTAGCAGGCACCATAAAACCCTCATCTTACACATCTGTGTGTATAACTACTTATACCTTGCATTTTCTAGTTTTTCCATCCCAACTAAACACATATCTGCCTTTTTTAATACCACTCATTACTACAGCATTTCTAAACTCATGCCATCCTTTTATCTCCCTGCACAGGAAAACTTAAGTCTTACTCTGTACATCCTTCCTAGCCACAAAGTGAGATCTCAAATGCTTTTGGTACGATTTTCTTTTTCATGAGAAAGAAGGATTGCTCTGCCCACAAGAATGACTTGAAAAGGTTACTTATACCTTTCTCCTGCAGCATTTACCATGGGTAGGGAACACTTATTTGCTCTGTGCAGGGGTGAAAACACTGATCACTGCCACGTGAGACCCAGCCATGTCAGGCAAACTGTGCTCTCTTGACATGGCAATTCCTCCTCACCTTTACAACATGATAAGCGGGGGGGGAATAAACTCTAATTTTAACTGTGACCATTTTAAAAATGGAATTTCTTCTTACACATATATGTTGGTGCCTAGAAGTGACAACACAGGTGCAGATGGTTGCACAGTGATTACAGCAGGCATGCTGCACACGCTCCATGGACAAACCATCCCCGAAGAACCTGCGCCAGAAGCATCACCATAGCGCTCAACTTGCTTCTAAATTTATTCAGAAATTCACACACACATGCATACAGACTTCCTCAATGCAGATCCCAGCCCTCTGCTCTGTGCGGATTACAGTGTTGAGATGTCTGTCTAAGAAATCTTCCATGGAAAAGCTGGGAGAAGGGAAGTGAAAGCACCTACAGTCTGGCACTGCTGCTGGGAGCATCATCCCATTTTTAAATCTGGTCATGCATGTATAGATCAAGCACAAGCCACAGCAAAAACATTAAACAACAGAATATCTTTCATTAAGAGATCTGACAGACCTCAATCTACTTCCTCAAATATACGGCAAGTTTTACGTCTAGACACACCGTATCAGTACAGTCGGTGTTTTTTCCATCAGCCATGACTTCACTGAAATGACTCAGGCACTTGAGTGAAAAGTCTCTATAAAATTTTATGCCAAGTTCTAACGCTGTAGTGATAAGCCAAAAAATAAGAGGGGGGTTAGGGACGGGAAGGGACATCAGTACTAGCAAACTCAAGGAATATTTTCAGTGTTGGTTTTTAAAACCTGCCCTTTGTACCCGTGAAAAAGTAGTAAAAAGTAAAGTAAGGCCGCGCCACCGAGCTGAGCTTCCCAAGCTTGCAAGTCTAATCAGAGACACATTAAAAAAACAGCTGTGTGAGGCTACAGACAATTCCCTCCTGCTTTTGGCTATGTTGGCAAAAATAAACCCTTGAATTCCAAACAAGCAGCCCCATGACAAGTCTCCAGCATATTAAATCACTTAACTTCAGTAGCGATCTGTAAAACCAACAAGCAACTACCATCTGGAATATCCGAAACAAGTCAGTTAGGAATTATATGCTTTCTATGGAACTTTTAAATTAGTGTGTCTCACGGGACTATAATTCAGACTAATTTATGTATAACTTCTCTTTATCTCCACTAAAACATATTGCTATTTTAAGAAATATCTGGCCTTTCCCAAATCAGATTTATGTGTGTTTTCTTTCCTCCAATTACATTATATTAAACTCTGGCTACTCTTTTGCCATTCTTCTTATATATACCCAAAATAAGTGTATCTAATTCTTTTATCTTGAACGTATTCACCCATCTGCACACAAACTGCATACCGATAGAAATAATTTATTCATTTAAAGTTTGCTCTCCTGCATTGCAGGCAGTACTTTATACATCTGAACTAATCAAGAGTATGCACTGAGTTTTCATCACAGCCATAGCAGTTTTTCCATAAAAGCATTCAAACTTTCTTTTGTAACTTTTCAACTTACTGTATTAATTCTTCATTCCATATTCCCAACAGTAAAGCCAAGTTATAAATCACTTCTGAACTGCTGGTGAAAGGCTGACTTGAAATTAAGAAATCAGGAGGTTTTCTGTCTAAAAGTTTGGATTACTTCAAAATGAAATGTTAAAGAATTTAATATCCATTTGACACATTACACTCTGAAATGGTTGAATTCATTTCTAGGGCCGTGGACATCCATCCATCCCAGTTCTAGTTCTGCCGGTTGAGAATACTGTCACCATAATACTCATGGTGGATTAAAGTGTTTTTAATCTCCTTCAGGCTAAATCAGCTGGGTTAGCTCGAACCACCTTCACGTGATATTTAAACTAACTTGGCTAATGTGTGAGTCAGATTAAGGAGGCAAATACAGTTCCTTCTGCAGGGAGAGCTCTAAGGCAATAATCTTTGCAGAGGGAAAGTAACTTGCACTCAAGACGGGAACTGATAGAGCAGTTTGAAAGGTGAACATCTGTGGCCAAAGGATCAGGTTTTTAAAGGCCGACACGCCAACATTATTTTCCTTAGTTTATAACATAATATACATATGCCTACATCCCAAGCTAAGAAACCCACGGCATACTGCATTCCTCAGGTCACCAGGTAGCGTTAAACCTCCTTCACCTGCACTTTAACCGCCAGGACCTTCCATGCTACTGGATCCACGTTTCGAATAAACCCACATGCAAGTCACTTGAGTACTGTCTGGAAGCAAAACAGATGACCAAGCTCCACCAGCCCTGGCCCTTTGGCAGACCCATCCATGAAGAGCTAAAGGCCTTCCAGCCCTATGAGAAACTATAAAACCAGCCAAACCCACAACTAAAGCTGCACTCGGGAAAACATGAAAACAGCATGTTTTCCCAAGCACAGCAAAACAAAACTAGCAGACAGCACATTCCTTTCAAAAGCCTCTTAAATGATACTGAACACAGAGCAAGTCTGCGAGCAGCCGAAACACAAACCAGGCAGGCTGTCTTATGGGCGGGGTACGGCAGCATCAGCAGGCACAGGACACGAAACTCAGACCAAAAACCCCTTACAAGTTCAGGCCACAAGACTCCAGTTGCACATAAGCCCTTTAACAAAATGTTCCTCCATGAAGAGCTTTGCTGAGGGGGCTCTAGGGAGAGAAACACAGACAGTGTCTAAACTGGGGGCACTGAGGTGGTTTCCCAGAAGATGCACCTTCAGCAGGGGTTGCCCAGAGAGGCTACGCGATCTCCATCGCTGGAGATACTCAAATACTCAGACACTTTGATTGTCCAAGCCCTGAGCAACCTGAGCTGGTCGGACCTGTTTTAAGTAAGGACTTCACCAAAAACTTCAAGAGGTCTCTTCCAACCTTAATTATTCTGTGCCTCTAGTCATCCTCTGACTGCATGATGGGATGATGGGATGTAGGTATGAATCATCTCCCACTCCTACAGGAATGAAGGCTGGCTGCAAGCAGGGGGTGGCAAAGTCTGATTCAGTCCCCCGTGGTCTGGACACTGTTGAGAGCAGGACCGCGAGCAGATGAACTCTGCCGAACATCCACAGATTAGGAATAGCCGGAGTGAGCAAAATGTGGCAGGCCACTAATGCCTGCAGTCTGTCCATCACAGTATGTCTAACATGCTGATTGCCTTAGCTCTCCATATCCGTCACCATGAGCTGTAAGGGTGACCAGAAGAGGGGAAAATCTGACCCTTGGCATACTCCATATGCAGACCAGGACAGGACTAGGCCTTCAGCTGCAAAACACAAATTCCTGCTTCAGGTACCTGCAGCCATGGTTAGCTGGTATCTGTCAAGGACCACATTGCAACATGACTTCCCTGCTCTATAGCTTGCAAAACAGCACAAAGTACAATGAAATTATAAACAGCAAGTCTAATAATATACGATAACATGGAGAAGGCTCTGGATAGAGATACCAAGAACTGGGACTGTCCTACAAAACTCTGATTAGAGACAAAGTTGAATTGTACATTAAAAAAGAAATTATGGGCCATGTTTTCTGCTGGCATAAACTGGGCTGCAACGAATATACAAATGATAATTTGACAACACAAATGTGCCTTTGCTTTAATCAGGCAATTACGGGAAGGAAATTTTCAATATCTGGTTTTTAGCAATCACATCATCATATTATGTTCTGGTTTACTCAGCTTAAAATGTAAAAAATGCACGAATGACTTAAACTGTCTCTTATGCACTAGCACAACATCCAACATACAGATAAACTAGAGAAATATTTGAAAAATTTACAAAGTTTATGTATATTGAAAGGTTATATGAAAAGCTAGCAATGCATTTTGACTAAAGACTGAGATTTAAAAGAAACACATGCACACAGAAACAAAAAAGCCCAGAAGCATGAAATATAAATTTTAAGCCTAAACTATCTCACAAGGTTCCTTTAAAATAGACCACTCAGCTGCAATTTTGCACTTACGATGAAGCAATTATTAAAGTCATTTCCCCCCAGTTCTGGCCATTGGAAAACGTCACAGGCAACTACAACTTCAAGTAACCTCTACTGTGAATTAAACGGTATTTTTCAAACCAAGATTGTTCCTAATTGTGATCAGACAAGCATTAGCTCACGTACTGTTACAAATTCGCTCCTATGGTTGCACTTATTGCAAAACACGAAAAAGAAAATAAACTGGTATCTTCCACACAGAGATGGAGGAGCTGAATGCAGAGGTAGGCAATCATAGCTGGGCAATAAATCCACCAAACAGCAAGGCTAGCCTCCTGCATCCGCACCTTGTGAAGCCCTCCTCCAGCCCACACCTATCTAAGCAAGCCTAAAGGGAACACCAACCAGCCTGGAATCCCACTGGCAAGCCAAAATTGCTGTATACACACTTTATAAACAGAGTCCACTGGGAAGCTAGAGGAACACACAGCAAAGTCAATTTTCTCTGAACCTTAATACTTTCAAGTCTACTTGATGCACTTAACGACCACAAACATAGGGACTTCTGTAAGAATAGCCCAACATGCCCTATCATTAAATGACTAAGTTAAAGGCTGGCATATCAACTTTCCTTTTCCTGCCTAGGGCATTCTCTGTAAAGATTATGGTATGAAACAACAGTACTTGCCACAGTAGGTATAGATTAGCTTAGAGTCTATAAATCGAACTTTGAGGTTGTGTAAAACAGCAGGTTCATGGAGATAACTGAGTGCTGTGAGGTCATTTTCACCAACAAGTATGTCAGGGTTTCGCAAGGGTGGGAGTTCCTTTGTCTTCGGATCTAGGCAATATTCTAGGTCCTGAAAAATCAAATGGAACATGTGTTGAAAGAGCTGGTGTTTAGGTTTCCTCATTCAGTCCCTCCAACCATCCTTCCCAGAAAAACATGTCCAAGTTACAAAAACACAATGCAAGATTTAAATTCTCTGATGATTCAAGTTAGCAGTTCTTTCTCCAAAAACATAATTTAAAATTTCCCAAAAGGGTTTTCTATATGTGTAACAGGCAACCATAAAGATGGAGCATATTTTTCGACTATTACTTAAGCAAACCCCTTGTTTTTGCTGCCAAATCTTTTTATCAAACAAAACAAAATACTTTATATCATAAATCTAACCAGTCTTTCCATGTTATTTTCCTCTGGAGTGGAACAGACAGAGGAAGCAGATTCACATCAGTCTATAGCCAGCTTCACAGACAGTAATATGACACATGAATGTTGGCAGAATGCTATGAAGAACACATAAACTGAAAAAAATGCTACTACATTTTTTGCAGATCTAAATTAATCTCTAATATAGATGTTTTAATTGCATCTGTCTCTAGCTCTAAAATCACTTTATTTACCTGCTGTCTCCTTGTCCCACACAACGTGACTTAACTGGCAAACACCCCCATTCTACTACATGCAATGTGCAAGTGTGCAGCATCACCACACAGCCTGGAATATGTGGGGGGAAAATTAATCTTGTCAGATTAAAAACGTTGTACTCAGCTTGCCATATAAGAAATGTGAGTCAAAGACTGACATTCATTCAAGTAAGATATTTTATTTAGAAGTTATTCTATATATATAATCTGTTCTTTTTTACTTCATCGTTATGCTGGCCTCTACATGAGAGTAGGATCTAAGCTGCCCATCGGTAAAAAAAAAAGAAATTAAAAATAAATTTTTGACTAACTGCAGTAGATCTTTATTTTCCATCAGAAGATCTCTCAGGAATCACCATCATTATATAATAAAATTAAAGAATCATTTAAATGGCTTGAGAAAAATGAACAGGCCTTGACTAGAAGGATGTGAGCTTTTCGTAGACATCTCATAATTTCTCTATACCATCTACAGCATCATTTTCATACCGCCCTTAATCCCTGTCCCTTTTTATCTTTATTAATCTCCTGATGGTTATGCTCAACTTAAAAGTCACAGTTCTTTCTCTGCAATACTGCTCTCCTAGCAACGCTGTTCTCACTGGAATATCAAACCAGGGTTATAAGTTTAAAAGCATAAGCAGAAAAAGATGATGCAACTGAACCTAACAGGCAGTCAGATAAAAGCAATTTTTTTTTTTTATTTACTTTAAAAATCAGGCAAAATCGATTTTGTAACTAAAAATACTACTGGAAGTCGGTGGCCAAGAATGAATGCACATACATAAATAGTGATATATTTTGACAGTACAGCTTCCTGCGTTAAGATACATCAGTTTCCAGTCGAGAACAAGAACCATCAGCTGACAACCAATACGCAGACCTACCTTGCCCTCTTCAAGTCGAAGCTGGAGGACTTTATCTCCAGGTTTATAGTCTTTGAGAAGTTCTGCTGACTTCCAGACCTCCTCTGGATCAGGAATCCAAACCCTGGCATACTGCAATACAATAACAACAGCAAAAGGTCAGCGACTTCTTGTTCCATTATAGTTAAATCATCAATACGCATGACACCAAAACCACTTTTTTGTTTTTTAAATACACGTTTAACAGTCAAACCCTTAAGCAAGAGACAAGTTAATTAGTATGTCTGATGTGAATAAGTTGTTCTATTGGAAAAAGGTTACACGAGCTTAATTTTATTACCTACACAAAGAAAAAGGCATTTCCCATGCAAAATAATGCTCCAAGACACACATTCAATGCTGAAAATCTACAAAGAAAAAAAATATTCTGTGTTTTCAGAGATCAAAAACTTGGCTATCAGAAAAATTACTTGCAGTAACTCTTCTGAGTAGGTTCTAAATGCATTTGCAGCATAACATTATATAGCTTTTTTTTGACTTCTTTTTTCTTCCCCTAAGAGAACACATTGGCACATCTGTGTTAATTCAGGCAAAGCCATCTGATCTCAAGTATTAAAAGCTCCTTTCTTTGTAGCTGCAAATAGGGCAAGTTTAAAATGGATTATCTCCAGAATGCCAAAAGAAAAATACTGAAATTTTTTGGTTGAAAAGGCCTCCAAAAATAGGGAAAAAAGCCAAACCAGCATTCCAGTTAATGACCATTTTCACCCAAACTTTATTCATAAAAGTAACCAGAACAAACATATGACTTCTTTTCAAAAACAGAAAGAATATTCATACTTTTAAATGAGTGAAAATATAATGGTTATCTCATATACAAGAATCAGTCAAAGGCGTATGGAAACCATCTAGTTACTTAAGACAGTTGCATGTACATGCAAATACGTACATATGAAAACAGCTCTTGAGTAACACAAGGAAAAGGCTATGACATTTTTAATATAGTAAAGCTTCTGAACTGATGCTCTTGCAATGCCTAGAGAGCACTGAGATCATCCCACACCCATCACCTCTGCAAACAAAACAGCTCCTTGGCTTTAGAAGTGCAGCCACGTTGCAAAACATTCTCAATCCACTAAACTATTTCAAAACAACCATAATGTATTTGTTAAAGCACAGCATTTGATGGCAGAGAAAACTATATTTGGTCATACAGCATCATCACCTAATCTTACGCAACTTATTTTGTACTATTTTATAGCGCAAAAGTGCTATTTTTATTTTGTGCTCTTTTTTTTGCTATTTTATAGCATCTTCACCCTCAAAGAACGTTGAAGCTTCTTTCCCTGCCCCCCCTCTTATTAACCCAGTCTTTCCACTACTCAAAATGATGAACTTCGTGTTTCTACTAGGGATTTGTTGAAAGACTAACTTCATCTTGCCTTCTTGTTGCAAGACGCGAAGCAATAAAACGTGTTTCAGCAGAGGCAGTGGGTTGGGGAAGGAGCCCCGAGGAGTCCCAGCCGCTGGTCCAGGAGAGGGATACGTACCCTGCTGGGCTGGAGGCTGCCAGGGATGCTCAGTGCCCAGAATTATTTTGAACTTCACAAAGCAATTTGCTTCCCATACCCAGGATGCTGCTCAAGAACAGTACGATCGAGTAATTTACAACAGCTTTTACCCTTAACACGATGCAGCCTTTAAAGCACTGCCACTGCGCCTTCTAGAAAGCTCCCAAACTCCTGAAAAGCTTATACCATACATGTAAACCGATCCTCCCTACTGAGTGAAAGGTGAAAAATAATGAAATAAAGAATTAAAAATTCACTTTCATCATTCCCACTACAGAATATGTAATGCTCCCACACCTGGTCTGTCTTCATCTTCACTGAATGTTCATGCCAGCCCTAAGAACTTACTTTATACAAAGACAAGAAAATTTGTTCTTTGTAGGAAATACATGGTTGCGTTTTGTTTTTTTTCTTTGAGCTTTATGAGTTTCATACACATTTGCTATTGTTTTCAGTACAAAAGTGCAGTATTATTATTTACATAACCTCTTCCCCACTCCTCCAAAAGATATGAATACTGATGAATTATTTGAAAAGTGAAAGAACCTTAAACCAATTCTTCAGTATGTGCTCTCGCCATTCACAGAGCACTGTCTATAACAGCAACGGAGGCCAACGGAAAGGCAGTGGAGCAGCTGGGAAACGAGCAGCAGCAGCCATCATCTGAGCACTTGGATTATTTGCTTGTTTCAGCCCTGCTGCATCCACAACTCACAGGCTAAGACACATTGTCTGAGTTAAAATGAAGGTGTGTGCTAACAAGCGTATGAGCCAATGCAAGTACAAACCTACAGAAACTACAGAATAATTTCAAAATAACTAACCAGGATGTGACAATAGAGGTGCAGTATTAGAGTCAAGCAGTGTGCTCAGGAGCAATGTCTTCTTCCCTTTCCACTTGGTTTTTGAATAAAGGATTCCCTGTAAAAGTTCATAAATAATCTCCAAACTTACCCCAGTGCACCTGTTCACAGAACTCTCTTCTATTTAAAAAACAAAAAACCACAACAACAAAAACCCCAAAGCTAAAAATCAAAACCCTTCCAGAAAGCGGAGAGTTTAATGCAAAGATGCTACGGTGTCAGACACAGCTGAAGACTGAACACATACCACACACCGCCCAAGTTTCCCCCCCTACCCCCAGCTATAGCAGCAGTTCCCCATCCTCAATATTTCTGACGGGATATTGCTTCCTCCTCATCACAGGAGTTAACAGAACGCAAAGTAAATGTAACCCAAAAGAGGAAAGCATTTAAATACTGTCTAAGAAAACAGGTTTCCTTGCAAGGCTGGTTTCCTCTGCACTACACAAAGAAAAGTTTCGTGATGCAAAAATGGCAGCAGCAGCCTTGTAAGATACAAATACAGTTAACTTCAGGTAGCAAATGCTGCGTAGCAGTTCCTAACTCTGTGATCTATGCCTGCATGAAATGGACACCTGTAATTTTTTCAGCTGAAACTGTGCATTTTCTACTGTCTACAGAAGGAAAAAAGAGAGCAGAAAACAGATCACCATAGAAACTGGGTTACTACAGACAGCTGAACCTTCCTCATGACATAACCCTACAGATATTAAAGTCATCCTATGAGCACTAAGCTGTAGCTTTTCATCTCTAGCATCACTGCCTAGCCTTAAATCCCTGCCAAATAAAACACCTGGTAAAAAGAACAGGTGGGAGGAAAGAGAGAGATGTTCCTAATTATAAGTACTGAATCACTTCATAACATTCTCACCTCATCAATTTAACAGAATGATTTGCAAAATCAGATTTTCATTCTATCTTTTATATAATCAGTTGATGTTAAAACGCCATTGCTACTTAGCCTTTAGTGGGATCCAACCCTACAGCAGAAAGCAAAGCACCACTGCTGATGGAGCCTCTCTCAGGAAATATATTACTCTAGTATCTCTACTATTCCTGTTTACTAGTTTATAAAATCAAGTTTATGACTACATTAAAATAAGACTAAAATATGATAAACTTCTAGACACTGATTTAGAAATCAGTCTTCTAAAAGGGAAGGGAATTCTAGCCTAAAAATGACAATAAATACTAAAATTCTAGCACTGAAATTACAATAAAAATTACAGCTAGAATCAAATGACATTTAGTGAAATTGTGCCTTACTACGATCAATGAATATATTACTCATTCTAATAGTTCAATGAAAATTTGGATCCACCAGAATAAAACTGCTGATAGGGGAGATAACAGTAAGATTTACCCAAGGAAAGGCAGTAATGAAATTTTAGGTAAATATTGTTACCTTTCATGTCACCCCAAGCTTACTAATAGTGTCACCTGCACTTTACGTTTCAATATGGATTTGGCTCTAATAAACTTAGCTTTCCTATCCAGGTAATAACGTTGCACCTTCTCTGCAGGTATGTTTCTGGCTCACTACTGATGACTTCTTATCCTCATCTGGAAGAGGAACGAGGAGGGCATGCAGCTCATCCTCCCACGCTACGACACAGCCACACCATCACGCTGGCACTCTGGGCTGGAGGCAGCAGCCAGCTATCTTCAGCTGCACGTTCACAGGACTGCCACTTACTCTAAACAAGCTTAAAAAACCATCTGAATTAAAATATATGGCACACAAGTGAGATACCCTTGATTTTAGAAGGAAAACAAATAATTAAATGCACATTGGCAGGACGATTCCAAAATTCAGTTTCTTGCCTAGACTGTCTTCCAGCCACAGCAGACTAACGTAAAACACTCCACCACCTCCAAAATCACATGGAAGAGTGGAACCATCATACTTTGTTCAAAGAAGGACAAGCTGGGCTGCTGAAAGCCAATGGCTTAGCGATATCTATACAGTGCCTCTAAAAGAGGCCAGAACAGAAAAAAAACACAGGGAGAAGTTTTCATTTTCTGCTGGTGGGTCAGAAAGCTAGCTGTATTACCACAGTTTTATGTAATAAGAAAATAGGAAATGGCAGTATTCTCTCATACCTCATGATTTCATCTTAGATCACATGAAGAAATCAGCAGACTATAATAATTATCAAATGAGACCATATGACTCACAAAGCCTCTCTTCTGAGATATTAACCTCTTGAAGTACTAATTGACATTGCTGACAAAATGGAATTAGCTATGCAAGCGGCTCAGCAGTCGCTTCAGCAGTCAAATAGTTTTCTACTTCCATTGCACAATCACAAGTACTGCAGAAGGAGATACAGCTATCTTCCCAGCCTAACAGCTCTTTTGCTAAGAGCTGAAAGAGCTCATGAAATGATCTACATCCTAAAAAGAGAAGGGAAATTTCAATTCATAAAAAGCTGTCTGCAATTTCTCAGCAAGATCTACCCATACAAGTGAACTTCTATGTTTTTCCCTTCAGCAGAATCATTCATTTATTTATTTATTTAGCCTCAAAACCCACAGCCTTTCAGGTGTTAACCATGACAAACCTAAGGGAGGCATTCCCCCCCTCCCTCTCAAGAATTACCCCTTTTTGGGGAGGAATACAGCAGTTCGTTAATGCCTGGACCAAAGAGATACCATCAGTTCTGGCAGCACTAGCCTAAGGAGCCAATGGAACAGCAATAGCTGGTAAAAGTCAAAGCCAAATTTGACCAAAATCATTCAACGTGAACCTGTTGCTAACTGAACAGGGCCACTTGGAGAGAGCAGGCTGAATTACTAGGCTGGAAAAAGTATCTATGCTAGTGAGAAGTATCAACAAAACAGAACACAAAGTCATAAAAGTTCACACTACAGCAGTGTTGAATTCATCTATGCAAAATGCAAACTTATTAGAAAAGGATATCTGAGCTGTGGGATTTCCTTGGATTGGGTTGCTCTGAAAATGTAATTTGATGCTATTAGAACAATTTCCTTTCAGCTTTATATTTTCCCCTATACTTGGTTCACAGTGCCACCACCATGGATGATAATACTGAGCCTAGAAACACTTAAAACAGAAAAGTTCAGCTTTTATATTAACAACATCAGCAGATGTACAGCCAGGTGAGTAACAGGTCGAACACAAGTCTAAACTTGACGAACCTGGATCCCCTACAAAGAGATCCTCATCAGTCACACACAAGGCAGGAGGACGTCCCACTTCTTCCACTGCTGAAACCACTAAAATTTCTGCCGTCTGCCCTGCGATACAGAGGCAGGCCCAAGGAAGCACTGCATTGCTGTTAACAAAGAGCTGCTGCCAGCTGCAGCTTGACAAGACAAGACTTTACTCTCCTTTCATAAAAATACCAAGTAACCAGGGAGGATCAGAAAGTAGAGCACTTCCATGACAATCAGGCTGCTGCAAAACCACTGACCAACTCATCTAAATTCTTCTTACGGCCTGAAGGAAATGGCATCATTAACTTTGCAAAAGAATTGAAACAAAAATTATCAATTTTCTTAAAGACAGTAGCATTATTTTTGGCATGGAGCATGTTTTTGGCCTTGCTCCTCAGCCACAGCCATTTACATACCTCTTTTACAGTTTAAGGCCTGATATTTAGAAAGCATTCATTTAAAAAAGCATTTATAACATGATATATAGTGGGGGAAATATATCTGACAATTTGTATTCATGTTCCAAATGTATTAATGTTGCAAAAAATGATCTCACATAGTTAGTTTACCTAATAGGAAGATCAGAAGCCCCATGTTATCCTGACTCATTGGGAATTCCCTGATGGGGCACAGCAGAGCTCCCAAACAGCATCCAGGGGACAGCGGCGACCCAGGCTCTGAGATCCACCCTAAGACACTACCTACTTACTCTGAGGTACCTACTTACTCTTACTACACCCACTACCAGCTTGCTCCTTTCCTTCTGACACTGGGTTTGTCAGTCAATTTTGTCAGTCAAATTTGGGTCAAAGCGTCCACAGCACAGAGGTTAGGCAGGTAAGGCACTGCATCCTTCACTGTGCACAAGGAAACTACTTGAAACGCAGCTGAACGAAAAAAAATCTGTTGCACTTGAGTATTTCATCTACTAACACATTTGAATCCTAAAGACATAAAAGTCCTTTTTTTTCTGTCTTTCTTTCTTTCAAGAATTTTTATAAGGCATTCTTTGCATTTAGGACCTGATGACTTTAAACAACAAAACAACTTGTACAGTGCATGCCAAACACGTCTTGATTGTACAAGGTATAACCAAAAACTATCAGCACCCCACGAAGAATCAGTGCAGCAAGTTTTACATCTTCAACAACCAGAAAAATGTCCATTGACTCATCTTTACCTGAAATTTCACCTTATTTCAAAGTGATGCAAAAAAAGCTAAACCCGCAACATGATGTATATATATCTACATGCTACTACAGGCAAATTTGATCAGCAAACAGAAATGTAAATGTTTTTATTTCTTTAAATTTTTAAATTATTAGCAACCTTTCCACTGAAATTCAGAGAAAATTATCACCCTGAAAATCTACACACTGGGCCTGACATCGAAGCCAGAAAACTCAGTGTTTTAACTATCATATCTATCAAAGAACAGTTATATTCCCAGGTTGTAGTTGATACGGTTTTTATAAGAAACATTTTTAAGGAGTTTAAACAAATGAAGGGTTTAAAAGTTGTAATTTTCTTCATTTTTAAAAGCATAGCTTTCTGCATTTTATGTTGATTGTACTTGACCTTCCCTTCAAAGTGTTGTACGGAGGGAGACAGATCTGCTTTACAACCCTTCATTACTAACCCAGACAAGACTTTAGCTATCAAAACGTAGCCCATTCAACCCCCTAATGCGGGAACAGCATTTGTCAGCTCCTGTTGTATTTACAGACCACCTTTCACAGGCTCTCCTCTGCCCTCCCCAAGCAGCCATCCGCAGCCAGCAGCCAGGGTTTCGATCTCATACTCGGTGACTTACTCAGCTTGTGACGCCAGTGGTACCCACCACCGAAACCCACACCACGGCGATGGGAAGTCACATGCAGCACCACTTGGGTACACCATGAATTTGCCCACATGAAGCTTCTGACAGAGCTTAATTAAGGCTGTATTATCAATTACAGCAAAACAAAACACGTTTCACAGTGTCACACAAAGACTGGGACAGACGCTGGCCTGGCCAGTGTGCTGGAAGGGAAGGGCAGCTACACCCTTCCCTACATCCCCGCCGCTGCCACGAGCCTCCGTAGGATGACGAGGGGTGATGCCCTGGCCCCGCTGCACCGGCGGCAACCCCCCTGCCCCGTCTGCCTACGGGATTCCTCAGGCATCACCAGTCACCAGCAAACCTACAGCGTCGTAACCCACAATAATCTCTTACTTGCTGCGCAACGCTGTTCTCACTTAATTCGGCGCGCTTCTCAAGAAATGTTCATTTAAAGTAAATCAGGCTTTAAAAACTATATCCAAAGAAAAATCAATGCTTAAGAAAATTTTGTGTTTGAAATAGTTTTGATTTCTAGACTTCCTGTCAACGATCCTTCCTCAGATCGGTGACAAGCTGGAACTCTTGTAAAGTGATGCTTCCTTAGTGTTACGCTTTCACACTGCTATGTGAAGGTGTCTGCAATTTTTATGTCAATTTTTAAGTAAATACTGAAGAGAGCCCTTTCCCTTTATCCAGGCCCATGTCAAAGGGATGTGAGCTCACTGCATTTTTACTCTGACAGTATGTAATTTGTAACTAGTACCAAGAATTAAATGTCTAAAGAAGTACGCATTACTATAAATCAAAAATTTTAAGTACGTTGTTATAAGTAAGATGTGAATGCAGCGAAGTTGTTGGGTTTTTTTAATAAAATCTTGGTCAGGAATACACTGAGGATAAGATGTCAAAGGAATGAACGTGGCTCTGAAAGACCTTCAAGAAAGACGGCAATTACAGCTAGATCAAAACCACCAATGTTTTGGTCACTATTTGAGACACAGAATAGCTGAATAACCACAAGAAGATCAGCGGAAATGCCAAGCAGAACTATGACGCCTATCCCAGACGGAGCAACAGGAAAATACTCTGATTCATGTAAAACTTCATTTGGGGTCATATACACACAGAGAGGCATACGCTGTATTGCATTTTGATCCATACCACCAAAACGACGGCCAACACTGAATTATATGCTAGTGATTTCAAAAAGAATTTAATTATAAGTCTGCCTTAAAACACCTAATTCATCCAACCTGAAAAACATGTTACAAGAGTTGTAGAAGAGTGGCCACAAGAAATGTGAGGGCAAATGAAACAGCTACAGCCATCCCCTGAATATTAAGCTAATGAGACATGTTGCGTTGAAAAAAAGAATATTAGGAAAAGGATGCATGATTTCGTGTTTGTGTGCTTACAGTGAATGTTGTGGGGTATATTAAAAAATATTCCAATTTAAAAAAATTTCAAAAGCCAGTACTTCAGGAATACACACCAAAAAACCTTCAACATGTCATTATTAATTTCATGGGTGCCTGAATTTAAGACCCAAGAAAATACTATGAGGGCAAATGAAACAAGCCGTTGTAGGATTTTGTTTCAACCCTAAGGTGATGCAAATCATCATGCAGACTTCACAGCATAATTAACTAAATGCTGAAATAAGTTTTGTTTCCAGACCACTGGTACAAATTCAGTCAAGACCCTCATGTTTCTTACATATTTTTACACGCCGATGTCACACAATGAAACGTCGATTTCATTTTCTGAAGTTCTTAAATGGATTTAAGACCTTACAGAAGCCTTTTATAATTATTTTCCCCAAAGCTTCTAGAAACCTCACCCACAGGAGGCAGGCAGGATAACTGAACTGTTTCTCGCAATGCACAGCACAGCGCAAGTCTCGCTCGGGGACAGAAGGGGCTCATAGCGCTGGCTGCAGCTGGCTGCTCATCCCGGCTTCATGTACGCAGAAAGAGAAAGCACTGTCTTTTGTCTCAGCGCCCCTACTTCAGCGCAGAGCCATCTGCATCACTGCCATGAGATTATTTGGTGTATCGAGCACTCGCTTAGGCAGGAAGGGAAAATAAAGGGCTCTATTGATCGGACAGATGCACTGCGCCGTGCCGTGCTACAGCGCTGGAGTTTGAAACAAGAAGTTATTGAGAAAAAAGTAGCGGAGCCATAACTGATCACCTAGCTCACAGAGGTGAAATAAGGCTAAATTTTTGGATATCTGTAAAACATCTGGAGTATGGACAATTGCTGACTTAACTGTGAAAGCTTAATTTAAAAGTTAAAAATTAAAGGAAAGATATTTGGTATAAACTTTTGATAGTTGATAAGGCTGTACTTTTCTGAGCATCTTTCTGTAAAGTAGAGCTCAAGTGCAAACAGCATTCTTGTTTTCACTTAATCCTAGCCCCACAAAAAAAGTCACGTTGAAAGTAAAACACCTGCTTGAGGTTCTAAAGGTCCAAAATTAACTGATTGTTTTTTGTTACAACAACACAGAGGCCCCAGGCTGAGATGTAGTTACATCACTAAAACAGAGCTTTTACTGACTTGACTTATTCAGGGAAAACTAGTTTTATACTCAGCTACACAGAACATAACTCTGTCATTATGGTCACGTCTGCACTACAGACACTTTTTTTGCCATATTATAACAAGCAACCTGACATCAGTGAAGCACAACTAATGAAGCTATGTTTAGTCCCACCATTTTTTCACAGGAAATTAACGGTAAAGTCCCCATGCAAGGAAACCAGAATGACTTGGTATCTCCAGAGGTCCGTGCCAACCCTGACCACTCCGCAATCCTGTGACCCAGCAAGCTCCAACTTAAAACCAGCAAGCAAAGTTAAACCTCCCAAAGAGCCTCCACGAGTGTTGGGAAAAGCTGTGAAATCAGAACCAGGGTTAACTGCCACAGTGCTGCTCTCGGAAACATTCCAGCGGGAGCGGCTGCATTTCTTCCCCTGCCACCTTCAGCCCTGCCCTGGTAAATCCCCCAGGCGAAAAGCGCACACGAGTCACTGGGCGCAGCTGGGATGCGAGGACCGCCGGGATGCCAGTGCTGGCCCGTCCAGCCCATGTCATCAGTGCAACTCCAACCTTGATTAGCACGAGAAATTAGGGAATAATTAGGGAAGAGAAATTAGAAACACCTCTGTGTTGGAGAGGGGAATGAAATTAAAACCTTTCAGGCTAGCTGGAAATTGTATACCATATTTAGCCTTAGAGAGAGCACTCCTTTTCTCCACAAGCATTACCTATTTGATTGTTTGCAAAAAGTTTATATTGCCTTCCTATTTCCAATATATTAGATTGTCACAAGGAAGAAGTGCATGCTGACATGAAATTCTAACAACTTCTGCAAATGCTTCTCCTCATATAAGATTTTTCTAAGGGAGACAATGTCCTAAACAATGAAATTATTGTCTGGTATGTTTGAAAAAGTCATCTTTATATATCTCCAGATCCTGAGTCAAAACTCTACTTACTTTAAACCTTTATTATTAATAAACTGTTATATTTATAAGCTATTATATGCTTGGCTATATAGCCTTCACTTATGTTAAAACAAAGAAAACAACAAAACATATTCTACTTACTTTAACATACATATAGTCTAAACTGTCTATTTCCATCCCGTATGTCTTCTAACACGGATTTTCAGCACTTTCAGAGGCCGTTGGTGTTTCCTTTCCAGGCAAAATAGGCTTGATCTCCATGTACACTTCTTGTATTGGCGTACAGTAACTCATAAGGCAACTTGGGAATCTCTCTGATTTCCTCAGCAAAACAACTGAGGTCATCTGCTTTAAAGATACTCATGAATAATCCATGCAGTCTGCAGAAAGTAACGTGTGACAAGCCATGTTGGGGCAATGAATTCCTGCATTGTTAGACCAACTCACAGTATTTTTAGGTTATGCCTCTGGCTCTACAAAGAGCAAGAGTGTCCTTCTGTAAATCACAAAGTAATCTCAAAATTCTCTTGCCTTATGATAATCAAACAGAAGAACTCAAAGAAACCATCACTAACTGCTGCAAGACTTCATGCCTCCTGGCATTCTTGCCCAACTACCTCTTCACTGAGACACAGTGCTCCTGAGCTTTAAGAAGGTGATCCTTGAATATTAGCCAGCTTTCTTGGGCACCTCTTCCCAGCAGGGCTTTATCCCATGGTATTCTACTAAGCAGAGCTCTGAAGAGGCCAAAGTCAGCTCTCCTGAAGTCCAGGGTAGTGATCTTGCTGTGCACCCTCCTCGCTGCTCTAAGGATCTTGAACTCCACCATTTCACGGTCACCGCAGCCAAGGCTGCCCTTGAGCATCACACTCCTCACCAGTCCCTCCTTGTTGGTGAGAACAAGGTCCAGCATGGCCCCTCTCCTCTTTGGCTCCTCTATCACTCGGAGAAGGAAGTTATTGTCAATGCATTCCAGGAACCCCCTGGATTGCCTATGCCCTGCTATGTTGTCCCTCCAACAGATATCGGGGGGGTTGAAGTCCCCCATGAGGACCAGGGCTTGTGAAAGTGAGGCTGCTCCTATCTGTCTACAGAGGGCCACATCTGCTCGGTCTTCCTGGTCGAGTGGCCTGTAGCAGACCCCCACGATAATGTCACCTGTCCCTGCCTTCACTTTAATCCTGACCCATAAGCTCTCGGTCGGCTCCTCATCCATCCCTAGGCAGAGCTCCGTGCACTCCAGCTGGTCACTGACATAGAGGTCCGCACCCCCTCCTTCCCTCCCCGCCCTGTCCTTCCCAAAGAGCCTGTGTATCCTGCCATTCCAGCACTCCACAGGCGCCATCCCACCTGTCTCTGTGATGCCAATAAGATCATAGCCCTGCAGGCGTGCATGTGTCTCTAACTCCTCACATTTATTCCCCATCTACGTGCATTTGCATGGAGGCATTTAAGTCGGACCCCCGATGAAACTGACTTACTTGACACGTCACACGTTATTTCCCCCCTGTCTTAACTACTACAAAGACAGAATGGGAGCTCTTCAAAGCAACGCTGCTTTAGGCTTTACATTTAATTTTAAAGCAAGGGCTCTCATCAAACCACAATGTAAGTAGCCTGGAAGAGTCTGCTCTCAACCATCCCCACTGTCTCCTAAGAGCTAAATAACTTCAACAAGCCACTTCTCTTGCTAATTACTGGCAGCAGCTTTTATTCTGTGTGAATTACCCTGACAGCCCTTCCCTACAGTCATACCTGAAGCAAGGTTAAAAGGCAAAAATGAAGACTTGGTGAGCAATGAGGGGAATGCAACAGCTTTCAAGATGTTCAGAAAATAACCACAATTTTCACCAAACACCATGGAAGTAACAGACTCAAAGACGACCCTGCAGGCACAGCTGCATTCTGCACTCCTGACTGCCTCTCCTCCGGCTTAATCTTCATACCGCTCCCTCAGACCGTTCACCAGCATGGTGACTTCTCATTCATACCAGCTTATCTGATGTTAGGTTTGTACCTACTTCTCCCTTACAATTTTAAGAAGCTTTACCCCAGCCTTGAGTACCTCCATGCCATTTATTATTCAGGGAAAGATCCGTGACAATTCTTGCTATTGTCCCTGATTAACAGGCCAAAGAAATTAAATCCATACCACTAAGGAGAACAGATGGTGTAAAGACACAAGATCTCTGCTTTTGTAAGTAATCCATTTTCAACTTCTTCAGAATTTGCATTAAAATTCACAGATACCTACATCAGAAGTTGGGTCAATATCTGCAATCCACAGACATTCAGTAGGAATAAAATCTTTAAACTTTATTAGTAGTGCCTAACGTTTCCTGTGCTTACCTTCCAGCTGCTTAATGCCCAGAATTCAGCAAGACGGGCACTCCTCTAATGTAACTGCACGAAGTACTTATCTTCTTTTTAAAAAAAAACAAAAAACCCCCCACCCACAAACCTTTTAGCCAGCACTGTTTTCCTCTTTACATCATATTTGTATATAAATAGACTAATATACAGAAACAAAACTACTAAATACTGCAATTAACTGAGAGCAGGCAGCAAAGCAGCTATATTGTGAAAGAAAAAGGCGCAGGTTATGACCCGGATGGCCAGGAACAGGAAGACCCCAAAATCATCAAGATCATCAGCTCGATAACGCTGGTGCTTTTCACTTTTGTGCAGTGCTGGGCAGTTCAGGTTATCCATCTCACACAGTATTTCACGTGAGGCTGCTGCCTGTAGCAAACCGAGAAAGTGGGCTATGCTAAAAGAAGACGAGTGAAACCATTATCTCCCTGAGATGGTGGGAGACCTGAAAGCGAAAGCTACTCCTGAAAATACACTCTTGCTATTAAATATTAAAATTGGGTGTTAAGTAGACAGGCTTTAACTTACTGCAACAATGCATACACAGAGTTTAACACAAAGAACTTGATGACATCCCTAGGATATGTTTTCATTTGTTTTCCTGCACAAATTATTGTGAGCAGGTATACGACAGCAAAGTTATTTCCCTGCAGTAAGAGGAAATAAGAGAATAAAAGGTGCAACATTCAGATTTACATGCTTGATTTCACAGCATAAAATTAAGCAATGTGATTACTCACATGGAATAAAGATAAATCTTTGCAGGATCAGGCTTAAGCAAACCCAGGGTTAAGCAAAGCCAAGCAACACAGAGTGAGGAGGAAATGATGCAGTCCTAAGCAAAGGGTGGCACTGGCACAGGCATGAAAGTGCTCTTCTCTGCCAGGAAAGTCACTAAAAGCCTTGCTATTAGCATTGGTAAACGGGGCCTTAGCAACCCAATCATACAACTCCCCATCCTGGATACAGCTCAGAAGTAAAGCCAACAAAAGGAAAAAGTTACTGTGCAAAGAGCCTTTGAATTCAACACAGTGTGAATTTTCTGTCTCCCATGACCTTTAGGTAACAGGTTTAATGTTGTGCCTAATGCATTTCTACTTACTTAAAGGTTTTGATACCAATTTAAACCAATCAAATACTCAGCAGCATCACCCCCAAAACAAAAACATACATCTGTTGTGGTGTGTCATGAGTGGGGTTATGACCTATGAAAATAACTTAAGCAGAAAGGCATAGTTGGAGAGAGTCAAAGTCACAGACATGATGAAAATTTCCAAGAACCATGGGTTTATTCTGACCTTAACACCGTATTTTCTGCAACAAGAAGCACCTAGCATTAAGGGAAGATACGAAGTTCTTCCTTGCTGTTTCAGCAGCAGAGAAGACAAGCAGAAGTTGCACACTGCTGCTTCAACTTGTTCGAGTAGTTTGCTAATGAAGCAGCAGGAACAACAGCCTTGCCCGAACACCATTTCTTGGCCCTGGCCCAACTGTACAAATACCCACTATCAGAGTCAAGCACGATACACACAATAGTAAACACTGCTCTACTACAGCAAGCACAAAATCAGATCACAGATAACCTCTGCACCCTCAAGCACACAAAAGAAAACCCAGCCAAGTAAAGGAGTTCAGACTCTGCTCATCCCTAACTTCATACACGCAAACCAAGCTAAGCTGCCTTTAATCAAGGGGCATAAAACAAACCACTGCCTCTTATCAGAGAAGCTCTTGCTCCTTGACAGCGCCAAGTGAAACTGGGTCCATCATCTTCCCCTTGCCAAGATGCCTTTCAAACCAGCAATGTCTGTACAGATGCCCGTATATACATGCAGGTGTCAAAAATTCCAGTAATATAAGCAAGACTTCAAATAGTTAAATATTTGTTTTGTGTATGCTTTGTGTTTTCAAGTAATGAAACCTGAATTCAATGAATGTCCCTGTAGGAAAACCCAAGTGGCTGGCTCCTCCAAGGTCTGCTTCTGAGGATGTTTTAACTCGCCAGAAATCCAGGCACCATCCCACTGGTACCCACAGGACAGCAGACTTGCCAGCTGTACACTGCTTTTCCCTGTCGTGGTTTAACCCCAGCTGGCAAGTCAGCCCCATGCAGACACTCGCTCACTCCCCCCCGGTGGGATGGGGCTGAGAATCAGAAGGGTAAAAGTGAGAAAGCTCGTGGGCTGAGATAAAGGCAGTTTAATAGGTAAAGCAAAGTCGCGCATGCAAGCAAAGCAAAACAAGGAATTCATCCAACGCTTCCCAGTGGCCGGCAGGTGTTCAGCCACCTCCAGGACAGCAGGGCTCCATCATGGATAACAGTTACCTGGGAAGATAAACACCATCACTCCAAACGTACCCCCCTTCCTTCTTCCCCCACCTTTACATGCTAAGCATGACGTTCTATGGCACGGAATATCCCTTTGGCTAGTTCTGGTCCCAGCTGTGTCCCCTCACAATGTCCCGTGCCCCTCCAGCCCTCTCGCTGGCAGGGCCTGAGCAACTGAGAAGTCCCTGACTTAGCGTAAGCATTACTTAGCAACTACTAAAAACATCAGTGTGTTATCTATGTTATTCTCACACCAAATCCAAAACACAGCACTGCACCAGCTACTAAGAAGATTAACTCTATCCCAGGACATTCCCTCACAGCTGAAACACCATCTACAATTAATCTTACTATCACTTCTTGCTTTTTTAAATCCTATTAAAAACAGACCATCCAGAAACAGTGAAACCTTGTGATACTGGACGTTTCTGTGACTTCCTCCAATTCAACTGGCTCAACGAGCAAATTTCAATCACAAAAATGCTTTCTTTAGTCCTACAGAGATTAAACAATGGGTCTCATTAAAGACAGGCACAAATTACTTTGTTATGAGAACACATGGGGAGGATTAAACTCCCAAAGACCTCACGAGGAGACCCTAGCAGCCAGCTACATCTGCCTGACCGGCCACCTATCCCTTCCAACTCAACCCGGAGCTCTGTGGCTCACCAAAAGATAAGGATGGTCATTGCACACATTTCCTGACATAGCAGGAGCTCGACAGCACTTTATCTGGTGACTTATTTATCTAAAAAATAATAGTAATCCATTACCTAAGCCATCTGGCTCATGCTATAAAATCGCTGCAGTAGAAACAGACTGCAAGTAATCAGTGGCAGCTCAATGTACAGACATTATTATTCTGCAAGGATTGCTGATGACAGTTTGGGGGGGGATCCCAGATAACCCACCAAAATTATTAGGTAACTGTTTTAACATGATACTCAAAGAATTAAACAGATAAGACCAATTATTATAAACGGGACCTTCACAACTATTCTTTACATGTAACAAAGAATTCAAACAACTTTCAAGATTATGTCTACAGAAAAGAAAAAAAAATATTTTTGAATATAAAGCTTTGATCTCTTCCCACCCCCCAAAGTAGCTCCCAACGATGCTACACTTTCAGTGTTCTGTTAGGCTTACAGGATACACCCTCCCAAAAACTATCTGTGGGCTGTAAGAAGCTTTCACAAACAGCTTGGTACTTCTCCAGCCCCACTGACCTGCCCAGGGTGGTATTATTTCCTCCTCCGGACACAGTCAGTGCCCAGGGGAGCAGCTCTTGGCACAGACTGGCCTCTGACTCAAACCATTACTCACCTTGCTTCCCAAGGCTCACAGTTTCTTTTAACAAGAGTAATAGATTGTTGACATGTCATGAAACTGCCGTTAGAAAGCTAAGTTTTCTGTTAGGCGGCCGTGGTTGGCATTCGACTACAGGAAACTTTTTTTTTTTACAAAAACATAATACAATGTCAAGGTTAGGTTAAACCAAGTATTGTTACACTGCTGAGTAATTACATGCCCAGCACCTTCAGTTTAAAGGCAACAGGAATAAAGTTGGTGCACACAGTTGTGAGTTGTCACTGGCAGAGTTGCCACCATGTTTATTCCAGTGACACAGCAGGTCCCCGAATCAGAAAAGCAACTGAAATATCCCCCCTTCTGCTGCTGCATTAGATTTTTAGAAGAGGCAGAGACAGTTATAAAATATACTGTAAAGGCTCAGTGTCATTTGCAGATGTAATAGCTTGACAGCACATATCTGACTTCCGCAACAGCCTCCCTGCTCTGAACCGCACGGGTCCGACTCAGAAGCAGAGCGGGACACCCAGGTTGTGGTGGAGATGAACAACTCCCACCTCTGCATTACCGGGCAGCACAGCTCTGGGGGAACAAAGCAACAATCTACTGAGACAACTGGTTACTGTTTAATGTTTAGAAAACACTTATGTCACATCCAATAGTTTGAACAGCAATATACAAGACTACGTAATTACAGCTGCTTTTTTTTAACCCCCAAGAAAAGCCCAGTAATAAGCCCAGAAATATGGAAACACAGTTACATTTTGTGTCTTATACTGCAGTTGGGTTTTGCTGTACTTCCCTCCCCACGTACCATTAACGTACCCGAGAAGAGCCATAACCTGGTCAGAATGTGCCTTTTGACATTTTCGCTTGCAAGGACCCAGCACAACTGAAGGGGAAGACCAAGTCTCGTAACACCCTGACTTCCCACCCGAAGCAGCTGCCCGCAGACACCCCCAGGAAAGCAAGAAAGGGCTCCTTGCGACGCTGGGGACCGCACAAGCAGGTTTTTTGTTCTATGCAGTTCCCTCTGACACTTCCCTAACTCAGTTTACTGCTTACAAACTCTCAAACTGAACCATTTCAGGGAGAGGGCAGCAGGACTGAAGGTCAGGCTACTGAGTTCAGCTTGCCGAGACTGTACGCTCCAGCAAAAACCATTTACTGATTCCTCTGTGTTCAAAGGAATATTCCCACTCACTCTAACTGAAACTAGATTAGGCCCTAAATTAGGAGCAAGCTAGCTGGAGCTAGCTGCCCCTAATCTCAAAGATACTGGAAAGGGAGGAACACATCGGTAGCAACAAGAATAAAAATAAATTAATGCCTGACTGAATGGATAAATACATAAATAAGTGCATTGCACACAGCCACACAAAACTGAAACAGAAATCCCAAGAGGGCAAAGCAGCATGCTCCAGCAAATCACAGCATGAAACAGAAACAACTCAAGCTCGGGGAAAAAGGAGAACAAAAATGACCGATGCCAACTCTTCACTCTAACTTTAAAAGAGGTGGCATAAACACAGTGTTTGATCTGCTTCATCAGTTTTCACATACAGGCAATGAGAGCATGTGCTGGGGCCTGGTTTTACACACCTGAGAATCACAAAGGTGATGTCTCACACAAAACCTGGCCAGCGCGGAGAAGTCAGATGAGTTCCAGGTCTAGGCAAAATGTTCTCACTTGTTCTTAATCTCCAAGGAAAGCAGATTACACTTAACAAAAGCTGACACATGGCCTAGATTGTCCCCACCAATTTTTATGGGTCAGCAGAAGTAGGTATGTATCTGTTGTTGGTCAACAGTTACCGAAATGCTGACTACATCCGAACACTGCTCAGCAGGGCTACAGGAAACACATCAAGATTCTCCTAAGTTTGCTTCCAGAGTCAAAGAACCAAAACTTTCAGAAATGATGTCACAGCAGGACCACCAACCTGCCAGTGACAGACACCCAACAGGACAAGTTAAACAGAGCTCATAGGCATAATATATTAAATAAGAATGTTCAGGATACAACCCATGGTGCAGTTTTAAACTGCTGCACCCCAAAATTGAAGGTAATGCCTTCAACCAGAGTCTGTGTTTGCAGCATGACTGGGCACAGGAATACAAAGCCTGGCATGGTTTGGGCCCATTGTTCACAACCAGCTTGTCTGTGAGCTAGAGACAGTCCTTTCCCTTAAATTCAAATTTCCAGATTAACTACAACCATGTGCAACAATAAAGCTGCCTCTACAGTCACCAAGTTTAGACATACACCTGGATGACTCAAAGAAATAGGATTTTCACAGCAATGGCATGACTTCTTCAAAAACATGTGTTGCTGGTTTCTAACAAAAAAATAATTTAGCTCGGGAAAGTAAGAGCTCCTTTATGCTATTTCAAGACAACGCATCTGGGTGGGTCAGTGGGTGCTATCTTTTTACGCTGGCATGCAAAGAAACCAAATTTGAAGGCTTAGCAGTGCATGTTAGCAACACTGGATACACTGAAGCATGCAGCAGAGCGCCCCACTTCCACAAACAATAGCCAGAAATAAGAAGTCTATTTCTCCCATTCTCAGACAACATTTGAAGAGATGCTGACGATTTCTTTGCCACACTGGTCATCCAGTCATTAATATGATTTTACCAACTGTTGTTCCAAGTAACTCGCATGAACACACTACCCGAACAACTCGGGCAAGCTGGGATGTGGGTTCCCAGTAGGAGAGGGTAAGACAGCTGCCAGGTACTCCACTTCAGGACACACACATGCAAACACACAGCCAGCAACGATGTGCTGCAAATTCATACGCTACCCTGCTCGCCAGCAAAATACCTGTGCCAATACCATACATTAAGCCTCGATGCTATGCTGGAAGCTCTGGTACTTTAAGCAGCTGTCCTGAATGACAATCCTGACTCGTGCCTGCCAGTATAAAAAAGACGTGAAAGTCGCTCTTTCTGTGCCTACATATGGCTCTAAAGAGGACAAGAACAGCCTGTGGTGTGAGAGCAAAGAACAGAAGCAAACTTGCTGGCCTTCGTCACCCAGCAAGTCCCTACTGGAGCAGGATCACCCCTGCACTTGTTTGACTTTGTGTTCACTATTTTTGCCTCTGCATGCTATGACCTTAAATCCATTATTTATATTACTGAATCAAGGATGAGATACCGAACGTGATTTAAGCAGAATGATGGCTTGACTTGGGGAAAAAGCAGAGAGGGAAAAGAGCAGAGACAGTCTCTCTTGAACGCCCAGCAGCTTTCCTACCCAGGCACCCAATTCAGAGCCATGACTTCCTCAAGAACCACAAGGGGCCCTGAGCCTTCCGCTGTTAAACAGTCCCAAGACAACAGGACGTCCACATTTTTGGGGCAGCTTCTGACCAAAGGATTTAACGACTCTGGGAAGTGAATTCAAGGTCAGATGGGGTTGGAAATTTTAAAAAAAAAAGGAAAAAAAAGAAGTATTTCTCATCAGCTCTTTATGAGACATTTTAATTCCATAATAAGAACATCCACAGAGAGATAAATCCAGAATACCTTTCCAAAATAACTCCTTACATAGAGGAGGTCTGTTGGGCGCTTGGAAACAACTCCGCAGTACCACTGCTCTCTTGACCAGAACGCTAATTCTCATCCCATTTTGCAATGACAGTTAACAGAGATACTTTGTAGGAGACACAAGACGCCAAGATGCCCGATGTCAACAAATGTATTTAGCATTCTTAAAGAGGTGCAGGCATGCACCCCGCTCCCTCACATTCAGTCTCTCCTACACAAATATTCAGGTATGGTCAAGCGTATTGAAGGGACTGTCCAGTTGGATTTGTACTGATGCACAGTTAACATGCTGTCCACCGCATCAGTGGGAGGACTCTACAAAGAAGGTGAACTAATCGTGCCAGAACAAAAAGCCTGCTTCCTTTCCTTTACTCTCCTCACACAAAGAGCTAGAATGGGGGTAATTCAGGAGTATTTCATAAAGTGGCTCAAGGATCTAGATGGCACGGCTTTCAATAAAACACGCTTTGACTGTGCAGGCTTTCTGAAAGAAGTATTTGGAGTTTGCTACGCCGTCCTGCGGCGTGCAGTTCTGGTGACCCCAGTCATTGCTTCTGCCCTTAAAGACCTGTGGTCTGTCCCGTTTTTTCAGATTTTTGCAGCAGATCAAGGCAGAGCAATGAAAACAGTGCCTGGCTAGCGGACCAAAGAATCCTTTCCACAGCTGGCGATCTGCAGGCTTTGCCGCCGTCCAGCCGAGCGGGGAGCAGCTGTTCCCAGGCGGCAGCGGATGACAGCCAGTCATGCCCGGGACTAAAAAGATGGGAAAAGCGTCTGTTGGAGCAGCGCAGGAGAGCCAGGCACGGCATGGCTGCGGCCGGTGGGCTCCCGCCCGGCTGCCGAGGGAACACACACCCGCCCCAGGCGCCGCCTCACCCCGCCGGTCGCTGCACAGCACGGTGGCCGCGCTGCCCG